>VXAA01003990.1:139217-240461 GCA_013399115.1 Anseranas semipalmata
TTAGGGACTGACCGCAGCCCCCATTCCCCTTCCCCTGCGCCACTCAGGGGGAAGAGATAGATGAGGGTGGCTGGGGGAAGGTGTTTGTAGTTTGCTTTTAGTTCTCACTGCTCTAGTCCGCTAGTGATAGGCAATAAATTACATTAATCTCCCTTATGCTGAGTCTGTTTTGCCCGTGACAGTAATTGGTGAGTGATCTCCCTGTCCTTATCTGAACCCTTGAGGCCTTTCCATTGTATTTTCTCCCCGTTTTCCTTTGAGGAGGGGCAGTGAGAGAGCAGTTGTGGTGGAGTTGCTGCCCAGCAGGGTAATACCACCACAGAAGTAAAAAGGCTGAAGAGCTTTGTCAGCCTCCTTCAGGCTGAGAATCAGAAATATAATTTCTGTATTTGAGAAAACTGCCTAAATTCTTTTTGCAGTTCTTTGTTGTTGTAGAACTGAAAAAAACATTGGGTCACAAGCCTCAGTTGAAGACTGATAAGTCTTTCCACTTCAATAAAACATTAAAGACATCACATTAGAATGTAAAAAAAAAAAAAAAAAAGCAGGATTAAATTCTGTTTTTTTCTGAAACGTTGCTAAATACATCACCATTTCAAAACAAACTATTTCTAATACATTATTTATAGACTTTCAGAAGATACACATCGCTAGTTCAACTGATTGAACTGGAAAACACAAAAAGGTTAAAACTACAATTAATTTGTAAATGAAGGTGACGTCACTATATTGTAATTATTTTCATCCTTTCCTTCACCAATTCAATGTAGCATTCCTGTTTAAGGAGTATATTCTTTGGCTGAAATAATTTTACCTCTGTATTTACACTATCCTAGGTATTCTAGCAATAAAATCAAAATCATAATTATGTATCTATTCCAGATACTGCAGGAAAGTCTGACAAGAGCTGGATGCCAGGTACCTTCTAAAGTCTTTTTCTCTGTTGCATGCTCTTCTATTTCTGTGTAACCATTTCCAATTTTTCAGTCAGGAATTATTTCTGCAATGATTTTTTCATTCCCATTTTGAGTTTGCCTAACTATTTCAAATGACCTCAGGAAAATCTGACATATCAAGGATAATTTTACTTCTCTGGGAGATAAATTCACAGGAAATGCAAATGAACTGTTTTTAGCAATGTGAGATCTTAAGATGAGTTTGGAAACCCCATGGGAGCTGCATCATGCTTCCCACCAGACGGAGCAAGCAAGGCTGGAAAGCAGAACCGCCAAGCGGCAGAAGTCTCCCCACAGTCCACCTCTGTCAAGCATTGCAGGGGAACTCACAAACAACAGGCAAAACCCCATTGCTGCAGCTTTCCCAGCCAGTAGGTGTCTGCTGCTCTGTGTCCTTTGCAAGCACACTGCATGCTCCCCAGCCCAATCCAGCTTAAGGCAAATTGATTTTTCTCTAACAGGCAAATTAATTTGTTCTTTTAACACACTGTCATAATACTTTTATTAAACAATCCGTCTGTGTTCTCATTCTGCAAAATAATAACCAAAAAGAAGGAAGGAAGGAAGGAAGGAAGGAAGGAAGGAAGGAAGGAAGGAAGGAAGGAAGGAAGGAAGGGAGGAAGGGAGGAAGGGAGGAAGGGAGGAAGGGAGGGAGGAAATTAAACATATATCCTTGCCCTCTTTATTTTTTGAATTCTGAAGATGTTTCAAAAACTTCACAGCCAGACTGAGTCATACTGATTGCATCAAGAAGCCAACTTATGCTGGGCAGTAATTCTGTAAAAGTTCAAGAGAAATATGTGTTCACATTTCTGCTGTTTAAAAAAAGTGCTAAATAAGCCACAGATCTGCCTTGAAATATGGCTTTTATCCTCCTCACACCACTTTTTTTTTTTATCTTTAATATATGTAAGCATTTAAATCTATAGCCAATACTAAATCTCAGAATTCTAAAATAGCTCTGCTTATAAAGACCACTATATGCATGTAGTCACCTATCTTTGATGCAGAAATTTCATGTGGAATATTTAAAACATGCTTGACTCGGTGTTTCTGGGGTATGTTTAAACTTCCAGCCTGGGAAGTCTCACAAGCACAGACAATTAATTCAGCAACACATCGCTGATGAAAAGCTTGGCCAGCTATATACCAAGAGCTTGAAATTCCTTTACAGCTCAGTGCCTTCTACTTCACAAACGTTACAGTTTGACAAGAAATAGCCCAAAAGTTCCTTTATAGTCCTGTTTGGAACAACCTATGAAGAAACCCAGGGCAGAGACAAAAGAATTAAACATTCGACAAGTGAAAAGAACAGTGGTCATTTCTGAGCTGTGAGTGGCAAACCATTGTGGAGCTTCTCTATTTCCAAAAGGCGCTGAAGAATGAATAAGCTGCTTAGGCACATTATCCTGTTATTCAGGTCAACACCATGCAAACTGGGTCCCCGGTTGTTTTTTTTTTTAGAGTGTTCACACATCTTGAGAGATTAACATTTACTATCGACTATTTCATGGCTTTCAAAACAGATCATGGGAGAGAAAGTTCTATACCACAATCAAGTGTGTCAAGCTGACATGATGATTAGGTACTTTTCCTCAATGATTTGGGTTTCTTTTGTTCTCCAACTTGTTGTCAAAGCTTAAACTTTGTTTTGTTCTTTTGGAAATCTAATCTCCCTCGAAACATAACTCTGCTTTTGCTGGTTAGCGGGTTTGTTATGCATGTTAAACGATACTGGAAAAATTGGCACAAGTTTATTTTTAGGCACACTTATTCTAAGGCTAAGAAAAAAGTTCTAAAACATTAAGGTTTAGCAATGTAGCACATTGAAGCTTTAATAGAAATAAGAGTTTACATGAAGAAAGGGCTTAATTGAGGTTCTGGTACTGGAAAGATCATATAGATCTATTTAGAATTAGCTGTGTTAAATAACAAAGAGTCCTTTGAAGCTCCACCTGAGCATATTAAAATCGTAATGACCTTTGGGGTTTTAAGAAAAAGGCAAGTCGTTTATACCATCTTACTTGTGCACACTTATAGTAAAGAGATCAGCAAACCATCAAAGTTCGAGCGAGGCTTGAGCTGTGCACCTGGCTCCAATTTAGCTACAAAAGCCAAAGCAGCGAGAAACAGAAAATTGCACACATATATTTCATCAATAGAGAACAAACATGCGGAAATGTCATCTATTCTCAAACTTGGCACCAAGAAGTTTCTTTGGAACAGATACATATTTTAGTGCACAGCTTCATGGAAAATTGGAAGTGAAGAACCCAGAGCAGCAAGACACTGAGCCTTTCCACTCACAAAGATGTCAGCAAAGAGTGTCCAGACTTCTCAGTGCCACCTAGAAAGTATTTGGTGTATGGTAATGCTTCAGAGCAGAAATTCCCCCCATGCCATTAAAAATGTCAAAACCTTCCATTTCTACAATGGGAAATGATGTGCATTAGAGCCACAGTTATAAAACTGAAGGGGAACTACAGTTGTATGGAACATCAGCAGCTCTGGGACAAAGACATGCCACATCCCAGAAATGAAAAACATTTCAGAGTATGATTGGTCTAATGAGACACACATTAACCTAGAAAAATGGAGGAATGCTGCTGCCTTTTCAAGTGTTAATATTTTCTTACTTTAAAACACTCCAAATTCTTCCTGTAGTTCTTCTTGTCTCAGTTTTCACAGACTGGGGAAGAGCTGGTGAGCACAGTGGAATTTCTATTCTCCAGAAAAGTTGGACATTTCAAACATCTTTTTTGTTTCCACAAGACTGAAATTTCACTCTATGTGAAACTTCTTCCAATACAAGAGTTCGTCAGTAAAACTTTTGGACTTACCACCAGCTTGTATCAAAATTAATTTTGCAGTAATCAATCTGCACGCATTTAAATTTGGGGTCTGTAAGCACTAACATGCTGAATCATGATTTTCTGCCCTGCAAGAACTGCTTACAGCTGCAAAGTGTTTTTTTTTATGGTATGAGGAAGAATGTGTAAGATTTTGGTTTATATTAGACTAGGAAGCCTATTTTCTTTGAACAAGCTTTTTTTTTGAAGTCTGAAATACAGGACGATGCCCTTAAAACATATTCTGTGTTTCCAAACGCTGACTGAATTTCGAATGCACTAAATCCTGCAACTAACACTGACATTAATTGGGTTTGTGAGTGTACAATGCTTTGCAAAAAGAAGCTTCATAATCAGGTAACAGTTTTTTTTTCTTTGAACTACACTACCCCCCTTACATACTTACTAGGAGGACACCATGGCCCTTCCTATCTAAAGGCAAGACCTTTGTCAACGTATTTGCAGACCCCATGGGGCCTCCTAGACAAGGAAAAAGGGTCCTTATCCTCTGTTTCTCCCCAGAAGAAGGAGACCTCATCTCTGGGATGAGCTAACATAAGTGTTAGCATCAGCTAACATCTGGACATGCCCAACAGATAGGTACTGCCTATAGTACAGTTGAACTAAATAAACATCTTCCCACCTGTAACCCTGAAAACAACACTAAAACCTGCCCATTGTCAGACCTGTGACAGTCCAGAATTTGAAAGATGATACATTCATAATGTTCCTTTGACATCAATCTTAAACACAGCTGTTAAAGAGAACAATTTCTGTGGAAAAACATTAATAGCAAGAACATAGAGTTCAAAATACAAATATTTATTAATATTCTGATGAAGTAATCTCCTAATACAACAGAAAAGAAGTTGCAGTATTTCAAATTTTGTTTAAAATATTTTAAGGTTATGTTAAAAGATATGGAGAATATGTTCTCTTCCATATGTGTATAATGATCCTAGCATTTGGCACAGCTAAACTAGACTTTTTCAATTACTTTTCCTTAAAGAAAGGCTTGACTCATCCAGTCCAGCTTGCTCTTTCTTTTCATAAGGCTGTTTATCTACAGCTTGACCTTTGCATCCTTTGCTTGCCTTCTGCTCAGGAAGGTTATTAATTTCTTAACCTGCAGAAGAATTAACAGTCGAAGCTTTGACTTGCACAAACACTTAACCCCATTGCTCATATTCTAGAGTTAGCTCCTACACACACAGACAGCTCTGCCCGGCTGAAAAATTGTCAGTTCCAGTGAACTTTGATTAAAAAAAAAAACAACAACACTATAATGGCTGGAAAGAATGCTTCACGAAGGAATCTTGTAACACGCTAAGAAATTACCACAGTCTGTCCCCGAGCAAGAGGCTGCACAAAACCAGACCGCGCCAAGGACATTCTGTGGCCAGCTTCCGGCATATGCATGTGGCACAGAATAAAGGGCCCAGTGTCAAGGGCTGCAGGCAGCCGGGCACGATGTGTGCCGAGCAGGCTCCATCCCTTCTGCCCTCCTGCAGCACAGCCTGCCCGCCTCCCTCCTCTCCTTGCCATGCAATAGAAAAGCTCTCCCAGGAAACCAAACCCATTCCCTTGCATGAGCATGCAAAGCTAACGCCCATTCAGCCCCGCAAGGCTAAAATTTATAAACATACAAAATGCCAAAAAAATAGCACAACCTACGTGAGCAGCCTATGAAGTATGAAATCCGAAGAGAAAAGGTTGCTGCAGCAATGAGGCAAAATGCACCTCATTTTTCATGAGGCTGTTGTGCTGCCAGCTCTTTGAGATATATCGTATCAGCTGGGGGAATCAAGCCATTTATGAAAAGCTCAAAGGGCTGTTGGGGTGCCGGGGGGCAGTGGTGTTCCTTTCTGGTTTGAGTCTACTTCCAAAATACTGGAAATGAGAAGATAATATTTTAGAAAGAAAAAGTTCATCTCATGATTTTTAGGTGTAATTCAAGGTTTCTGAGCACCTAAATCTCACAATACTGGTTGCAGCCAGGTGCCAATCAGCGATGCATTTGCCTTAGGAAGTTCCTTTCTAGACTGACTTTCCCATTCCCAACAACATGGAATTCACAGGGACCTTTGAACTTCTATCCGGATTGGCTCTAAAATTACAAGCAACACACACTGCTGCTACACAAACCGTATATATTGCCATCCTTTATACTGAATACTAAAAATGGATTTTTTTAAAAGGCAGTAATACATCAAGTGAACGATATCTTTTTCAGAACAATTAGGTTCTTGTTCTACCTGCTCACATTTCCAATGCACTGTATAAGAGATTCACACAAAAATGATACAGCTGTTCCAGCAAATTTCCATTACTATCAAAAAAATTCTTGCAGTAAACTTAACTGCAAACTGCAGTATAAACTGCTCTGTGCACCTTGTTCTGTATATCAGTTTCCAGTCAGAGAAGAGCTGGGAATATAGCTGAACACTGAAGAATACTCCAGACTACATCATTGCTATACAATAGATAAAGTAAAAAAATAATGGTCTTTCCTGGAAATTTAAATGCCACTGGAAGTTCTTCTGGTGAAACAGCTTACACATTGACTCTTTTGAGACTTACAGAATTTAACTTCTAAAAAGAATTAAAAGCGAATATCATAGAACTGCCATCACTGAATCTGCAGTACAAGCCGTGCATTGTTCCTAAGGAGAAAAGCAGATGTTGTCTTCAGGACTGGATTAGATGTTATTTATGAAAGTACTGTAACTGAAGGAAAAAAAAAAAAAACCTCCTTCAAAGCTATCAAGTTAGCTTGTCAAATCTGCATACTAGAAAAATAAAAAACTAACGAGTGCTCCCGTAGGAAATACAAATAGGGTTGCGCCAACATCTTCTGTTAACTGAATGTTAGCTTTAAAACCCTAAAATTCATGAAGTCCTTTTTAGGCCATTCTTCTGATCTTTATATCACATTTACTTGATTTTCACCAGAATTCTCCTTCCTGGTACTTGCTTGTGTGCCACCACCATACAGACACATTGGGTCCGTCTTTTAGATAGACATTTCACTTCTACACCCAACAGCAACTATGCCAAGGTGGTCGTTACTAGGACACTGCATTGCTAGGAGGACGGGGGAGGAGAAAATTTCTAATTTTAGAATTTCCTTAATTGATACAACAGAAAGTCTAGAATGATCCATTTGCTGTGTGACTTGTGCCAATCCAAAAATAATGGCATGCTTTGTACAACGGGTGCATGTTGGTTGAACACAGAGGCAGCTGTATTCCTGGGATGAACGCTATGTGGAGACAAGAAACATATCTGCAGTAACACACTTCAATGATCATTTCATTTGCTCTTTACTGCAAAACTCTTGTAAAATGCTTAATTTACATCTTCCAACAGATGCCCAAAAGTTTGGCAGGAATAGCAAAAAAACTCCCTGAAAATTTTATTTTATCCTTATTTATTGTTTGAAGGACCCTAGATGAATTTACATAAATTTTAGCAGAGGTTTTCTAATCCTTCTCCCTCCTCCTCATCTGACTATATGTCGTCTTTTTCTCCATAGACAGAAATATGATTGCACATAAATAGTCAAGTAAGTTGCAGGTATTACTTCAATACATATTTCTTGGTTGTGTTACTAATCTAAAAAACCCTTCCAGCTCCTCATCTTGACAATCACCTTTCTAAAGAGCTTTATAAATGAAATAGAAACAGAAAAAAACTCATCTTTCATGTAACAGGACAAAGCCAAGAGTCACTGAAGGAAGCCCCAGATTTGGGAAGCCCTTAAAAGCAGGGAATTCCCAACTGCCTCTGAGAAAACTCAATACTGGACAATTCTGACAGGCCCTGGAAAGTGCAGATTTCTATTAACAGAGCTCAGACAACAGCCTGCTCCTCTCCCTGTGAATTCTTCTCTCTTCCTTAACATTAGTCCCCATTTAATACCGCTTTCTGCCTCTTCCTCTTAAGAGGTCGCAAATGACTTTGTAACAGAACAGCATCACCACAATATTTAAGGTTAGGTACTGCTGCACTAATTCAGACTAGCATGCACCATATGATATGCTGCCAGAATTGCATCTACCAGAGCTGGTAATGAGATCAGAGAGGCCTAATTCATTGTGTATTTTAGGATACACGAAAAAATAAACAGCAAGATAAAGACACTGCATTATGTTCAACAGTCTCAGAGAACTCTCCTAATGTTAACATCTGTCTGCAGGGATAGGGATGATGCCAACTCCACAAATGCCTATAATTTTAGTTGGAATTTGGAAGACACTCAGAACCGTGGTTTTGAAGCAACATTTCATCAGATGCAGTTTCAGGATGCATAACTCTCTTATACAGTAAAACTGAAAACAAATGGTTGTCTGCATGCCAGTGGCATTTCTTGAAAATCTTAATTGCTTGACTATTGAGAAAACAATAGTCCTGAAGAAACTGACATCATTTAGGACTTTAGCAGATTATGCTGCATATAATAATTAATATTTTAAAATAGACATAATAATCAAAAGTAAATAAATCTGATAAGTCTCTTGCATTTAATACATATAATTATCAGACCACTTAGCAAGAAATCTCCTAAAACCACTGACATCTACTTTCTATAAAAGCTTTTAGTGAATCCCAGAAATATCTCAGACTAACAGTTAAACTCTCTACACAACTGACCGTCAATAGCCCCCATACAGTTAATGACCATCATTTCTTCTTCAGGAACTCCAGCAACTACACCGCTAACATCTCAATCTGCATCTGCTGTCACACACCACAAAACATTTAACAATGTCCTTCAGATTTTGAAATATACCTGATGGAGAATGGGAAAAGCTACAGAAATAGATTCCCACCACCAAACTTTAAAAGTTTATTGCTCTTAAAAATGTTAAGGAAGATACAAACCTCCACCCAAAAATGCTGAAAGAATGTTAAGGACTTGTGGGTGCCACAGTAAATGCTTATAATAAATTACAGAAGGTGGTCAAACAACAATATTTAAGATGGACTAGAAAAGTATACTTAGTAACCTATATAGTACCCTAGAAAATAATTCTATCAATAGTTCTGATATTTTGCTTCAATTTTATTTTCTTTCACATGTAACTGTAAATCTCCATCACTTGTTGTGTCCTCTTCTCATTTCTACTAAACTTATAGTGGTCATTCACCAAAAAAACATGTGGTCATTCACCAAAATATCTTTGACCCCTGACATCCCCATCTCCTGTGCTGACACTGAGCCATGATCTTTACTGGAGCTAAATGGGTTAGGTCTCTTCCTACATGAACAAGTCACATCGACAATGTCCCTTTGCCTGACTGGCAATTATTAACCAAGTCTGGTGACATTCTTTTGGTGCTGGCAACTCAGCTGTTGACTATGTCTGTCCTAACAACAGGAAAAAAAAAGAAAAGCAGAAGCAGTTTTGTGCACAAAGTAGAACTCCTAGCGCAAGGCCCAACATTTGTACGAGCACCCTTACCATCAGCCGGTGATGTTTTGTCCCATACACTAGGTCTATTTCCGTGGAAGCACAAATGATGCATCTTACCCCACATTTTGTACTAATAACTATATTTATGGCTCATTCCTTTTCTTGTTTTCTCCATTGCCTGTTAAATTGCTGAAGAAGCAGATAGCTAGCAGTTACTGTTTCAGAAAGAATAGAAGCCAACCAAAACAAACAGTATCTGTTGCTGTCTTCTGAGTATGAAGAGTTGGAAATGTTTGATGTATCTTGAAATAAAGTCTGCCATCAGTTTGGTCTACGGATATTCATGCATACTATCCAAAATAAGCATTTCCACATATTCATTTCTGCCCTCTTTTAAAGATTCCCTTTGCTGAAAAGTAGAGTGAAAAGAAATGAAATGGACTGACAGAATTGCTGGTAACATCAGTATACAGTTCATGCTTTTCAATATGAGCTGAAACTCAGACTTAAATCCAGTGCCAGCATTTATGTTGTTTCTGCTAAAGCCCTTTCCTCCTCAGCTTCTTCTCAGGTCCTAAAAATCATTGCAGATATGCTGTTTGGTAAATGTGACAATCTGAAACACCATCTGGCTTCATCACATTTTCCATGGTCTAATGAAATAGAATATTTCACAAAAGAAATATTCATAAATAGCATATTTCATAAAAATAAATTAACAGTCTCAGAAAAAGAATACCACACTCTCCTAGCCAAAATGGCAAAGTTTAAAGGATGACAATGGAACAACAGTGAGAGACAATTTGTGAGGTCTTCTCACACACTAAGCAACAGAATGGCATTTGTCAATGATACAAAGAGTTTGCTAATAAGAGGTTGACATATGTTCAAAAACAAGTTTTAACCTTTTCAGAAGCCTTCTGAGCAATGCAGCAACAACATGTCCAATGTAGAGAGAGGAAAGTGAAGTGCAAACCAAGTATGAATTCATGTTATCTGAATTAAGAACCTGTATTGGATATTTCAACATCTAAGGTAGTCTAAGCTCTTCTAATAGTCACTGGACAAAAATAGATAGTTTTAAGATACAATTCATTAGACCAATTTGAGACAGCTAGTCTACAAGAAGTGTCTACTTTTCTTCATAAAATTAGCCTTAGATGATTAGCTCAGGTTTGGATGACTCTCAAGCTACTCATCTCTTGCCCCGCCATTTGGGGTTTATCCAGTTCAGTAGCGGGGGCCTAAATTATCAAGATGAATCATTCAAATAGGAGATTATAATTGTCCATTCTGATGAATCTTGAGTATGGGAAAGATAAAAGACAACAGGCAAATGTTGCTGCCTATGTGGGTACTCTAGAAAAGTCTAGATTTGGGTCTAGTACCTATGCAACATAAGAAGGCTGGATGGTTACAAGGAGACTGTGAATACTGATCTCCAGCAGTTTATGGAAGTGTAAGAAGACTTCAAGCACAGGAAATACAGGATGATGGCGAAGTTAAGTCTGGTTGTAAAATATATAATAATATATTATTTTATACAATATGAATATTAAAAACAGAAGATTAACTTGAAAGTCTCCTTTAATTTGATTGTACCAGAACAACTGGATGAGTTTTAAAGATTGCAGTAACCTTTTGTTTTACAATGACAACAGTAAACTCCAGGTGAAGAAAATTAAGACTTTACTCTCTTGTGGTTTTGCTTTTTGTTTGTTTGGTTGTTAAGTTTAAAAAAGACTGTAAGTATTTTTGCTACTGAAAGAAAATGTAGATAAGATATGTTTCATCCCTGTATTAGGACGAAAGGAGACAAGCATTATAACAGAAACAATTTTAACACGGAATGTCTTTCTACTGTTTAAAAAAAGAAAGAAGCTCATTACAAGTGAATACACAAGTAATCAAAATGCTGTTAGTATACATATTATGAAATTGAGTGAGAAAAGTATTTAAAGTGAATAAATGTTTAAAAGCCAAGCCCATATATGTTTGAGTTTTATTGATAAACCTGCTGATACTCAAAGCTACTGAGCTGTGCCTAACAAAATTTGAGAAAAGCATCTAAATGAAAACAAGGGAGGTGATGTAACACATTCCCCTGGGAATGCCATGGTAAAGAATAGCACATGTTATTCTACATTTGCAAATGAGTCAAAACAGTTAACAGCTCTAAATATGGTGAGGAAATGCTGTTCCCCTTTGTACACAATTATTTCGTAAAAGGGGTGGGCAATGTTTTCTTGTTCAGCTCTCCTAATGCACGCTCAGTGAATCCCTTAGGAAGCATAAGCCATTTTTACACAGTCTTCTACCAACTGAAGAATTAGAAGGTTTAATACAACCAAGGAAATACATAAGCTTGTAGAAATAATAATAATTAAAAGAAAAAAAAACAACAATTTGCAGAATACCATGGACAAAACAGAAGACAAACTCAAAGATTCTCCAAAACAGTTTTTTAAAGGCTGAAATACACAGACACTTCATTATTCCTCCCTGAAATCCATCTCAGGAATATGCAGTAGTCACTTCAAGCAAGGTTCACAGAGGGTTAAAAATCTTCCTGGCTAAAGCTGTATGCAGCTTTGAGGATATAGTAGCAGTATAAATTAAGAAATTAATTATTGAAGCATTCAGTAAAAAACTAACATGATCCTCAGATTTTTAATTGCAGAAGTGAATTCTGACGTGGCAATATTCACTATTAAAAACAATGAAAATAACTGTGTAAAAGACACAACCAGCAAATGCCTTTCCAATTTCTTGCAAGAAAATCAAGATGCAAGAAGCCTCTTTGAATGATACCGAATTGTATTTTGAAGGCTACCTAACGGATAACCTTGCTGATTTCCTTAGCATTCTCTCAAAGCTAAGAGGTCCACCTCAGCAGGACTTGAGCTCTTATTGGCCCAAGGAAAAAAGCCTGGAGTGAAGAATGAGCCATTTTCCTTTCCTAAGGATAAAGACAGCAACAGTTTGGCAAGTAAGCTTCTATGTTGTTGTTGTTGGTGGTGTTTTTCTTACAGTTAGTATCTGTTACTCTCAAGGTGTTACATCACCTTGGATATGTTTGCGAGAAAATAGTCAGTGAAAATTGATTACAGCTCTCGGTAGAAATCTGGACAGAAGGTAAAGAAACATATGGAGAAAAAATAACAGAAACTGACAAAAGTCAGATGCAAACTAGCATGCAGACTAACATATTTAACAAGATTAAAACAGGAAATGTGGTTTCTAAATAAATCACAGTATTCCAAAATACAGAATATTCTGTGCAACAAAGACCTCCGTGTTAAGTAACAATTTACCATTTCTGTTGATGACAGGGCCATATGAAAATATGGAATTTTCTAACATCCCAGATATATTAACTCTGTGTATGATTTAATGGACACATCTGTGTGAGCACAAAACACTTCCACATAAATGAATGTAAAGTCTGAACATGCACCTATGGTTAGATTGACATAGGAATAACTAGTATTTACTATGATTACTGGAATTTAAAAAATAGCAGAACTCTATTACTTCAGTTCTCCTCTTATCACATGAAAAACACCAAGTTATTCAAGAAATAGTACCTAACTTTGTGTGATGAAATGTATTGAAACCAAATATTACTAAGAGTTTTGGCTGAGGTCTGATTAGAGAGATGTTTGGAGACTCATTATTTATAATAATAGAAATGTCTGTATTAGAATAAAATAGTCATATATATCAAAATTCAGGTTTATTTTTTTCCATAAGATCCAGAAGAGCATATAAAGAATCACAGTTCCTTCCCTGTCTGTATTCTCTGAATAAAGTCAAGGAAAATCAGTACATACAAAAAAGCACAGAGCAAGAATTCTAACAAGCTACAGAAGATGACCTTGGATAAGTACTCGCCTAACCACACCTATCGCCACCATCAAGATAAGAATTTCAATATTAACTAATTCCGACTTCAGTAATAGTCAACAAAAATGTCACCACACAGCCCTCCTTATTCACTGAAATGAGGGAACATTCTGAAATTCTGATGGATGTTTGCATGGTGGTTTGTTTCTTACTTCAGCTGACAGAAAATCATGTATTTTGAAATACTAAATTTCCAAATAAATTCTGTGGGAAATTCGTAATCAGCCCTAAATGCCTTTGCTGTTAAATATTCCCGTGTTTCCGTTTGCTCACTATTCTGATCTGTATGTAAGGCTTTGTGCCAGCGGACATATCCCAGGGTGTATCTCACTAGCTCATGAACACAGCAGCCACGAAGCTTTTTAGGAAACTGAATCAGGCTGAAATGCCTGATCCACAGAGAAAAAATAGTGAGGGATGAGACATCCAAATGAAGTTTTGGAATCAGCTTTAGAATTTAAACAGTGCTTCCCCTCCACTAAATATATAAAGTAAACCCCCAAACTAGTCTATCACAATTTATCAGTGTTTTAAGAACCTTCCTGTACATGTGAATCCTTGGAGTAAACGAGGCTTATACTCAAGTTTGTAGTGGATTGTAGCAGAGGGAACATATTTGACATCTTACCTTAATGAAAAAATAGAGTTTATTGTATCTTATGAAGTATTCACCTCATGTCTATAATAAACAGGAAGCTATTTATGCTATGAAAATATTAATGAGAAAGAAATAGCAGTGATAAGATATGGCTCACAAAGAACAACACGAAAATGTTAATACACCTGAAGAAAATGCAGGGAAGATGATGTGTATAAAAGCCCAAAGAAGGCCTGATGGCCATTGGTATTTGCCAATGATAGGCTTCTAATGTGCAAACAGATGAAATACTAGTATCTAGCTATAACTGCTCTGTGATTTAACTAAAAATGTCACTCTACTTGAATTTTTAATAACAGTACAGATGTATTCCTTCAGTTTATCATGAATTACCTTTCCAGTATGTGTACTACATGACTACATGATTAACTATATCCTTCACTGAATATGCCACCCAATAACTATAATGCTGAATCTGGAGCATTTTTGGCAGCAATTGAACTTTTAGGTTAAAAAATGTTTACTTCATGATAAATAGTAAATATTTTTGGTCACCATATTACACTCACTTTAAAATAACTGTACCTTCAACTGCAAATGTAAAAACTGACAGAAATTATCCTCTAGTTCTGTTAAATTTTAACAATTTAGATCAATATTTCCTTCTGAGAGCAAACGCACCTTGTCAGGCTATTGATTTGGATATACCATATACCACAAGATCACATATATAAACCTTCAATTTTCCATTTATTTCAAGCTTCACTTAAAGTGCGCTTATTTAACATAATTTCTTGTCTATTGCCTAAAGCTGTGATTTCATTTGCTCTTCCTCTTCTGTTTTATTACTTTCTATATGCTTTCCTGACAGTCCAACCTCGCTTGGTCACAAGTCTCAAAATCTGAGAAATATAAAGAAAGCTATGAATTCACAGAACAGGCTAATGTAAAATAATATTTTATAGAAAGAGCGAGCTACGGCTTAGTCAAAAGACTGAGTTCTACGTGTGTCAATAACAAAGCAGCAGCATATGGCAGAAACATATTCAAATCGTAAATCTAGATTTATTATTACACTTACAAATTCTTCTGAGTTAAAGTCAAAATAACTTTTGAAATTTTCAAATTGTGAATGTTCCTAAATGTATTACCAGAACTGTTCAGTAAGAGAACACTAAAGAGCGAGAAGGGGAAAGCTCTTCAAAAAATAATGAAAAATACCAGCTACTGGATGCTTGTGATCAACTCAAGAAAGTTGTTCAAAGCACCCTGCACTGAGGGGCTAATGGTGGCTGTTGTAAGTTATATCCTTTCCCCAGCTCGCTCTTTAGGTTTGCAAGTATATTATAGATGTTGGCACAGTTTCAGGTATTCCTGTTGTTCAAATAAAGCATGTTTAAGAGTGATGGGCAATGCCATATTTATTTTAGACGTGAAATCTTCCGGAACACAATGGAGAAACAATTATTCTGTCCTGAAGCAAACATACTCCACATGTTATTGTTTTGTCCCATTTTAGCTTCATATCACTACCAGTGCAAAAATCCTTATCCTAACCAAATTTCTCTTTCATTAAAATCATGGTTCGAAGGACAATTTCAGATCAACCAGCAGCATCCAATATCCCTTTCTGAATTTTTGGGAAATGCCAGACACACTCAGATTCAGACTTTCCATTTTCTCCCCACTATAGACTATAAAATCTAGGTTTGATAAGCTCTTAATCCCTTCTTTTTTTAACACCCCCTTCAGCCTTTAGACAGTTAGACACATTAATTGTACTCTGTATCTTTTCCACTGTACCCAAGCTTAATTTTAATGCTCAATTTTAGAAGAAGCATCAATAAAAACAGATTGTACTTGTCTACTCCCTTCTCTAACACAGACTCAGTCTACTCCAAATAACTGAATAGATTTAAAAGTAGACTACCGATGCCTGCAAATTAAAAAATGTTTTTTTTCTTCTGCACAATGAGCTGGACAGAACTGTAATTCAGAACTGACTTGACTTTTCAGTACTTCTAAGCAGTGAAAAGAAAAAATGACTCATGACTGACTCTAGGGAAAGTAATACCCTACCACAATATTTTCTCGCCAACTGGAAGGGGGAAAGAGGAGGGAAAAGGAATATTCATGTATTTTCTTGTTTGTTAAGTGTTGGCATTGCACTACCAGGGAAGGATCTTGCAGCAAGATCTAATGGGAAAAAAAAAAAATCCATTTGTAAAATAGTACTAAATTTGTGAAAGAGAGTGCAGACAGCAAGACAAACTCCTGAAAAGGCCTGGAGGTTACCTCAGCTATCTCCTACCAGAACGGCAGGGACAGGCAGTAGGTCGAACCACAAGAAAAAACACAGAAGATTTACGCCACCAATAGTTCTACAGATTTTAACGTCTGGAGTTCAGCATGATTGGGCCACAGCATTAGTTTTGAGCACCTGGCCTGGCCTTACTGTTCTGTGGAACATGGAAAAGAGCCTGTCTATCTCAGCCAGCCAGGATAACTTGATCAGTCAGATTCAACACAGCTACATAAAAAGCAGTGTTTCTAGAAACCTCCTGCTGCATCACACAGTGTTATTTGCATATCAGAAATGCTCAAAACCAATAGTGAACAGTATGCAGAACATAACCTAGAAATGAGACCCCCATATACACACCAGCTACAAAAATAGCTCCTTTTTATATAGACAGGAGCAGCCTCTATTCATGGAATTCAGGAAGTGCCATTATTATTTTACAGTAACATTATCACTGAAGTGCTGGCTCTAGTTCTAACAGCCATAATTCAAGGGCAAGGCAAAAGGAATATGAGCTCTTTAAATTCAGAGACCATAACCATTTTATAATACATTAACTACACAAACTACAGTGTAAAACTGCAACTCATCTACATATGAATGCCAAATGTGACTAACTTTTATTTAGAAATTCTTACAGCTGTACACAATGTTCATGATCTGTTTGATATGTTTATATCTTTAGTTTGATAAGATTAGAAATTGCAGTTTTCCGCTACAGTCAGCTTTCCTCTGTCCAAGTTTCTATTTTGGTTGGAATACAAATAATAGAAGCAGGTTTCTCTGCGTTGTATCAGCAGCTTCCTTTTTCACATTCATAGATAGATATTTTGGAAGAATATGAATCTTGAAAGGTTGGTACCAGTACTTACAACAGTTGGAAGTAATTTGGGGAAATGCAGAAAGCTAACTGCAGCAGCAAGCTGAAGAACAGAGTTTGAATTTGCACCTCAGCTTTTCTGGATTCAGCCTTCTACAATGGATGCCTGTCATTCCTCCAGAAGCATCTGAACTGCCAGCCCAGTAATGCTCATTGGCCTATTTAGGGCAACTGTGAGAGCTGTCACATTCCTGCATTTAAATATTTGCAGTAAGTTAAGGCAAAAATATTCCAAAGCAAGCGTGCAGGAAATAGCTTGAAACAACAGCCCACAGTCTCTTACAGTCCCTAAGTGTGGCAGACGAAGGAGCAGTAGCTGCTCTAGCAGCTGCACGTTTCTCTCTCATGTGCACTGTTCAGTTCTTACATGTATGCATTTGACAGTTGTATGGATAAAGGACAACTTCAGATATGCATTTGCAAAAAGTGAACTGACAGTCACAGTTCACCTGTATGATGTTACGCATGTCCAGCCAGCTATTTAACTGTGTCTATCCAGTGCAAGAGAAGGTTTGCACGCCCAGCTTCCTTGAAGGCATCCCAGATGCAGCTTGAACCACTGTGGGAAAGTACCATTTAAAAGAGTTGAATGCTTTCTACCTAAACAGAAATTTATGGTAAATACTTTATGTTTAAATGCTAATACTCAACTAATCCTTCCAATGCTCCCACAACTGGCCATTCCCAGTACCAAATTTACACAGGCAATCCTCCCCGTGAGTACAGGACAGCTCTGTCAGCCCAGAACTTGGTACAGCCTTTCTTGTAGGATACCAAATAAACAGAGTGCTGATTTCTCTGTTAAGCATACTTTATTAGGTCAAGATTTTTACAGTCAGAAGAAACCCCTTCACCACTAATTTGACTTCTGTAGAACACAACCTGACAGTCTTCCAAGATTTCATTCCTTTTCTGGTTGGATAACACTACTAAACCATGTCTTATCTATGACCCTTGGGAACTAAAACATTACCTCCAAGCCATTGATAAAGATATTAAACATTGCAGAGTTGAAAAAAACTCTGAAATACCACAAAACCACAACTATTTTATTGTTCCTCACAGAAATATGTTTTAAACAGTGTTATCTAGTAACACAGGTCTGGATTGTTTTTTCATTGGTCCAGTTTCTTAAATGGGACAGTATGCATTCAAATGTGTTACTGAAGGTAAAAATGAGAGTCAACCAAAAACCTTGAAACTCTTTTTAACATTAGATTAAATCTGTTTTTAATAAGCCCATGCTAATCGGGAATAGTTATTTTACCCTTATTGCTTGATTATTCAAACTTTCTAATATTACTCAAGCTTTATGTCAGGCTACATAACCAGGACCACAACCAGAAACATTTTATTTTAAATAAGAGACTTAACTGTAATCCAATCTTCCTGAACTTCTCAATTTTTCCCAGATATAATTAAAAAAGGCAATACTTCCTCCCCACTCAGCTCAGCTTGCTTTCCAAAAAGCAAGTTCCAGAGAGCTTTTACCAGAGTTTTTTTTTTTTTTTTTTAAAGAACTGGCATTATTTGGACATTCTGATTTAAGGACCTTGACAAATTGTTAAGGCTTTTTTTAACGTATTCATTCACTGTTCACAATGGAAAATAAGACTTCTTACGAAGATAGATAAAACTGACATTTTAAAAATATCTACTGCATTTATATTGACAATGAACACTTCTACAAGTACAGCCATTAAGGTGAAGTTTCAGGAACAACAGAAAATCTCATTCTTGCTCTTCATAATTAATATGGATAAAGTTTCTTTTCTTTAGTGTCTTTTGCTTTTCAATTGTGTATTAACTCAGTTTTTGTTACTGTCTCTTTGTGTTTTGTTTTTAACTGCCACTTTTCACATCCCTGTAAGGCAGGCTGATTTTTAACCAACAGGTTTGCCTCAACATAGTTTATTTTGTGAGAGTTTAATAACAGTTTTAAGTAGTAAGTGATCATAATTCATATTTTAATGTTTAAATGTTTTCCCTCGATTCAGATTGATTATTTCCATCATCCTTAAACCATCCCACTTACAGTGGTGAGTACGCATGTTTCAGGTAGGTCTCCAATACATTGCAGTTGCTCGTACTTTGACAACCATTCATTTTTCTTTTGCAAGCTGTTTCTTTAACCATAACAAGGCAATTAACATATACCTCTTTAGTGTTTGGTGAGTGCCCAGAATCCAGAAACCACATCACCTCAGGATTCCCAGCAACGCTCATATCAGTACTGAGACTGGTGCGTGAGTATGTTTTACTTGGATTGAAATCTCACCTGAGAAGCACCATCTTCACATCCTTGAAATACATGACTACTGCATAAGGCACAACTTTCAGTGACACTTTTGTGGTCTGTTGAAAATAACTAATAGTACTCCATATAATGTTTTAAATGCTTTCAATAAAAATGTCCTAACAGCAATTGTTTGCCTGCAATTTGTCAATGACTTACAAAACAGGCATACTGTTTTTGGCAGTGGTCAACACCACTCCTTTTGGACGCTCAGTCCTACATTGATTACACAGAATAATTTAATAGTTCAGTCATGCAAGTCTTTCTAGTAGGTCAATTTTTACGAGTAAGCAAGTAGTTTCCATTTCTCTTGCTTATTATCTGGGCAATTGTATAAAAATGCTTTATTTGCTTCTCTTCTCATTCCCTAGCTTTGTGAGTAGCAGGATAACACCACAGCTAAAAATACCTCTGCTAAAACTAACAGTAGTAAAGCATTTAATAATTATCAGAAATTAAGTGAGTTGCTGCACAGAGTTCCGGTTTTGTGTCCTGTATGCAACAAAACAATACAGGATGAGAATTTGTGAAGTTTTTTCTTGCAATCTGCTTTAAAGTAAGATTTAATCTTTCTGGAGAATTTGCAGGTTGTGCACAACAGGATCATAGTTGCCAAAAATACATATTTTAAAACTTATTTTAAAGCATTGAGGCCCCCACAGAAAGGGAGAAGAAACTAATCTAAATGAAAAACATCTGCACATTTCAAAAAACATGTTCAGCATAATTATTATTTATATATGCTGATGTTATGAGAGTGATTTCTATTGTGTCTCATTACAGAAAATTCTGGCTTGAGTAAGAAAATATACCATAAAAATACAGTTATTTCTGCAAAAGGTTTAGATTTTAAGATAAGGAATTGACAGCAGCTTGACCTAATATAACCAGCTTAGCCAGCAAAATGTGATCACTTTTTGGTCACTTCAGTTCCCTGAAGTGGCTCACCACCTGGGCACACAAACACCGACATTCGGGAGGGAACAGGATCTGCTGGGGCAGAGGAAGGGTGTGAGAGGGATGAAATCATGGGAGCTGGTGCCCCAGTATCCCCGACTGTGACTGAAGTAGCCGGGGAACTAGACCCAAGCTCCAGCTGAACAAGGAATAGTATCAGGCCCGTGTGGTCTCTTCACACACGAGGCACACCAGCAGAGCCCAGCTTGCTCATAGTCCTCCAGTAGAATTCAGGAGTCTCATTCCCAGTTACCTCTAAAACAAATGCTTAAACATCTGAGCACTCAATCCCAACTGGAAAAACAAACAAACAAAACATCTACTCTTTGAAGCGCAGTCTAGCACAACCCCAAAAGAGCAATAGTGCTGCCTCCAGAGCAGACCCTAACCCAACTGTGATCCAGAGCCTTGATTTCTCACATGCTGTTGACTTCTCCTCACACCTACAAAAACTCAGATGAGCATGAATGGCACTGAATCATAAGCTAATATAATAATTTATTGCAACTACTACAGCAGTAAGGAAAAAAAAAAAGCACCATAAAAACTCTTTACCCAGCTTCCTATTCATTCAAGCTTAGTTCAAGGTCTCTTGCAGCAGGAAATTTAGCTGGGGCTTTTAGACCGTTGGGCAGCGGGTGCCCATCTGAGCCTGATGTACACTTGGGCAGAAATGAAAAGCATGCCAGCAGAATCAGTTCTTTCCTGCACTGCTAACCACAGTGCTGGCTGGGGACTAGAACACACTGAGCTGCTAATGACACAGTACGACTAAATTGAAGCAGTTAACAACATGGTCCTAAAATAATTATCCAAAGTGAAACAGCAAAAGCCGTCCTCCTGATAAGAAGGTAGGTATGTCAGAGCACCAACAAACCCCAGCTCACACAATTTGTGTGCATCTTGTAATACTTTAGGTTGGCCATCCTTTCAGACACCTTGAACTCATTCTTTAGTCACAAGAAGAGTGACGTAAAAGTTGAGCTACTGGTACGTGTATGCTTTTTTTGTTATTTGTAAGTATATATATATATCTTTGATATATTTCAAGAAAATAATATCATGTGAAAAATTAAAAATGACAGTGAAACTCAGGCATAAAAGCAAAATGTAAAGACTACTGCAGTATCAGAAGTAGCTGATGCACTTTACTGCCTAGAAACATTCAATAATAAATGACTGGCCCTGCTACTCAAACCAGGAATATAGCTAATGAGACTTGTGTGTGATTTGATATGGCTATGTGCTACAGTGTTCAGATGCATTTTACAAATAAATCTGTCCATTTTCAGGAGGGTGCTCTTGTCGGATAGAGAGAGAGGGTAGCAGACTATTTCTCAGTTTACTAATGCTTTCATGATGTGTTGTCTAAACTATCCCAGTGGGGCAGGGGTGGAGGTGTGTGTATAAAGCTGAAGTTGCACACACCCAGCCCAACAATCTAGAAATCCCTGCTAAATTTGCTGGTACAAGGATGCTTTATTTAGCTTTCATACACATAAATCTCTGATACATTTATCAGGCATAAAGTTTAATGCTTGCATCATTTATAGTGTAACTTCTGCTAAAGCATAATGATATTGCTGATGATATTTGACATTATTCAGAGTCACTAATTCAAATGTTCTTTCAGCACAGAAAAAAGAACAACAGGGGTCGAGTAATTAACTAGTAATCCCAGGAGCCCTGGAAATAACAAAGCCAATTTTCAACAACTAGCTGTCTTTAAATCTCTCCACTTCATACAAATGGGAAGCCAAGCTAAAGAAGATAAGGTCCACTTACTTGAAGCACGAGGACCTCATTTTGGGAAAATTAATAGCATTACAGAGCATTCTACAGCTGAGGTCAATGTACAACTGAAGTACATAGATGTGCACTCTCAACATGTATCAGGCTATAGCTTCAAGCTGTTCCCCCAAAATGAATTCACATCTGAAATCACTGCAGAAGAATTCTGCAGCAGAAGTAGAGAAGGAATGCTGCCTTGCAATGTATTTTTAACTCTATCGTCCCTCTCTTCTTGAGATCTAATTTCCCATACCACTTTAACATTTACAACGTATGCAGTACATTTTTACAGACAACATCCTCCTTACCTGCTCGAGCCTTACAAACCAATCTACACTGTACATTAGGATGAGACTTTTTCCATAAGACTTTTTAGTTTCCACATAGCCAAAAATGGTATCATAACAAAGAAAAACAACGTTTTACAATTCAACTTTTATATAGTTCCCTTAAAACTGCAAATACTACACCTCAGAAAAGGATTTACCTCGTTATCTGTTCCCACATCCAGCATCACTGGTAGGCACTCGTGAGGTTTCACTCCTCCGCATGCTGTATAAAGTGCCAGTTTGCCAACCGGGATGCCCATTCCGTAACAGCCGAGGTCGCCAAGACCAAGAATACGTTCTCCATCTGTCACTACAATAGCCTGGAGGAAGAAACAAAAGCACTGTAAAAATCACTTCTTTGCTCAGATGGTGCTTGTACATACTAAGTATTCTGTTATCATCTTACAGTGCTCTTTTAATTTTCATTTTAAAATTGCAAAAGGTACAAATAAATCAATACTACAACAAAGGCCATGAACTGCTTTATTGTATTTCACTGTGCTTTTATTACACTATTTTAGACTCTTGCTTCACCATAAATGGGACTTTCATGTAAAACTTTTAAGAATACACAAGAGGGGTATTTAGTATTACATTACGAGGGAACTGGCATTGTTCCCTCTTACATTTTTCTGTCAACAGTATCAAAACAGAATAGGAAGGGAAAGGAAGTTACCCACAAAAAGAAGAACCCTGGACTGCGGGGTTTTGCTATAACTGTTTTCAGGAGAAACAGAGCCAGCAGCCACTCCTGCTGGCCCTTCACAGGGCTGTCTACAGCCACCTGGTTCTTACCCTTTGAAAATGTATTTCTTTTTCCCTTGAGCAAATAACATACTCCATCATATTTATACATATGAGGCAGCATGTGTTTCCATTGATAGAAGTACAGGAACTCAGTAAAACCCACAAAGCTGTCTGCACTAATAAGGAAATCTTTCATAGGAAAGGACAGAAATGTCATACCCTGTGTATTCATAATAAGCAGAAATCTGGAGTTAGAGACAAAATCTTCAACAGCTTTATACAAGATAAAATTTAATAAATACATAAAAAGCCACTGCTGTAGCTACAGCCAAATCGTCAAACTCTTATGTTAACACCACAAAAATGTTCTTGTAGCAAGAGCAATGAAGTACAACTACTATAGTAAAGAAAAGATCGGGAAAATAATCAGAGAGCAAATGAAACACCTGCATTCCTTAATGCTAGGTTGCCAAATCCATGCAAAGGTCTCCTCAGAAATATTGTGAAACAGATTCAAAATGCAATACACATTAGATACGATCAAAATCTGAAAATTGACCCTGTGGCCTAGCAGAAGCTGTTAAAAAATTTTACAATGCCTACTGCCAACAGCCACATCTATCATAAATACAACACATGATTTTTCTTTTCTAATTTGGTGGAATTTTTTACGATACAAAGGTAAGTCTATATATATTTCAAAATTACATACATTTTCTGATTACCAGTTGATTTTTTAGAAAGAATTGTGGATATCCATATGTACAACTTCTAAATCTGATTAACTGAAATTGGCTAAAACACAAATCACACTCTGGAAGAAATAAAAGAATGCAGGAAAGGCTCTCTTTCTGAGTGCAACCTTCAAATTTCAAACTGTTTTTATGAAGACAGGTATGCACTCATTATTCCTAAGATCGTATTTACATATACTTCTAACCCTAATATTATATTCTATGTCTATTTGATACCAAACAAGACCACAGCTATTATTAATGGATGTTGCTGTGGTTTCTAAGATACTAGCCTTCTACTTAACCACAAGTGGTGTATCACTGGACCACAATGTACTCTTGCCAGCACTTTCCTTCTCCTATCCCAGTGCTAGACGGATGCTGCAGGCCACACGGCCTTTTCACTTCAGTGATGGAAAGGAAAAGGAAAGAGGGAGGCCACGCTCCTATTCTCCTCCCCTGGGTAATGTCATTCCATAGCTACGTGCCAGGGAAGAAGAGAGCTCCTGTCTCAATGGGGCTGCTGGGCCCTGGGATGGCAGCAGTTTGTGCCGCGCTCCAGGACAGGGAGGAAAGGTTGCCCACCCCATGCTGGGCTTCAGCCTTCCCTGTGGTGCCACCACTCCGAGATCGGATCAGCCAGGGAGCTGGGAGGGAGAGTTCCATGTTCATAACCCCCTTTTGCAAAATCTTTAATGCTACCAGTGACTTGTTGATACCGAATGAGGAAAGGGATTGTAATCTCATGAAAATAAAACATTCAGTCAGGACTGCCCAAAATTACACTATGCAAACAAGAAGCTAAATGCACAGAACTGATAATGACAATCCTTATTTACAGAAATAATTTCTCAATCGTGGCTGTTATATGTGCTTGTCTGGCTTAACAGCAACCAGACATTCAACTTCAAGCTCAGTATGGGAAGCATCTGACAATGTAGTAATTTCCTTGTCATATTCTGTGACAAGCAATTTTAGCTGAAAATTTAGTAGTTTTGTTGGAGAGTTCATTAGATATCACATTTGGAGAACTATTAACTCAAACATGGGAACAGACTGCCCAGAGAGGCTGTGGAGTCTCTACCATCGGAGATCTTCAAAACCAAACTGGACACAGCCCTGAGAAACTGGCTCCAGGTGTCCCTGCTTGAGCAGGGGTTGGACCAGATGATCTCAAAAGGTCCCTTCCGACCACAACCATCCTGTGATTCTGTGAAATGCCGAAAAATAATTCAGATTTTTTTTTTTAAATGTGTAACTTTCAATGTAATTGGCCAATTAATCAGTAATACAATAAAGGATGCCAATAGGTAAACAAACAAGGATTTAAAAGCCTCAAATTACAGCTGTAACAGCATTGTTTCTAATTAAAAAAAAAAAAAAGAGCTGAGAAACCATTGAAATCTAACTGATAATATGCCATCTAATCTGAATAATATATTTCACTAGAAAAAGATCATCAAAATATCTTAACCAAGTCAACTCAGGCACAAAACACGGTCAGCTTTGTCAAGCAAACAAAACTGAACTCACCTTGATGACACTTTCTGGCCAGGACTTCAGCATTGTAGCAATGTGTCCCCGGTCATGGATAGTAATAAAAAGTCCTCTGCAAATAAATTAATAATTTTCATATAAACAGGCAATTAAATATTATGGTGTAAATCATTTAAATAGTAAATTAACTCTATGCAAATACTTTTCTAACATACATGGATTCAGTTCAGTAAGTGCTCAGTTTTGTAGGAACAAGTGAATTAGATATCTGCACTTAGTAGATGTCAGGGAAAATGTAACTGCTCAAAGATTCATTGAGCAGTAAGAACCTGCAGGAGTTATTTCTGCAAATTGCTAAGTTTAGTTTTAAAGCTCCCTGAGTAAGTACTCAGAATTTGTTCAAATGTTCATCTTATAACAGTGATCACTAATGATTATGCAGTCCTAACATTTATAGGCAAGAATAGGCCTATAAGTTTTGATCTATGAACAAAAACTGAAATAAGTCGTATATTATCATTACACAAAATATTTCAAGAGCATTCAGTCATGTATTTAGAAAATAGTTTGCCTATTTAATTAGATCCCCCCCATTGACATAAATGAAAGTGGGAAATCATCTAATGAAAATCTCTTTGATTTGAAAGTGCATAGTACACCCTATAGGGCTGAGCATATTGAATTTTTACTTTGAAGAGTGTTGAAGAGTGTAAATTGACCTTTAGTTCCACTAATACCTAACAGTTTAAAGCAAAATTGCAGAAAAAAAAGTGATTCTCATTTCATTTTTCTATTTATTATAGAAAAAAATAATCAACATAGTATCTTATCCTACTCTTCAGCCTTCTAGCCTTCATTTATTTTACTTGACATGCAGATATACATCCAGATCCACTCAGACTTAATTTAAATCCCTTTCTTATCTACATCTCTCATGTGAGACAGTGGAAAAAATTCCCCCCACTGAAGTCAATCTTTTCAAAAACCATGGGGAAACCACCAATGAAGAAGTACATGCCAAGGATGCTTTCTTTTAAATAAACTTTGAAATAATAAGCATAAGGAGTTGTCTTCTAAAATTCTTTTAAAGCATTTCATCGACCTACTTCAAGGTGAAAATTATAAAGTAAAAATTAGAGAAAAGTGCTAAAAAATAATTTCAATCTAAGTCTACTACAATATCTACATTCACCTTGGCATATTCGTAGAACATGCCCACATGGGTCTAAATAAAACTAGTAACTCAATGAAACACTTGTCAGATATGACTGCAAGTATTCCAAGTCAAGCAAAAAATTTCCTGCAGTGTTAAAAGGTATAGTCAAGAAACCGAAAGTCAAAAGTTAAAAAATATATTAATAAATATATTTAATGTTGTCTGTTTATATAGTTAATACATATTGGGTTATTTATATAGTGATAAAATATTATTGTGCAATATACATTTGTATATTTTTATATTTAATTTCATATTTAATTTTATATTTAACTGTCCTCACCTCTTTGATATACAATGTAAAATATATACAGAATCACAGAATCACAGAATTGTTCAGGTTGGAAGAGACCTCCAAGATCACCTAGTCCAACCTCTGACCTAACTCTAACAAGGCCCACACTAAACCATATCTCTAAGCTCAAAAACTGTTTATTTTTTTGAACAAAAGACAGTATAAGACAACCTGTAATTAACCAAACTATTTCTTAATCTTAAAGTTAATGATACAGAAACAAAAACTACCACCTCACATAGCTAACTAAGCAGGATAAAAATTGTCATGTTCTTAAAGAAAAATCCATATGCACTGTATAAAGGAAAAAAATCAGCCATTTGTGGATAGATATTTTTAACTATTTAACTCTCATTTTATGCATTTGCCCCTAGAACTGGGAATTTTCTCTTCCTGACATCCCTAATCCTTCCCCTTTCTGCTGGGAAAGCTGCTCCCTTTCCCCAGGCTCAGCCCAAATGCAGCAGGCTGGCTGACGACGTCTGCCGTCGCTTCTCAGCAAGTAACGCCTGCCGGCTGATCAATTGCCCCAGCCCAGCAGAAGCTGTAGTCTGCAGGGGTGGGAGGGTTAATATTGAAAGCACTTTTAAGAAGTTATGGTATTTATAGTACACAAGCATTTCTGTTTGCAGCTCAGCTACCTGAAAAAGACAGCCCTAACTGAAATGCTGTAAAGAAGCGATGCAAAATAAATGCTGATGCTTCCTTGCTGCTGTACTGTATAGTAAGACATATTATATATGCTGTGTAAACTGTTTATATGAAGCATAAAATAGAGTTTATCAAAATTGCTAGCCTCGGAGATAGCCAATCTGGAGACATGAGCATGCTAAAGAAAAAGAAGAGTGCAGGAGGAAAGGTATCCGGAGACATCCCCCTTCTCCTTCTCCCCGCCCTCCGATTTACACGGACCTAATAGACCAGTGTTAAATGAAGCAAGATTTTGTATGGATTTTCTAAAGCGCCGGAGTCCAGCCCAGTGTGGTTAAATGACCTCTTTCTTGCAAACCAGGCAGAAAGGTCTCCATGGAGTAAATTCCACAGCAGAGGAAAATAAATGCAGGACGGCGGCTCCAGGAGGAACTTTGTCAGAACATTTGTAAGGACCTTTGCATAAGTATTCAGAGCCTGTTTCAGAAATCTGTCCAAGCAGGATCGCATTCAAACAACAATGAAGAATAGGGGCTAAGTGTAAACAGAGTCGTGTTGAAAGCATTTTGCTCCCCTCCTTCCCCCTTTCCCTCCATTCTCTCCATATGTTAGTAACACATTTCTGGACACATTGTCCTGACTGAGAAGATGCTGCTGATTTTAAGGGCACAGTTTCCTTATTCTGCAAGAATATGGAAAGAGATAGGAATCTCTTATTTTTCTATTTGGATCTGTTGTTCTCATCTTTCATTTCTTCAGTCAAAGCACTTTTTTCCTTTAAGGCTTCCTCTGCAAGAAGCTACGTTGCCAGCTGAAGAGCACCAGGGCCACAGTGCTGCCCACCACGAGAGCATTCAACCTACATCACCGGCACTGAGCTTGCTGGCAACACCACCTGAAACCACTGACAGGCAGTGGTACGTATTTCTTCTTTTCCATGAGCCCATGCTATGGCCAGAAACAGCACCGGCCGCACACAGTTATTGTAAGCGTGCTAGGGTGACACAGACTGACAAGGCCCAGCAGACACGATAGGTATTTTTCGTCTGTCACAGAAAATACATGAAGATACAGTCCAGGAAAAATTATGTGAAGAAGTAACTATGCCTCCTTTCTTGTCACAACACCAGTAAGACCAGAGTCTGAAAGAATGATGGGGGAATCCATGCCAGGACATTGGGATCCACTCACAAAAGGGTGGATTTTTGGGGGGGGTGCACTGAGTTCACCATATTGTAGTAGATTTTACCCATTACGTGGAGGTCATTCTGCATCACATACTTTGGCTTTGTTTTACTAGAATTGATCTATTAGAACAAAGTAAACAGAATCAAATGGAGTATTTTTTGTCATGCCCCAAGGAAATAATGTTCCACCAGCAATGTATTTGTCTATTTTCTATTAAAGCATAGTTCAGAAAAATGTGTCACAGCAACAGAATAATCTTTTCTTTCCTCTTCCTATAATAACAGGAGGTACTCTAACATGTCTCAGTAAATGCCAAACATTTTTTAATGAAAAAAGTTCAAACTTTTCTCATAACCCTTCACATTCAAAACTGTTGTTTGAATTATGAACTGTATATAGAGTTATAATAGAGGTGACTTCACTTCCCCATGCCGCCTAAATCAACAAGTTTAATAAAATAAAATAAAATAATAATAATAATAATAATAAAAAGTCCCAGGGAGCAGTTTCAGTTTCTTTCTGAGCCTGCACTCACTGTTCAACATAGTCTCCTGTCATCATATAAAATGTACTCAAACTTTTAATTAGAACTTAGCTTACTAGGTTCCTTTTCTTAGTGACACTCCTCCCAAGACCTCTGAGGCCTAATAAATACTACTGATGGGCTGATTTAAGAAATGAAGCTGATCACAGATTTTTATTTTTTTAACCCTCTCTACAGGAGTGACTTTCATTACTTTATAATGCATGAGTATTTCTTTCAATAAATAAAATAGTTGGCACTGAAATTTCAGCTGCTTCTGAGCTTCATCCTGGATTCATCAGTAAAAAGAAACCCAGGCTTTAAACTTTCTAGACATTGCATATGCAAACCATATTTAAACATAAACATTTGTAGAAAGCAAAACAAAGATTACATCCAAAAACAACATAAATATGGGAACAGCAGCATTAAGAGAAAAGTACATACTCTTAACACCCCTGAAAACTTGGACTTGTATAGTAGTTCATAAAACAAGTAAGCAGTAACAGTATGGGAAAAACAATGGAGAATAGGATATTAACCCGGGAAAGAAATAACAGCTTGTAAAAAATACGTGTGTTTTCATGCTTGGCATATGGATAAACAATCCTAAATGATTGTTTATAAACAGTTATTTTCTGAAGAAGCTGGCTTCAAGTATTCTGGAAGACAGAAGATAACATCTGCCAACTCCAATTAGCTAAACTTAGAAGAATAACAGAAGCATCATTATAAATTTTATAGAGATTCAAAAGCCTCATTTGGCACAGGAGTGTAGGGAGACAATTAAAATAAAGAAAAATATATCACTGTAAGTGCGTATGTTGAGGGGTCTGAACTCTTCAGCTACAGGAGTAGATCAGAATTTCGTCTTATTTCAAGACTCCCTTTTGAAAACACTGTTTCATGGCACTATTTATCACTGCTGGCAGCCTGTGTAGCAATCTTTCAAGTGCCCAAGTCCATCAAAGCTACTTATCAATCCTGACTATGTGGACTGCTTTAGCAGTTACTACAGTTAAAAATAAAATCTACATCAGGGCACTTAAAGAACATTAGTCTGCAATGCAAGAAGAGCATAAAAGTGATGAAAATCACCTGAAAGACAGTAGCACTAAGTCTGTCATTTGAAAATATGACTTCAGGGGGAATAAGGTTTCAGAAAAGAAAGTATAGGGTTTGGAGGATGAAAAGGCACGAAACTATAGTGACACAAATTACACAGATGCTGTGGGATTTTTCAATATAGATGTTAAAACAATATTTACAAATAAATAATTATGATAGTAATAATAATAAAGTCAATTGCGATAGGTAGCTACTTGTTGGAAAAATGTCCCAACCCAGCTGGACTGAAATTTGTGAGTGCATTTTCAAAAAAGCCAAGGCTGCCAAGAGAGCTGACTTCAGGTCTCAGCTCACCCCTTTTCCAGCCCATGTGGGACTAGGGAAGTGGGGAACCACAGGCTGCTCCTCCATAACTTGCAACACAGCTAGCCATAGCAAGCCCCATCCATCAGCAGGCAGGGGACAGATAACACAAGCATTGCCCCAACCACCCTCGTGCATCTAAAACAGGCTCCAGAGCTTGCACACAGAGTATATTTCGCAAATGTAAGACAACAGAGTGGGTGAAAGGAAAAAAAGGCAGCAAACTGCCTACAGCAATACAGTCTGAAGGCAAATGAGAAAATGAAAAGAAAAAAAAAGTGTCAACATGGGATGCTGTCCTACCACTTTTCTACAAATTTGAAGTCTCCCAGCCCTCTGAGAGCCTGACTCTTGCTACCAAAGCATGTCATCTCTACCCTGCTACTTGAAGTGTATGGATGACTTTCGTAAAAGGAACCCGTTTTGCTTGAAACATGCTGCTTTCACTTTTTCAGAATGCCAATGGAGTAAACTCTGGCTCTGTAACTGTGTAAAGTCAGACCTTTGTACAGTGAAAAACAACAGGATGAACTAATTCCTCAACTGCTCTCATTCAACACAAAAACCATTTGATTGTTAAAACAATCAGAATAAAACATTACAAGCCTCACATAGCAAAACTTTAAAAGCAAGACTCTTATGTGGTACATAGAGCAAGTACATCTTTTCTCTTTGCTATGTAATCCACAATTCTCTATTTAATTTTGGAAACCATAATGTTCACCTCAGGCTATTTCTGATGAAACTTAAGAATTTTTCACAGTAAAAGCAACACTTCATAGACTTTGTCACTGCAGGCTTTTTAATCATAAAATCTTATTTTTTTCAATTATATAAAATAATCATTAATGCATATCTAGATAAAACTGTGTTTTAATTAGTGTCTCACCACCTTTACTTACGAAACCAACAGCGCAGCACTTCATGGACTAAGTATTCAGACTGTAATGATGCATCCTTTTCATTTTAACAACAGAGTAGATAAAAACATATCTGCTTAATATTCATTTCTTAAAATACAAATTTGTTGATTTAACTCTATTCCAAAAATCTCATGTATCTAGAAAACAAGTTTGTGTGTATTCTTGATGAACTACAGCAGCATAATGGTAATTAAATGGGATGTGTTTGTTTGAAAAGGAAAAGGCAGACTTTGAGAAATACTGTGTTTGAAGAGCCAGAGTTGTTGTGCTCCAGAAGCTACTTAAACTCTTCTGACAGTTGCTCAATAAATAACTTAATTACTTACACCCTAATAGACACAAATAGAACTATTTGAAGATTGTGAATGAGAATAGTTTACCAGGGCCAGACACATTCATTTTTAAGACAAAAAATAACCCACTGCTCTGCTTCAACAGCTATTCTGTTTATTTTATTTTATTCTGATATTAACTGCATAGAGAACCATCAACACAGCGTCAGCCATGTATTTACTAGGAATCTTGCAAAGCTAATGATGTTTTTAAAAAAAGTTTTAAATGTTATTTAAACTGTGAAGTACTTAAACAAGTGAGATCACTGTCTTTCTATGTACTTCAACAATTTGTGCTGTCCCAGCTCATTGGAACATGGAAATTTTCCAGTCTTTAGACAATAGCATCCTTTAAGCCAGTTTTCATTGACCTTTAAATCACCATCATTTGCTCTCAATAACCATTAAAAAGGACAAAAGTGAAGACTTATTAAAAAGGCTCCTTTTTATGACATATCCTACTCAACTTCCACTTTAATGAAGAAGTCACCTCTGAAAACAGACTCTGTCTTCCACTTGTAAAGCTGACCTCAGCAGCTGAAAAGGAACCAAGGGCACCACTAAGTTCATGTCCCAGTGATACAACAGCTCTTCATGCAAGGAGCTGTAGCGCTACGAGGCAAAAGTCAGAAAGGAAGACAGGCTAATGTAGAAAGTACATGGGTTAAACTTGTCGTACCAGATTGCCAGTGAGCTTCCAGGCACAGAACAGAGCTGGCTTATCCGTGCTTGAGCTGCCTGTGTATCACATTCGGTGACATCTCTGAGACCCACGTCTGGAGGGCACAGAGATCATGGAATCGCAGCATCACCGAGGTTGGACAGGACCTCTGGAGATCTTCCAGTCCAAGCCCCCTTCCCAAGCATGGTCAGCTAGAGCAGTTATTTTGCCTTGGCTTCCTCTCAGGTAAAAATTTGATATAGGCCATGAATTTTCCCCAGTTTTTAGCAAGGAGTGTTAGCAGTAAAAAGAAAATATCTGTTCTAGCAGAGTTTGCTGCTCCTAAGACTTTTTGGGTTGTGCTCCACTGCAACATATACAGAAACCTATTCCTGTTTTCAGTAGAAATTGTATCAGAAGATAGCTATAGAAAACAGGTCTCCTGTATTTTAGCACATAAAGGTGGGCATCAGACACTGGGAAAGTAAAGATTTCAATTTACTACTTGCACATTTCAAGATAAGCTCAAACTCTTTAATCTTAGGACAAAGCCAAACAAGCTTTCACATCACAAGCATTGCTCAGAGTGAGAGAAGTAACACCAAATAAAAGAATACATTTGTAAGAAAAAACACTTTCTCTTTCCTCATTCGAAGGGCACTGCATGCCATCATATTCACTTATCTCTAAAACAAAGAGACAGTGATAAAGTTATTAGAGCTATTTTTAAAACCTTACAAAGCAGACATTTTCTTCCTTATAAACTTTTAACTTTGAATAGAATTGAATAGAGTTATAGCACGACTACTGTGTCCTACAATCACTAAAATAGTAAGAGCTTAAAAATAATGCTCCTTGAATTGAAAAGCAAACAATTATTCAGCCTCAGTTATTTACTAGACTATTCTATCACTCACAGAAATTACATTCAAATAATTTTCCACTTAAATTTTAATTTTAATATTTGAACAATATCAGTTATCAGTTCTTACTCAAACCGAAAAAAAAATGATGCGACTTGTGTTTACTGCCTGCTAGAGCATACAGCTTCTTCCTCGGGATCTTGCAGTGAGTCGGTAATTTCTTACAGAATCATCAGAAGGAGAAGCTTAAATCTTGCTAATGCAAATTGATCTGTGTGATTGGATTCTCATACATTCACGCTGTTTTCAACATTTGTTGAAGTTATTTGTTGCAGTGGTTAATATGGCTTACTTACACATGCCCCAGCTCACCGCTACACCAGGTAAGGGCAAGCACAGCCCGAAGGGACCCACAGGAAGGATAACTCCCCAGAGAGAGCAGCAGCAGGAGGCACCGAAGCGTACCTGAACTGGTGGTCAACAACCAACTCGATTATTTCCAACAGATGAATTCACCAAAGCCAACCAAGCTGCCTGAAGTGCAGCTCTGCTCGCAGGATCAAGTGCCAGGAACACAGTGGAAAGGTCACACCAAAGTCATTACATGTCCACCTCCTTTTCTCCCCCTATCCAGTTTTGGGCCTCCAAACACGTCCTCATATCAGACCCTGGGCTCAGTTTTCCTGGACAGGACCACTGCCGAATGGCCTGGAAACCTATGAAGTACTGAAGTACTGCAAGATGGGGTTTTGAGCAGAGAGAAGGGAGTTCCTACTGGCTGTTATTTCGTGCAGCTCACCACTCCTGGAGAGTGCAAGCATGCACACCAGCGTGTTCGCATCCATTTCAGTGGTGTGAGGGCATACGCATCCTCACACATGATCCTTGCTTACGCTTTCATTCAGCATTCACCCATTTGTACGTTGTCCGTACCTTGGCCTCAAGAAAATAAGGATTTAACTACAAAAACTACATAAAGAATTTCTTGCTTCTGAAATACAGTTGATATAAAGACAATGCTTTTGCAACTGCTGCTCCACGTTTCAGATACCGTATAAACAGAAACCACAAATTCCTCAGTGGCAAGGTTTTGCAGTCAGCAGTCTAGATTTTTACCTCTAACTTTGAGGGACTGTAAAATATTTGTTTTCTGCACAGGCTAAAGCATAGTTTGAAATCCCGGAACACTACTCTATTCCACTTACGCATGAAAACAGGCTCTGTTGTTCTGCCCTTATGACCAAGAAGCCAGGCTTTGACGGCCACTGGGAAACACAAGAAGCCTTCACAGCAGATGGGGAATTTCAGGGCACGGAGTCAGTGCTTTACAGTAACACAGAGGTTCTCTGCTGGCAAGTCATCCTATCACAGAACTGACTTCTGAGGTTAGCAATTTGTTTTCCCACATGAGAAGGTAAGATCACTGCTAATAAACTGACAAGCAGAATATATAAATTATTGTCTGGTGACAATGGGACTAGTTTTGTATTAAATTTAAATTCCAATTTATTCTCACCATTAAGAAGTTAGTCATTATGCATTTTTAATTGGTATTTGGTTCATTTCCTTTTCGTTGTTATTTTACTGTTTGGGATCATTCAATAACCAGATAACATCATTTAAAAATTTTCTTACGAAAATTAAAAACTGAAGTATCTTTAACAATGTTTTATTTAGGCTACTGACTGACGATACATACCAAAAGTAACTTTCTAAAAATCACAACTATGGCTGTCTACATTCCAAAAAAAAAGCAAGAGTATTTGACTTTTATTGAAACACTCATTTTTAAAAAGGGTATAGCAACAGAAATCTCCTAGGTTAGAGTCTTAGCTAAAATCTGAACACAGATCTCAAGCTAAAACGTTTTAGAAAATTCAATGAAATGTTACAACAACAGGTCAAAAATCAATTTAGTTCTAACTCCAAAAAAGCGCTGTGGTAACTAGGTCCTTGGCATCCAAAGGGTTCAGCTGTACATCCATCAAACATCCAGATTTTATTGTTTTCTTCTGGCCTCTCAATTTTAACTGATTTGTTACAATTACTGCATTGATAGCATAGCTACAATACTTTCCATCATATTATGTCCATATTTTCCACTATCAAAAATATAAACTTTAAAAATAGTAAAATGCAAACAACCTGACCAGCACTAGTTCTTCTCTTATTTCCTATTAAATCTACAACATGCATGAATGTATGAGCCAGACAAAAATTTTACGACTGTGTCCAACAACAGCTTTTAACATGGGAAAAAAATCATTGAAAGTCTATAGGCCATACTCTCAAACATCTTTTAAAGACAGACTTCTGTAAAAGTCTGAATGCAATGTACCAACCACACATCCCATAACCGAGGTTACAACCGTCCTCAAGAAGAATTTCACTTCATGCCCAGCACAGTGTGTGCGCTGTCGTATTTCCACATTATGTGTGAAGTGTCAAACTGAAAATAGAGATAGGTACATTGCTTGGAGCAAACAGAAACAGGGCAGAATTGAATTTTTTTATATATTCTATTTACTTGAGAAAAACAAGTCCTGCATGCTCATAGTCTAGTCATCTGTGAATAAACCATTAATTAATTGAAGAGAAAGCAAACACTGTTCTGTGTTGTCATTTTCAGAAGCAAACATCTCCATGTCATGTTAAAGGGACTTGTTCCGGATGGCTGAGGAAAACTGTCAAAGACATACTGTTGCCTGGACTGGCAGCACGAACAACTTGCCATCAACATACAGGGCAACAAATCCATTCATTCACTCGTGCTTAAGTTAAATCTAAAAAACAACTCCAGGAGAAAAGAACAAACAAACAAATAATACCCTCTCACATAAGAATGCTGCTAGAAAATGGTGAACTTCTGTAAGTGGAAATGTGTTGCTGTGGCTCTGCAAGCTACATCAGAGCTTCATCTTGGCAACAGGAAGGCATCCCCTTAGATGGAACACTCCTGTACCAGAAACCCTAACACAATGGTTAACTTTCTGATTCTAGAGTACACCTAGATAAAGTTATGAGATCGATTTGATCTATGCTCCCAACAGTCTCTCATACACCTATAGCTGCTTTCCAAATATATATATATATATATATTTATTTTTTTTTTTGCATGTGATTTAGTCACTTAATACTCATTAGCAAAAGAAGGTCATTGTAAGAAGCAGAACTGACTTGCAATGCCACCACTTAACTCTGAGACCAGTGGTTAGGATGACGGAAGCTTCCTTCACGCAACTGCAGATTGGAGTACGTTAGTGCCACTTCTACTTTAGATTTTGCAAAGTTATTATTATCTGGTCTTTTTATGTTTATTTTAAACTTATGTACAATCCACACTGCGGACACTTTTTTATTGAACAGCACACATAAGAAAACAGTTGTATAAAGCCATAGAACTTTGCCAAAAAGGATGGAAACACCATGCAAGAAATAAAGGGATTTATTTCCACCCCAAAACTTTTGTCTCCTGCCTTTTCCAGAAGCTCCTTAACAGCAGAGGCACATGGCTGTCTCAAAAACTGTGCAAAAATCTTCAGAACTGATAACCATCTGGCCATAAATATAAAGAAACACAAAATATATTAAAACACACAATAATTCCATTGTTATACTCTTGAAGGCTGACAATCTTTATGCCTTCTCTTCACTTTAAGGAGTCTGTTTCAAGACCTGGCTATTTAGAAAGCTTCTAGTCAGAGACAGAAAACTATAATTTTAGAATATCTGAGCTACTGCAAAGTTAGAGTGTTTTTGCTGGAATTTTTACTTTCTCTTTTTGATTTCACCAAATGCAGGACTTTTTTTTTAAAGCTAGTATATCTCGTATTAGAAATGCAACAATGAGACGATGCTGGACTGCTGAGTAATGAGAGCATTTTGAACAGAGAAGCTGCTGAGTAGGTAAAGCAGGGGATTTGGGTGGTGCTGAAGGACGTGCAGCAAATGTACAGAAAATGAGAGCTGGAGAAATTCCAGTGTAAGCATACCCTGAAGGAAAACATACTCTGGAAACGGGCTGGGATATATACAGAATGAGCTAATAAAAGCATTGTAATGTTTCTGAGTCACTGGTGTTGTCTCATCTGAAATACTACTGGCACCTCATTTTGCAACATTAGGAGACAGTGATGGGAATTATTGGAGACTTGGAGAAAGCTCTCTGCATTGAGGCAGAGGGTGGGATTCCTCTACCTCTGTGAAGACCTCAATATAAAAGAACATACTAAATGGTTATCAATCACCTGTAACTGTTCTATGCTACATGCTCATGTTGCCTACACATACTTCACTACTGGTGGTGATACCTATTTGTAAACACATGCAGTAATACCATTTTTTTTATCCCACTGATAGTTAGAAGTATGCCCTTTCTCTCCTACAACATACTCCTAGGAAGAAAGAAAGAAGCACACGCCTTTTTCTCAGTACTTCTCAAGCAATGAATTGCAAGTTTAAACACAACACAAATGGATGGCTGAGAGGGCACACTTCACATCTCCATGAACAGCTACAGAAAAGTAGTAGATTGTCTTCCTTTAAGTGCTTTGCCATACATAAATGCACCCTGCTAAGCAATTCCTTGCAATGCATTCAAGAGGGTTTCAGAGTACCCACTTTTATAGAAACTGAGGGACTGACTGCTATCCAAAAGGCAAACAACTCTGTAACTCCCCAGCAACAGCAAGTTCAACAAAAGTGTTAAATAGTCATTAGCACAGGTGTCTACTATAGAAACACTCAGCAAAGAAGACACAGCTGTTGCTCAAGTTGAGAACCGTAAATTGACTCTAGTCACGCAATGAACAACACATTGATAGAAAGGATTTTCATTTTAACTACTTCATAACATCTGCACAGTTGTTGTCCCCCTTCTGTGATATGAGAGTCCCTCTGATGTCTCAGTACTCCACAAAGTAATACATGTCATCTAAAAGGAACCTTTTTTTGTCAGTCTAAAAGGCTAAGCATGCCTGACACTGAAGGTGTCAGCCTTCAACATAAACAACAGCCTAATAAATAAGCTGTGCTTTATAAAGCTGCTCCTTTTCCATCCTCTTTTCACCCAAAAAATAGGCATATTTTTCTCCACTGACTTTACAGTTTCTGGCTCTATTTAGCTGCACTGAAAGATTTACCTCATCTCTTGCAGCAAATCAATTGCATTGCTCTAGAGAGAAGCCTAAGAGTAAAATAGCATATGTGTCATAGGCAGTGGTATGGTGGCCAGAGCCCTAGAGCAAAATATGGAGCAAGTGAGATTGATGGCAGAAACATATTATTACTAAGTATATTTCTGAAGATTAAAACGAATATGTTCTTTCCCTGAAAACCGCTACAAACAATGAGAGTTTGGGACACTTTGGTGTAAAGCTAACATCAATATACTCAAGATCACCAAAGGCAAAAAAAAAAAGTTGAAGTCTCCAAGGCAAGGAAATCATATCCTAAAACCAAAATTATCCACCTGTTTTTGCTGGAGCCACCAGTGTCAGTGCTGCATCTCCCTTTACTCTGAGCACGGTCTTTGAGGATCCGATATTACTAGTACCATCCACAAAGGGATCAACACTCTCTAGATAAGAGAATCTGATAATTCAGGTTCCTGTTCCAAAGGCTGACCAGACAGATGAAAAAATCTTGGACCGTCCTGTTTATTGATGGTGCACAACCTGTCAGTTGTATGTGTTGTCCTAAATGTGCTAGTATGGTGCAGAATTCCAGTCCACTGATACGCAAACTATGTTTACCCATAGTCTACAACTTCAGGGCTGTCCAAAGTCACTCAGTCCAGAAGGGAGGCAACTATATCTACCATTCTGCACAAGAGACAAAGATGAAGTAGAATCCATTTGCAGACATTGCACAGGATCTTCCACCACAGAAGATACTTGTTAACGCAAGTCAGAAGAGCTAAATGTATGAACAGTGAACAGCCCAGAAGCTGGACAGTTCAAAAGCATGCTGGAAGCATCTCAGTGAAAGTCAGGCATCTGAAATTATGAAGTATATGTTGCCATCTTGCACAATAGATCCTTATTATGTCCAAAGATAGGATTCCAGCCATACTGTGAGATTCAGATAATGGAAGTGGTCCTAAGGAAGACAGATGCTGGATGCTGGGAAATGACTACTGTTTGTATTAACTCTAAACACTGATTCAGGTGAGACCTCTGGTTGTCCGTGTCTGACAAAGATGAGCTTAGAACTTGTGTGTACGTGGGCCTGGTCAGTTTGACTAAGGAACAAGCTGTTTTTCTAGATGACTGGTTTCAAAGGAAGACATTGGTATGCCTTGTAGTCTTAAATGGCTAACAATCAAGGATAATTCTTTTGAAAGATTCCTTGATGACTTCAAGAGATAAGACTATTTCAAGAAAACAGAAACATTTGTGATAGAATACTTTATCTGGACTGGGATGTAAGCATCTTGCAGACCAAGAATTATTCATCAGTCTTCCTTGTGAACTGAAAAAAAAAAACAGCACTAGAACTGTATTTGTATTTTTGAATATATTAAGACCCCTTAAATGTAAAAGTCTACATTAGGATACCTTTTTATAACTAAAATGATAACTATAAAAATAAAAAATAAAAAACTATAAAAACATTTATATCTAAACATGGTCTAATGACCAATTGTTATTCAACATCCAACTACTTTTGTACTTCCTCCTGAAGCGGACTATAGAAAGGGTCCCTAAGAAGGGACAGAAAAGGAGGTTTGGGAGGTGGCAATTTAAAAAAAAAAAAAAAAAAACACAAATTATACAGTCCCAAAGAACAATGCCAAAAACCTACATGAGATGTCAGGCTGACATGTTTGCTAAGAGTTTAATAGTCTGTCCTTGAAAAGGTGTTGAACTAAGGAAAGTTATGGCTCTCTTACTGAAGTAAGTGACTTTTGAAAGGTTTGCTTCAGGGCCAAATGATGTTGACAAGTAGGGGGCTGTATAAATCTGGCAGGTTGACACAGTCTGTTTCACGAGGAGAAAAACGTGGTAGACAAATATTTTTTGAACAGAGTAGGACAGAGCCAAAAAGTAGATCTCTCCCTTACAGTGTTATCTGATTCTTTAGTGTTGCTCACAAGACTTTGGCCAAGTTGAGGTGTGAAAATTAAATAAAATTACTGCCCTTAAAGTACATTTTATTAAGGAATGTACTACTCTGGGAAATCTGGAAGCTTGTACCAGAAGGCTGTGTTGTGGGCTGGCACAAAGTCAAAATCTCTCTAAAAATTCAGGAAAAAAGGAAGACATTGAAGAGTTAACACGGTTATATATTGGTGCAAGTCCTAATTATTAATAGGAAACTATAACTTGCTGAAAGAATATCACTTTTTAAAAGGCACTGATATGTCTATAGTTCATTTGTTGAAAATGATATAGCCTACTTTTTACATGGTATTGGCACTAGAGAGAAAAGATCAGCCAGAGTAAAGACATTTAACTTGGGACCATGTACTTTCTGTCCAGTCTCCTGCAGGTAGATCTACAAAATGACTGTTTTAACAACTCAGATGAGAAGGGTCTAACAACCACTGCATTAATAACTGTCACACAAACTGTCCTTCCTATGTGGTGAAAAGCATTGGTAAGAAAATTCTCTGTTTCAGAGGAGTCTTCTAGTAGGATGTATAGGGAGGAAGATAATCGTCATATGCCAAAATCCATAGAAGTGTAAATTCCCATGGGCTCAGAGTTCAGATGCCCTCAAAAAGATAAATTTGAGTCCTCCAAATTTCTGGAGTAGAGGGAATTCTCTACTCTAATCTCACACAAGAGATGGTGGAAAAGTGTAAAAAATAACAGTACAAACCAAATGACGACAGGGATCCCCTGGAAATATCCAGGATGGTGTGAAGGAAGTGGACAGGGAAACAGACAGGCATGGCCAGTATGTTAGTTCTGGCACTCTTGCACAGAAACCACCAAGGATGGTGTTGTAGAAGGGCCCTCAGGCTTTCCCAAGAAGTCTGTGCAAAGAGGGGAAGGAAAATTACCAAACATTGACTGCTGCCAAACATTTTGAGAGTCATATTTTGAGTAGGGACGGCCTCATTTCCTCCCACTTATGGCACAGATGTACTACCTCCAGAAAAAACAGAGCAAAGCACTATCAAGAGGTACGAACTTAGGACTGAAAGCCAGGAATTCCATGCTTGTGATGTGTTTTAGGACAAAGATTTTGTGACCATGATGAAAAGTCCCTAGATTACCTGCATAAGAAATCATCTATGCAGGAAGAAGCTAACAGCAGGTAACGTTCCAACTCGGGCAAGACTAAATGAAAGACTACCTCAAAGTATGACTTCTAAAATGACTTAGTAAATCCTATCCTTCCACTATTGCTGTAGGTAAAACCTACGTGCAAGCACTAAGTAAATACAAAAAATAGCACCACATGGAGAACATCATATTTCATCATGCTAGTTCAGGACTATATATTTTCAATTTATCATAAGCTAATCATTCATGATTCTATTCTAAGATGCAAGCTTAATAAAAAGAAAAAAAAATTCACAATATGACCAAATGGTGAAACCTATTGTCAATATATTACCAAATGCCATGAATTTAACACAGTTCAAGAGAGACCAGATGCCTACATACATATAACCTAAAGAATATCCTGATGTTTTCAAAATCAAGGTACAACTTTCTTCATTCATCTATTTCTTAGACTCAGAAATTGGCTTAATATTTACAGAGCACTCTAAGACCAAAATGAGGCCAACTGACATCTGTGCAAGATTCTCACACCTTCCACTGCAGCATTACTGGCTGCTGACAGACTAAGTTAAACACACCTTGGGCACAATCCAGTGCAGTTTGTTTCTAGAAGACAGTCTAGGAGAAGAGAGGAATTCAACATTCTCATGGTGTGCCAATTCTCTTTTTCCAGCTTTGCAGAGTATGGCAAAATGTTACACTAGGAGAATCTATTAGCCTTACTTTTGAGCTGAGAAAGCAACAGCATGCTAAGCTAAGTTTTAGCTTGATGAAGGTAACAGAACAGACCAGAATCATGCCAAAGAGTAGAATTACAGGGTATCAGGAAGATGTCAGAGTGCTTGAAATCAATGGAAAGGCTGTTCAAAAAAACAAGAGGAAAAGCTGTCTGGAAAATGTCAACAGTTGTCATCTTCACAAAAGGCAAAAGTGAAAAAGACAAACCAACCTTTACTTCAAACGTGCTTTGTAAGGGGCTGCAATTACCATCACTGCTGGACATTTGAAGTCAATAAGAGAAAGATCGTCTAAAATTAGAAGAAATGCTACAGCCATGTTAATTCTCTGTTATAATGTCACAGAACAACTTGCCACCTGAGCCATATTGTTAACACGTACAACCCATACCAGTGTCTGTTGGAAAATGGAACTCCAACATGCTATTTTCAAACAAGCTTCTTGCTTTCTTTTATGTCTTCATTGCAACATATTTCAATTTCAGAGACTGCCCTAAGTATTCAGCCATTACAAGAGCTCAGTTAAAAGAAAAACACTCTTTTTTCCACTTCCAATGAAAATTCTGAATTTTCAGATAAAAATACTATAAAAATGATTCTGAAATGACTACTTTGTAACATAATTTAATTTTAATATAAATTTATCAGTTAACTAAATGAAGATACTACTAAGATAATTATCAACAGTAACAATCAGATTAATAACAGCTCTAACAAAATAAATCTGTTTTGCCTGGGAAAAAACATCTAGATGCTCTGAAAAACCTATGGGGCAGTTAAACTGGTGAAACTGTTAGGTTAAATGAATCCAGACCTTCTGGTCTCAATCAAGAAAATACCACAGATCTGTGCGTGAAACAGGCATCACAAAGAAGCACCAGGAACTGAACTTTATTGGCTCTTGTGATCCAGGAGAATTTGACAAGTTTTTGGCCTCCTGGAAGCCAAATCTGGTTTCTGAAGAGACTTGGATGTCAAAGGCATCCCATGGAATTAACAAAAAGAAAAATCCAGTCTTCACTGAAAACTTCATTAAAACCCACGATAAAAATTATTAAATGCGCTGCAGGAATCAACCGTGTGCTGGCAAACGGACTGCAGCTTCTGCTGCCAAGTTCTAAAATTTTGTAAGTTCTCTCACAGGAGACAAATATTTCTCTCTTCTCTAATTCCGTTTCCTTATAAAAATGTTACATTATATTGCAGATGACAGTCTCAATAAGTTTGGTAAACAGTATACTGACAAAAAAAAGAACTCACGCTCACAGGACTTGCATTCAACACAGTGCATCTGTAAATGCGTGCAATAAATGTAAATAGATACATTCCCTCTGAGAAATATGAGGAAAGGGACCAATCTCAAGTCTGTATGTGCTAAAGCAGTCACACACTTCAATACGGTGGCAATCTGGTACAATATCAGCACCTACAAACTGAGTATTTGACATGATAAATTGCCCTCTGAAACACTGGTACTAACAACCACCAAAAACATTCTAAGTGTTCTTAAAAAGTACTAGAAGTGCTAAACCAAACACATCTTTAAACTAGTTATTAAAAGTCAATTCAAAATGTAATCTTGCTTAGACTTGGGGAGAATATGAGAATTCTAGATTTGCTTGTTCTAGTCATTTGTGAGGAAGGAAAATAAGAAAAAAAGACAAAGTTGAATGAATTAGTAGAGAAGAAAACTTCTGTGAGAAGACTTTACTGAACAAGTACCTAGAAGTTGGGGAAGATTTGATCCTATATGTAAGAAAAAATAAAGAAAAAAAAATTAAAATGAAGGCTGACATGCTTTGCCTCTTACGTGACTTCATCTGAATCTTCAATATGCAGCATCAATTTCAATTTAGCTACTTTTAAAATGGTTCCCAGTCAGCTTGACAGCGTGTAACTGCATCAGTAAGTTATTTGAGAGGAGCTCTGACATGCCTGTGTGGCTGCAATAGTTACTAGGGCTTGCTCTTTCCATATTCTGTTTGAAATGGCTTTTCCTTCTAGGAATGGAAATACACAAACAGTCACCTAACATTTTACCAACATCCAAAGTCTTCAGCATGGCTATACTTGGCAATTTTTCCTCCCCTCTGTGAATGCTGAATTTACACAAGAACCTGAAACTCCTGGGTGTTCCCTGTACTATGTAAAAAGTTGATTTTGGATTCTTAGAGGAAATTTCCATTGAACTTTCCCATATTTATACTTTTTGGATGAATAAAGCAAGTGAAAGAACTGTAATATTTTAGAAATCCATTTATAGAAATAGATTGTTTCTTGGTAAGTCAGCAAAACTTTTCATATGTATGTGCATGCTTTGTGCAATTAAAGATTTTTTTTTACTTTTTTTTTTTTTTTTAATGATATGTAGAAACTCTTCACCAGAAAGTTACCTCATAGGAATTCTGAGATAATGTTCTTAACGGTAGCGTGATTGCTGCAATAAAGCCAGAACTCCACTACATTCCCAGCATAAGCCTTTAAAACTTTTATCTGTACATTTTTTAAATCCCTGGATATGCCTACAGACAAATGAACAGTAGAGTGAGCGGAATCCTCACAGAGGTCTGAATTCCTTCTCTGACCTTCCCCTGGAGGAGCCTCTTTCTTCCCTCATCCTCCTCAATTAGTTGTTACAGATCAGCTATCAGATCTTCTATCAGATCTGTATTATTTATTTCTAGAACATAAGACTCTTATTCTTTAAACTGATGGATTTTAAGCTGAATATTCCCAGTGAGTAATGCAATCTTGAGTTGAGTTGTAATTTTACAAACAAATGTTAATTATCCAGACAAGCTTCAAACCAGCGAGTCAAGTTATTTTGCAGCTGGTTCTCTTGAGAAATGTTGCTTAATCATATGGTCAGCTGATCAGCCAAGAATGTTCATTCTATAATTGCAAAATACTGATTTGGGATGAAAAACATCTCTCCTTAGCCACAGTATCCTTCTATAACTCTAAGTGCATCATGTGAGCCCATACAGCCTTCTAAAAACATGCAAGGGAGGCACAGAAGATGATCTTATTTAATGACCCCACTGGACTCCTATCTTTTAACTTTAAATGAATTTTCATTAACTCCTTGTCTGAATACCTAACTTGTGAACCAGGGGTTTTAAACTCACTTTACAACATACAGAGATCTAACCAAATATAAAAAAACTACAGATTTAAACTGGATAATAAGACATTGCCTTTCAACTTTCAGTGTTATAAATATAAGAATGTCTAGAATGGACTAAATTGTATATCTGTTACTCCTCTTCTCATTTTGTATGCTAACTGAAATGTTTATTTTTTCTTCTTTGCAGGTCCAACTCACAGAGGGTTCTGTTTATGAGGGATGCCAGTATATAATGCTTAATACTATGTGAGTCACACGTTAGAATATAGTTTCAAACCAAATGAAATTGATTGCTTTGCACAGTTGGTTTTGGAATAATTTATAAAAGGTTTTTCTTAGGAAAAAAAAGATCTCTGTAACAGAATGCAGTGAAAGATGACAAAGTATAGGTATTTCTTAAGTAGCGAAGAATCTGTCAAAGGGGACACTCTTTACAGACCTTTCTTCTGAGACCTCTGATGAACACTGGAATCAGCGAAGTGGTTGGGGAAAATGAGAGAGCAGGCAGTGAGACACCATGAACATAGCTACTGGGAATTTTCAGGGGAACAGTAAACATCTGACTTGGCTGATGATCTTTCTTCTTAAGATAAAAACAAATTTTACGAGATTCTTATGAGGCACAAGAAGATTGTAGATGCTTTTCAGCCATCTTTACTTAAGTGAGTCATTAAAACACTTATTTGAAAGTGGTAAAGCAATCCACAGGACTAGAAATAAAACAGACTTTTATAAATATCTTACGTGTCTCCAAAGCCAGTCAGTCATGAATATAAAGCTCACATGTAGTTGGGGAAGCAGCAGACAGCTGAATACAGCCAAGGCTGATTTCAGTAGCTCAGGAATACAACTGAATACCAAAAGACACGTCACTTAAAACATTACTTAATATTGTTTAAAATATCATTCATTCATTTGCTGCTGAACTGCAGTGAAAAAAAGTGTCAAATAACAAATAATGGAATGTCGTATAAAGCCGTATATTTTTAAGGCTAAAAGATAAAGGAAACATTATGTAAGTAGTGTATTATGTCTTGAATTTGCTTATTTTCACTAAGGAAGTAAACACTTTTTTTGAAGAAAAAAATCAGACTTCATTCCAAAAAAAAAATCCATAAAGTTTACAATCCTAATCAATTCTCATTACAGGGTAGGCTAGCGAGTGTCTCAGCTGCATAGTGGAGAACTCAGAAGTCCTTGTTTCCCCGTATATTTATGCAAACTGCAGATCTGTAGTATAACTTGTTTCCAACTGTACAAATCCATAAATTTATTAGTTATAGAGTGACATGATCTAGGAGTTTAGTTTTAATATATAAGGGAGAAAGATTTAGGCCATCTCTCTAAGTCCTCTGCAGACAAAAATTCCACCAAAACAAAAGAAAAAGAAAAGAAAAAACATTGAAATATTTCCTTTCCCCACCCCTACTTCACAAATCACTTTTTCCTGTGTCTTGAGTGTACTTAATTGAAAAGAGAAAATTGAGTTAAGGAGCTGATGGGCTGTTTTAATTGCCGTTGCAATCTGTGCCTCACCAGTTCTAACTGCCATCCACCAGAACTGTTGTCTAATTTTATTTTTTTCTACACAGATGCTCCATCCATCTGGGGAGAAAGTGCAAAGTACGTTTGCCTCCATGATCCAGCATGGGCAGAGGTGCTTCTTGTGCGATATCCTATATGGCAATAGATATCAAAACAAGGAACAATGAGACCAGCTTAGGCAAAGATTTAATTTACAGCACTCCCTGGAAGGACAATAAAATCACCATGGTGATAATACTGAGTGGAAAAAAGAAGATGACTTCTCTTGCTAGGGGAGGCACCTAAAAGCCACAGATTGTTAAACAGGTTTAAGTAAACATTCTTGAGGTCTTTTTGAACTTCTTAATGTCTATAGAAGTGGTAATTTTTGTTTTCTGTAATTGGCCAGATGGTCCTGACTCATTCAGTCACAAGGCCAAAATGATTTTTACATTAACAACACCAAAACCTTGAAGCTATAAGTCTAGTCCCTCAAATTCCTCCCGCTGAAGTCATTGTGAGCAGCCATTTGTTCCCTTTAATCTTGCAAACCTCTTATTTTTGATCAAGGCCTTGAATGTAAAGAAAAACTCTTTCTGTTAACAGAGCTATGCACATACAGCTCATTTATCTCTTCCTTTGCCAGAAAGTAGTGCAGAACACTCCAAAGCATTCTTACATTTTGCATTTGGAGCGAAGACGCAGCATCGTTCACACTTCCAAGCCTCAGGAACTGTTTCTGACTGAAGCAAAAATATTGCCTTCACTACACAGATTACCAGCTTCTACCAGCCCCAAAGTCTGAGTGCTTTCACCAGAATACACAAGATTCTCAAACAGCAGCCACTATACATATCAAACCCTGTGGGCTGATGTTCAAGAGGCATGAAAAAAAAGCAGACAGAAGTTACACCTGTCTCTCTTCCATACCACTTCCCCGTCACTCTATAAATACAGATACTGCATACAGAATAAAAGCACTCCTGTATCCTATGAAACCACAAATTATTAAGCAGTAAGACAGCTGCCTTGATCATTATTGATTTTTCCTAACATGTCTGTATGTACACATATAATGCATCCTTAGATTGTATCATATTATTTATATCTTTGTGTGTGTATAAAACACCTATAATATAAATATATAGGTAAAAGCCAGTCTTAAGATTGCCAAGACATATTTAAGACTAAGTATCCATTCTTTTATACAGCTAACATGCAGCTAGGATTCCAAGAAAGTCAAATTCAGTTAATGAGATTAAAAATGTATCCATGTTCTAACATAATTAAAACAAGCATTTACCTTCTTAACGCAATACAAACTATTGTTTAATGTAAACTGAAAGTGTAGTTTGATTTATCTCAATTATTACAGTTTTGGCTTACATTCAGCTATGTTAGAACCCCCCTGCAGAAATCTGCCAAGAAGAAAATAAGATACAATTACTTTTATTTGAAGTATAAACTTACATACCTTGGCCTCCGAAATGCTAAACCATATTGCTGGCAAGCCAGTCCCACAGTGGGAGTATAAACAATAGGCATGAACCTTTCTATGTCAGAAGTCAGCACTTTATAGAAAAGCTTTTCATTTCGATCCTGAAGACTCATTAGTAGAATATATCTGTGGAGAATTAAATATAATTAGACAGGCATCAAGTGAATATATAAAGTCAATTTAGAAATGAAAAGGTGTTTAGATAATTAATTAAAGCTATGTTTGTTCTACAACAGCCTCTTTCTTAGCCCCTTGTCCAGAGTATTTAAATTCATCGTCATCTTAATAGCACAACTGTTTCAGACATAAAGGATAATAAATTGGTTGAGACAGAGACGAGCTGAATCCATCACAAAGTTGACATATTCTACACACTCAGGAAGCTGATCCTGAGCTGATCCAGGTATAAAACATTATGCTGCAAGAGAATATTTGCTCTGTCAGAACCTAAACCATACATATCAATTGTTCCATTTGAAATGAAATAGTCTTTAAAATAAAAATTAAACAAACTTACTCACTTGCCCAAAAATTTCAAACTAGAAATTTCAGCTTTTTCTGCTCTTGTCTCAATAGAAATTACTCCCAAACCCAGATGAATACTTCAAATAAATACTTTACCAGAATGCTGCAGGACAAAGCTTTCAAAAACAAAGCAGACACATATGTCTTTCGATGCTGAAGTTTATGTTTGTAATGAAATCTGCAAGGTTTTATCTCCTAGCAAAAATCAATTCTGGATTGCATTTGAAGAAGTTTTATATTTATTTCAAAAGAAATTCAATGCAAAAAAAATCATCAGAAAATGAGAGTGAAAAAAGTTCACGCTTAGCTTGATCTGCTTTTGACTACCATCACCCTAACATTGAAATAAATACTCAACTGCTCCAAGAGCCCAGCCAGGAAGCCAAATTTTAACACTGAGTATGACACTGCAGATGATACGAGTCTACATATCTAGTGACTTCAAGTTATACTAGTTTACTCAGGCACGAGCCTGGTCACTTCATCAACACTTGGGAGTTTGGGAATTTGATGAGCCTAAACAGTTCAGCAAATCTGCAATTGTTCTGTTAGAGCTTAGCTTTGTCCATCAGCTAGAGAAGAATTTAACCAGGCCTGTATGAAAGGGCAGCACAGGCCCTTTGGCAACTGGAGACTGCAACGAGGTGGCAGGAGTGAGAGGCAAACCAGTGTCCCTCCCCTGTGTCACTAGGGGTGCCTTAGCCCCTACACAGACAAAGATTTTGAAAACAAAGTGTTGAACATGTACCCTAAATATCATCATCATGAGACATCCTGAACAACCTTCCCTTATACATGTACGTTTTGAATGTTCTCCAAGATTAAATTATATCATGCACTTGCAGTTCTCAGTTACAAATACATATATAGTAATTTTCCCTCATACTCTTACATTTTCCTACAACTTTTAATTTTCCTAGCACTTTATCATGGTATGGCATGTCTTTCAATATCCTTGTTTTCCTTGAGCATTTTCTTTATTAAAAACTTTCAACTGAGAATGATTATCCCAGCATTTACCTTGAAATACAAGCTCCTCCACATGTAATTGTGAATACATTTGAGGGCATTCATTTTGTTTCCAGAGGATCTCAAACGTGGTGTTAGAGACTAGCACGCATACTCAGGCCTGCTCTACACCAGCGACTGCAAGCACTCATGCACACCAGGTGATTATGTTTTGAAGCAGTTGCCAATATATTTTCTCTCCTTTTTACTACTTTTATTTAAAATGAGAAGCAGCTATTTAAAACTTTAAAATACCTTTTCATCATCCTTTCTTATTACTCAGAGCAATCCCGCATTGCAAATGCAACTGTAAATTGTAAAGAAATCTTTGACAGAAGAAACCAAAAGTTTACAAAAAAGCTTCTTCAAGGGCTTCAACTCAAAAAACTATTTGCTAAAACTCTCCATTTCATTTTTGCTGTCTTGTAGCATTAAATTGGGTTTTTATTTTCTTATTCATATTTGTCACGGCACTTATATATTCAAGATATAGTAAAAGAATTGCAAAGATAATAATGGCATAATACACCTATCATCATACTTTAGAATATTACATATTTGGCCATATCCAGATCAGCATAAAAATATATTATAAGGTGAAAAATATTTCTAGAGAAGAGCAATTTTGATCAAAAGGCTAATTTTCAGTGGTGGGTATAAAATACCTCTTCAAACTCATTCAAAGGTTTCTTAGGAGTATCAGCTTTCCCAAAAATTCCTTCTTAAGAGGAAAGATCCCTCAACCTCAATGTGGTGTTGGTTATAAGGCATTAGACAACAACTATGCACCCTGTAGCAGCATCCAAGTAATCTACAGAATTAAAACCATGAAGTAGTTTTCAGCATTGTGTTTTAAAAAAGATACATTTAAAATGCAGTATTTCATGGAATCTTTTACTAAAGCCCACATTTAATTGAAAACAGTGAAAACAAGCAATAAAACACTGAGAACAATCATTTGTGCTATAAAAAGGGAGAAAAATATTATCTGTTCTCAGACAAGGAGATTGAATGAAGATTTCAGGGAAAAGGTTCAGAAGAGGAAAACCAAGCACTGGCAAGTAAGGCAGCGGGGACTGCCAGGCATTCAAATTTCAGTGTCACTTTGACCCCTTGCCTTTACCTCACCTAAGAACTTTTAATGCTAGACTGCTATTAAAAAGGGGATTAATTACAGTAGCAACAAAGGGATATAAACCAAATATCATCCAAAAAGAAAACTGATATAACTACTGGAAAATTACAAATAATTTCTTAGGATAATTCACCGTACATTTGCCCTACTGGCCTGCATTTTACACAGCAAATTGGAATGGTAAAAACAAAAACCAGCATTTGTTTGCTCTAGTCTTGCAAGACATGAGAGCAAATAAAAGAAACTGGGAGGAAATGCTATTATTTCTAATAACAGTTTGTAAAACTTGTATAACTTGTATAAGGCACATCTGTTACTTTGAATAACCAGTGTCTGCACAGAAATGTTTAAAAGAGTGAACTTAAAGAAAAAACAAAGTAACACAGCATTCTCATGAAAAATGATCTGATGGCACCTCTCCTGATGTTCACCTGTCCAGTAAAATATGTTACCAATGTAACAGTTTGGAGAAAGAAAAACTCTGATAGAAGATATGTCTGTCTGACAGGCAAAGACTTCAGTGTCAACACAGAGCAAAACTAAAGACAATTAGGAACATAACGGGGAAAAAATCAAATTACTTGCAGAATTCATTGCAGCTTTTCCAAATTAAGTTAGAGGAACAGAATTAATTTCTGTTATTGGCTTTCTTTTTGCCAAGCATACCAGGCAATATATTTGCTGCTGTTTCACATTCATTTTGTGTATGAACTTGTGGTATTTCAGAGCACCGCAATTCCACGCTGCAAGTCAGCAAAAGAATTTCAGCCATGCCAAAGCATGTTAATGCCATGGTACTATCAGCTTTGCTTCACGAATTTGCACACACCCGCTTTCCAAATCAAAACCAGGGCAGGCTACAATCCTGCCAGTGTACGGCACTGTCTTAACCAGCACCAATGTTTCATCAGATGATACCCTTCTGTCTAAGGCACTTAGTAGCTTCACCTATGCTGTATCTAAATGCTCATACTTAATTTTTTGCATTGGGACATAAAACACACTGATGCACACCCACTACCGTATCGCAGTTCTAGGAAGAAAACAACAGCTTCTCTTTCTCTCTTTTCAATCACTGCTTTTATGGGAAGGAAGACTAGATGCATGCTGGAAGAAACATTTTTTCTAGAATTGGTATCTTCACCTTCACTGGAAGGCAACAGGTACATGCTCTAACACAAGATTGTCCTTGAGCACTTTCCTAGATAGGGAGCACTGAGATTTTCTTTCAATTTCCAGTTAAAATAGTCAATGTCTTCTGACAGTCTCCATCAATGAGAGGATTCAAGCAGTAATGGGAGCAGGATCACATTCCCTTCTCCCTTCAAAATATTTCAACACGAGTGTGAGTACAGGAGACCAGAGTTCACATACAGCCTTGAAGGACGGTATTTTTTTTATTCAAAAAATAACTCAGCTCACACACATGTAGTGCACATGTTCGTAGAGCAGGGTGTCTACTGACACACTCCAATAAATTTTTTCAGACACTTGGCTTACACAGACAGCTGCAAATCACATTTTGCATGCACAAGTTTTTCACACTCAATTCACACAAGCATTTTATCTCTGAAAAGGAGCCCAAGATGTCACAGTTCATCATCTTTAAAGGAAGTGTCTTCTGCATGCAAATGTTACCAAGTCTGTCAATCAGTTGTCTTAAATGTACACCTACACATGTAACACACAAGTGATTTTATTTTGCTAAAAACTGGAGAAAACACCACATCAATATAATCAATAAAATATTTCTTTGTCAAAGCATGACATGAAAAGTCAACTTAGGCCTGCTGGGTGTTCACACATAATACAAGTATGATTTGGGGGGGGGGGGGCACGACACTTGTGGATTTATATAATTTTAAGTGCTTAAGGACCAACTTGATTTAATTTACACAAATTTACATTGATCCAAGATTACCCTTGAATGCCTATTACTTAACTGCTGTGGATCTGTGTTATAAAATCACAGAATGGCTGAGGTTGTAAAGCACCTCTGGAGGCTGCCAAGTCCACTCTCCTGCTCCAAGCAGTGTCAGTGAGAGCAGGTTGCCCAGGACTGTGTCCACTCAGGTTCTGACTACCTCCAAGGATAGGGACTCTGCAGTCTCACTGTTCTGCTCTATGGCCACCCTCACAGTGAAAATGGATACCACTGAGGAAAATGGATACCACGTGTCACTGGATACCACTGAGGAGAGCCTGGCTCCATCTATACTCTCTCCTATCAGGTATTTATACACACTGATCAGATCCTCCCCAAGCCTTCTCTCAACCTGAACTAAAAGATGCCCAAGTCCAGGCATGGGCATGCAGTAATCTGTATAATCACGCAGTAATCATTCCCAGGCTGATTTTGACCCAGGCCCTGGGCACATTTTGCTGCCACAGGCCTAAGGAGCCCAGCTGGCCCCTTGTGTGAGCGCACTGCTGGGGGCAAGGAGGAGGGAAGAGGTGAGGTGGGACACGGGGATCGGGGGCCGTACGCAGAGGAGCCGCCCTGAGCCATGCCCTGTGGCACCAAGCCTGGTGACAGCCCCCAGCCAAGTTTCTTCAAGATACAAATACCTGCATCAAATATCATGGTTATTGGAACTTCAAAGTATAAGAAAGCCTTGGCACCAACACAGGGATATCTAAAAGCCATTTGTTATATATAGATAGCAAGACAAGCCACAACAGAGAAAAGCAAGGCACAGGGGAAAAAATAGAGTAATACTGCTTTGTTCTGTGGCCTATGTAGCACTTAGAAATAAAACCATATGACTAATCACAAATATTAAAAGCCTTCCACAGCTTTTTACTTTAAAAATCTATATTACATAATATTATAATATTGTATGTATTTTATATTTTTTTATGCATATGTATCTGTATAGATGTAAAGACATTACTGAGTTTTTAGTTTCACATCAGTTCATTTGCTTCTGTTGACTTTGGTCGACATTTGGTTATTGAAGTAATAAATTCATGTAAACAGCACTAGAATACTATACTTCAAAATTAGGAGTTGATTTTTTGAAGAAAGCATTCTAGAAAAGCTAAGAACCAAGCTGCGTGTTATGTATTTAACTTAATGATTCTCAATTGTCAACAACCACAACTCTAAAAAAAAAAAAATTCAACTGAGCTACCACCAAAGAAAAGAAAAGGGAGTCATAGTTTGATAATCAGGATAAAGTTCTACAGACATATTTTACCTGTCTAGGTCGGATGTCAGTCTTTCAAAATTCTTAAGAATACTGTAAACCTGGACATCTTGACCAAGAAAGCAAGGTGGCAATAGTCCATGAATATTGAGTTGTTGCCTCTCCTCCAAGGTAAAAGCCATGCCCTGCAACAAATATATATATATATATATATAAATATAGATAGATAAATATATATAGATATATATCTATATGATATACCTTTCTATAAAATTCCGCAGCAGAATATAACACAAGTGAAGTCAGCATCAGAAAAAAGGAACTATTTAATGCTAAACAGAATTAAAAATTATGAAATGATTTTGGGAAAAGTTTTTACTCAGTATAAGAGAACAGTCCTGTACACTTCAATAGCTGCATCCCAGCACAGAATTAGTTAAGGTCTTCCAACACTGCAACATCATTCCCTGCGAAGTAATTAAACTACACTTGAAGTAGAGAGCTGCAGTCTATGAGCTTTGAAAGGTGAATGAATGTTCTCAAACACTCATTTGTCTGGCCGTCTTCTAAACACAAAGCATGGATAATGTTCATTTTGGTGTAAACACTATGCTCGTAATATCTGCAAATTTTTCAAAATCTGGGTTATGTCAGATGTTCATGTGAATTTTTAACAGAACACTGTAATACAATAAAATCATCACTATCATTTTATAGTCAGATGCTGATCCAGCACCTAGTGAAGTCAGTCAACAGAAACATGGCCATAGTGAGTTCACTACAAATTCAGATTTGAGTTTGTTTTCTTTTTTCAAATTCACATTCAGTTACAGAAAGAAAAATCTTGGTACAGACTCAGTGGATTTCTTCCTAGCAACCAGAAAAGACATTTAGAAGTATTTAGCATGCTAAGTGGACGGTCATAAAACACTTAACACTTAAATCCAGATTGCAGATTGGTAGACTGCCAAATAGCTGCCAAAAATCTGCTTTTTAATGAGATCTGTTTGTTTAAAACATCTTCAGAAATTACTCAAGCTATTGAAAGAAATAGAATGCCTTTATAGCAGAAACATGATCATAAGTGTAGTACACCAGTACCAAGCATCCCAACTGCTAAAGTTTTACTTTCCTATGGTAACTGCAGCCAGTCAGGGCTGTTGGATGAAATCAGATTTTTGATAGTTTTGGGGGATAAAAAGGAACATGAGGGGACTTTCTTCCATATATGACCTATCAAATCTATGCATTTGTTTCACACTATAACCACTACATGTGGCTCCACCAACATGTTGCCCAATTCCCTTAACGTTGTGCCTGCATTGCTTGCATCCTTGAACCAGGACTGGCAGTTCTGCAGGTGTCTTTGAGGTACCTCTTAGGTTAATGCCAAAAATGTCTACAATGTAGTCTCTCTAATATTCTTACCATGCAGCTTAAACATATTCAAAAGCTAACATATTAGAGGTTAGATAATACTTTACCAAAAGGATATACATATATATACATATAAAATAAACAAGCCATTAGACAGTTCTAATCTTCTACACCTATTGTACAATACATACTTTGTTTCTTATGAAAAAAAATATTTGAGAAAACACCTTAAGTGCGTTCATGGGACAAAAGAGGGAAAAATGGCAATGTAATGTTTCCGCATTCACTCCCCTGTGGAAAATAAATATTACTATGATACCTTTACATCTATGTCTATAAATATACTTCTAAAATTTCTTTGTGCATTTCACTCTTAGAATTAGCCAGGTCAACAAACGATGAAAAAAAAAAACAGGTAAGAAGAGCACAAATACAAAGGCATCCTTCAGTGTACCTTTGCACTACTCATGCTGTTTCAAGACAACAAATTCCCAGTCCTTTACACAATGCCATTACTGCCTTTTGCACAATAGCTAGTGATACAACGTGATATGTTGATGCTGGATAGTTTGATTATACAGACAAGCTTTCATTGTCAGAAATATTTACCTCACAGAACTTATTCTTATAGAACAAAACTATACTATAAAATCTTTGTCTCTTACTACCCTGCACTTCTTACATTAATCTTCATCGAAATAGTTTTCAAGCAGTTGTCATTGCTGCTTGAAAAAAAAGAAAAAAATACAACAATCCCACCACACTATCTGCACTACCATTAACCAACTTGTTACCCCTAAGCAAAATGATGACCCCCAAAAAAGAAAAAATTCACGATGAACACCAAACAATTCTGAATCTATTGACCATGCTCCTTCCACACACAGAAACGGAGTGAAACCAAGTTTAATAAAGGCCAATGATAGTTTTGCTACAGTTTTCCACGCATGCGGGATTTCAAAGGTTTCAAAAGTTAGGTTCAAGCCTTAGGTTTTTTGAGTGTCTTCAGCTGCTATTACATTTTGAAAGACCAACAAAGAAGCAAGGCAACACTCCTCAAGAGATTCAAAGTTTCAAAATTGATCCCTCTATCCCTAGTAGACTTCTTTTGTCCAAAAAAACATTTAAAAGCTGCAGATATGTGCTCATGCACACACACACACAGACACGCACACTTCAGCATCAGTTCCGACTGGCTGGACTTCAGAGAGCTGCATGGTTTCAGTGGACCAGTGTTGACAAAAAAGTGGCAGGCCAATTATTCTCTGCATCCCTCCTCTCCCCTATTTCTTAAAGAGAAGTTTACTGAAAGAAAAATTCAGAAACTTTGTGTTTGCCTTCACTTTTAGGAATAAGATATGGACTTTAATTACTACTATAGGATTTGCGCTCTTGCTGGAAACTATGTTTTATTTTAAAACAGACACAAGAAAAGCTATTGCATATTGCCAAGTGCCCTTTTCAAAAAAGTTTTTTGTCTTGGCATATCATAATTTCCACATGTTGCTACAGTTCCTACAGTAAGTGTTAATTTCTTTTGGGCAGTACTACAAAAACACAACACCCATCTACACCTACTATGCTATACACGGTTTTAAAATTCTTTACTTGCATACTCTTCTTTGGCACAGGTATTATAAATTTTTCAAATTTATAAGATGGAATGTTAGTTCCTGTTTTCTCAGATACTGTATACGCTCATAAGAAAATAATTATGATTGAAACACATTGCATGATGATTTAACGAGAAAGCCATTTCATGCAACAAACGTACGCTATTTCATCTGCTTATAATAGGAAGAGCTAGACTACACAAATTTTGTGGTTTATGTCTAGATTTCTTGCACTAGCTCTTCATATTCACTTTTCTACCTCAGAATTCTTGTTTTTGAATGCTTAAAATGCTGTTTCCCAGCCATCCAGCAGAGAGTGCTCTAGGTTCAGCTTGGTTTACATGCTTCACCGGCTTCCTGAGAGTTCTTGCACACACCTGGATGGGGCAGACTTCCATCTTCTAAAGCTCAACTATAATTAAAGGTATGGACGTTTTTATTTTGCACTCTGTACTACAAATAACTTGTCCAAGAAGAACAACAGTGTGACAACCTAAGAGCAACACAAGATCAAGAGACTGCATCTCTAAGCATTAAGCTTTACCTAAATTGTGCTGCTTGCATTCATTGCTTTATGCTTTCAAAAGATAACATATGCATCATAGTGATCAGAAGTAGGGTTATTTTTAAGTCTCCCAAGTAAGAGTTTTCAAGTCTTACAGAGGTTTGTTTCTTACGCTTCTTTAGATGTTCTGGTTTTGGTAAAACCATAAGTTGTTCTTCAGCCACCTCATTATCTGCCTTTCTCACAAACCATTTGATGGAACTGAGTTTTTTTTTTTTTAAACTTATTGCTCCTTAAACACAACTACTCCTATTCTCAATTGTACAGAAAGCTTTCTGAGTCTGTTTTTCTCTTTTTCATTTTCAAGAAGTTCCACTCATGGCAAATACATTTAATTCTGAATTCATCTTTCCACTTGCAATGTTGTGAAGTATGTACTTGTAGCAGTGACTTATATTACTACACATTGTTCAGTATTCTTTTGTTATTTAATCTTTATCAGTTTATTAACTTAGCTCTTAACTATAACGTCCCCTGCCCAGTTTCCCTTCTTTCCCCCCAAAACCCTCCATTACAAGGTTATTTTAGTGCAATTACAAACACATCAATCCTCTCGTTCAACTGCAGTCCTGTAAAGCCATAAAACAGGATAAACAGCAAAACACCATTTTGTATCAGATAGTTTTTTGCACCAGCTTTCAACCAAACTCTCAAGATGTGCTTGAGAAGACAGAGAGCACATTCAAAATATTTCAAGAGCTATCTCAGTCTCAGTTCACAGCCAGCAAGGAGACAAGTCCTATCTCTTAATAAAAATTAGATTGCAAAGATTACGTAAACTTCTTAAGAAAAAGACAGTGCACCAAAGGCATGTTTGCATGCTGTCCATGTGCTAATGAGATTCAGCTTCACTAAAGGGCAGCCAGAACCATCTCCACACAACGTTCCTTGCAGGGATCCTACTTCAATTTCTTTAAAGACCTAGCCCTCTTTTGTTCTAACAGGCCAAAATGTGCATGTTTAGAAAACTGTACCCATTCAGAAAAAAAGCTTATCTCCTTCTGTAGGCCTCACAGCATGTATGCCACACAGCTCCTAGCATGACAGCACATAGGAGAATGCTGTCTTAGAAGAGGAAACCATGTTCGCATCCAAGGTTCTCAGATTTGGTGACTCTCCTCATCTTCTGGCAGGAGAAGACCAAGCCCAGTAGGACTTCAAGTCATCCCTGGGCCTCAGGAGACAACCTGCAACACCAACATCCAAACTCATGTTCGTCAGCACGTATATTTGAGCAGAATGGATCTGTGCAGGGGGCGGGGGAAGGAAGAAATGAAGAGGAAGGTAAAAAGGTGTAGCAAGAAAAGTGTATCTAGAAGTGCCATCTATTCTACAAGAAAAAATCTCTGGATTGCTGATCTAAGATACTACTACAGAAAAATCACAGTCTTTAAAATATTTTGGAGACAACAAACAACTAGGCTCATCATTGTCTCAGAGCCCACCAAACAGTAAAAAACCTCTCCATTAAATGCTCATTCTGTGTATCTAAATCATAAGGTGAACTAATTTCAATAATATCTGGAAAGAACCACCCAAATCTGAGGGACACAGATAAGCACAACATCTGTGGCTGTGGCTGGAAGGAGGAGAGCTGGCTCTAAGCCACCTCCTGCAGCCTCCTGCTGGAAGAGCTGGTAACTGAGCAGAGCACACGCACTCTGGCAGACAGAGCACAGAGAAGAGCCCACAGCTGCGTGAAACACAAGTCTGCGAAAAGATCTGAATCACTTCTTTGAACAAATAGGCTTACAGAACCCTGCAAATCCATATTCTCCAAAAAAAAAAAAAAGAAAGAAAAAAAAAAGAAAAAAAAATAGAAGAAAATGAGAAGAATGCTTTTGGCTGAAAGACCAAAAAATTTTCCAGTTACCAGAGAAGAATTTCACCCTCAAGAGTTCCCAGGTATGCTCTATTAGTTGCCAGTCCCACACCATCCCACACTGCTCACACCATTTTATGCACAATGTTGTCTCCAGGAGAAGTTCAACAGAATGAGATGCAGTCCTTAGGAAAATGTGATCTTTGGTACGTGTAACTGTTTGCAAGCAAATCTTTTGCTGTTCAAGCTTTTGCCTTTCATAACTTTGGCTCCTTGTACGACTCTAGCGCTGTTAGGGAGGAATCCAAGTCAAAACAAATAAAACAATTTTCTTCTGCTTTATTTTAAGGAATACTTCTTAGGCTGAGAAAGCAACGTAACGTACGTATAGTCCTGCTGGGTATGGGCTACATGAAAACATTTGTGGGCACATAAAATATCAGGAGCCACTTTAAGATGAGAGCATTAAAAAAATATTCTGCAAAATTTTATATATTCAAAGAAAGTTTTATTCAAATATTCATAAAAATATGGCACACGTGAATTATCAAGTGTTTTAAGCTACATTTAAGAGTCTAAGGATCTGCAAATCCCTTTGAGATATTTTATATTATTTGCATTAAAAAAATACCCTATGAGCAGACAAAAATGAAGTTTTACAAGCTTTTCCCCTCTACTTTGCACTTCAGAGAAACCAGATCAATACTCTAAATACTCCACCTCCAACACTTGTTTAAAGGCCCAACACTCCAGGAAACATATAGAATAATTACTTTGAGTATGCATTGAGTAATAAACTCATTCTGCTAAAAACAAATGTGGTTCGTGGCAAGGTGTTTGGGTTGGATCATTATGTACAGCTAAAATGTTCCTGCTAGTTTCTTTCACCATTCTTGCCTTGACTGCCAGAAAATATTACAAGCACGGGCAACTACTGCAGACATCTGAGTCAACTCCTCTTCTCCGAACAGCAGATTAGGCCAGACTGGTTGCAAAGTGCCCCTGTAGCTAAGGAGAGGGAAAAATCTTTTTAATGCTGCAAACTCGAGCAAGTTTTCTGTCATCAGGGGTCTTCTTTTGGACTTCAGGAGAAAAATACTCCTGCAAAACATCAACTTACATTCACTTTGAGATGTGCATTTCTTTTTAGGAATTGTAAGAAATGTATGCAAAAGAAGGACTTCAATAGCAGTATCCAATTATAATAAAGAAAATTCAGGATGATTAAAATTTTAGAGAATAAAAATAATCCTTTGAAATGGTTCTTATGAAGGCAAGCGGCCAAGAGGAAAGGATATGATCACCAGCAGGAGGTTACTGCAGCTTGAAGATGTGTAGCATGGAGCTCAGGCATGAATACTGAACATGAAAATACATACTTTGTGTCACAACCCTCAGACAACCCACACAGAAAAAAGCTCAACGAATTTTCAGAAGCAAAGAAGATCTGTAAGCACTTGTAATGCAGACAGTATCTAAGCTAGTATGAGCCTGCAAGTAGAAAAGGCACTAATAAAGACAGAACTGCTATCTGTCAAAAAATTGCAGCCATTTTCCCTCAAAACTGTGCACAGATCCCCACTAGGGCATTTAGTCAGGCACACACAGACCTACATTCTGACATCTGGCATTCATAACTTCAAAGTTGTTTTTCAAGAGTCAGAACAGACCTGCTACAGCATATTGCACATACAACTTCTTAAAGTTTTCAGGAAAGCTGGGAGACCTGAAGCATATTCACAGTCCAGTTCCATGTCCACAGGATTTTCAAAAGCAGACTTCAAAAGTCATGTCACCGAGGGAAACTGAAACAAAAGTCACAAACAGCTTCCAACAAATAAAGCATGAAAAAGTACAGTAGCTAATAAACACACCCAGGGACTTATGACTCAAAACAAATGCAGATGGCCAGAAGGAGATCAGACTTCTCTTGGCAAATTCATCATGGGAATGTGTGGGCAGCTTGGCAGCCTTGCAGTGAGCTGATAATGGTGATTGCATACGAGCATGATTCAGACCGGCACATTAGAAATGACACATCATGGCATTCTTTTTTTGGCAATCTTCCTTTAATCTATTGTAAACAATTATCTGAAAGTAAGGAAGCAAAACTATTTTAAGAAAGTTTTGTATATATTTGTTTTATTATACACATATATACGCAGTAAAATCTTTTTGCATTGCATAATCTCTCCTCACCTTAAGTTTGTGATGGCTGTATTACACAAACAGAAGACAATAATAAGCTGAACAGCAAAACAAGCCATCAAATTAATACTGTATAAAAATACGTAGCGTGCTGTGGTATAATGTAGGATGGGACTGAGTCTACAGTTAGACACTAAATTTAGATATTCATATGCAAGCTAGGTACCTATCATCTCATTATAATCATAGGATATACAGTATTGATTAAAGAATGATCCAGCTCACCCTAGAATAAACACCTTGCAGTGACTAATCCAAATTGCCCCCTAGGCTCCCATGACTGTATTGCCTACCGTCCGAATTCAGATGTGCACACATAAGCACCTACCATCATCTGGGAGGCTCTGATGTATTGGAGAAATCAACACAGGAAAACTCATTATGGCAATGATACCAACTATAAATCAACTGCACGGGAGACTTGTACAGCAACAGGTGAAAGCCAGGCACAACACCAGCACAACACTCCTGCATATCTCAAGTGGCACTAGTTGTTTATGTGTGGGCCACTACATCAAGCCCCAAATGTCCCTTTGACCCCTCAATCCACATGAAAAAATCACCTTACTCCAAATCCTTCATATTATTACAGGAACTTTTAAACTCAAAGCAACCCCAAAATTGCCAGAGCTGGATATGTATGCTTTCAGTCAGAGCTGGGTGCCTTAAAAGCAGATTTCACATAATTTTAAAGCCATACGGTCACTTACAAACTGCAACAGACAAAGGAATAGAAACCCCCGGCTCCCCACCACCCAAACCTGCAGACCTGCACGGCATTCCTACAGCACCTGCAACTGAGATAATTAGGATGATAAGGGACAGCTGTGTTAGAGTAAGATCTGCAGAGATACCTATCCTATTACTTTTAATGTCAGAACACCAGTGCTGCAGTTTAGCACATTGCTACACAGTAATTACATTTCAGCACCAATTCCACTTTTTATTTTTTTCCTCTATTTTTCCTGTCCCTTCTAATGATTGTAGTGCAACTCTGTCACAAAAATCCTTCTGTGAGAGCTGGTGGGAACCAGCTCTGCAGGTCCCCATGTCTGGTTGTAGAAGCAGTTACCAGAAGCCAGCAGGCCACCCTGTACCCACCGAGAGGCAGCGTGTGGAGGTCTCCCAAGCTGTGCTGAGCTCTGCCAACATCGTGCTGCTGAACTCCCAGGAAGGGATAAACCCAGGGCACCCCGACTCACCAGGCCCACACGAGGCCCCCAGCCCACGCTCCCATCGCGTTGCAGAGCTCGGACCACATCCAGGAAGGCGGTGGCTGCTACGTGCGGCCAAGGACTGCAGGTAGACAGCTGGCGGAACGAGGGCCCTGAGGGACTTTCTGGACACCCACCCGCCTGGAAGCCACTGGTGCACCAGCAAAGAGCTGGGGCTGTCCCCCCATTGCTGCCGCTCCCACCTGGTACATCGTGTCCTGCTGTTAATAACAACTTGATCACGTTAATAATAACAGCTAGATTAATAAAAGGCATTCTAACAAATACGGGTTGTGATCTCTGTCTCCCCCGACTCAGTCCCCTGGCAGGGACACTGACACCGGTGCAGGCAGACCTGTCTCAGCTCTCTTGGTTGCTGCTAGCAGACAAGGCCAAACAGCAGCATGAAACTCAATTTAAACTGCAGAGCCAAGGAAGCTGAATAAATATTCAGTTTTTTTGTCCCTGGCTATTTCTGAGCCACTTCTGTTAGTTTAAAACTAACTTGGGTATATCTACCCTCAAAGATAGATTGATACCTACTTGGAAAAACTCTGTATATTGGAACCATTCTGGAAAGAGACAACAGCAGCTTGTAACATCACTTGCAAACTTGCCAAGCATGTTCTTGCCACAGATGTCAATTTTCAACACAGTTCACCTATACTATAGCTTAAAAACACTGGTTGTAGGCGACTTCAGAGCTCTAATCCCCTTGGTATAAATAATCTTGTTAATTACTACTTTTGTCAATATTGTCTATCTTCTACAGATGCATCACTGTATAGTTGTACATTTAGATATATAATTTATAGCTACAAAATTAAAATTTAATGCGTGATAGTGATTTTTTTTAAATAAAAATGTCACTAATTTTTACTAGACCTTATATGGAATTCTCATTCCACTTAAGAAATTAATTCCCTTGTACAGTAGATGCTAGTCAGTACTAGTATAATAGTTATCAAGGATGCCTGCAATGCTCTCGGTGGAATAGCTAACACAGAATCTTTATTTATGAAGGGAAATTAGGTAAGCATAATATCAGCTGACATGTGACATATACTGCTAACCAGAATGACTCCAAATGAAATGCCAAATGACAGTCTCCAAGTGTGCAGTCTCCAGTATGTAATATTTACGTGTGCAAAATCAGACATTGTTTGAGAATCAGTCAGATTTCCATGCAGGTAGATGAGGAATTTCAGTGACTGCCAAAAATTCCATCTGTTTAAAATATCCACTTATCCAAATACAGGTTAGTAAGCCCTGAAATCCTGAGGGGATTTGATAAACCTGACATGCTTAGCAGATTTTATTGTTGCCTTTCAGAGACTAAACAGATTACCAACTACTGTATTCTGTGCTTCTGACAGGACTAAGTAACAAGTTTCTCTTCAGCAGCATAAGAAATAATTAATACAAATGAATATTTTAAATATTATAGCATAGAGTTGCTTAGGGTAAGGCAGAGGACAATCTTAATACTGCAGTTTTTCTCTTCTAGTACCACAATAGTAAAAATGAAATCTACAGAAAGAGTCCAAAATAATGTGCTGCAAAAGGAAGCAAGCAGAAAGAAACAGCAGTTGGCGTGTTTCTGCAGAACAAGTGCAAAGGAGGTGCAGACTTGAGGCTTGGTTAGTTGGGAATTCAAAAAAAAAAAAAAAAAAGCTTTTCACACAGATTAGCATATCTTCAAATTGTATTTTTTAAGCATCTTCCTCATTATGGCAACTCAAAAAGAAGTGAATCTTCCCTCTGATGAGCAAGCTACTGCGTGCCTGTTTGATTTGCAGTTGCTGACACACAGAAGCCTGACATCTCTATTTTCTTCCCCTTCCAGTCTAAGGAGAAAGACTGGACTGGCCTCTAGGAGGGACCCCTTTCTCTTTTTTGGACTAAAAGTAATATAAACAACTATTTTAGACTAAATGCTTTCCAGTGTCATAGGTAACCCAGGATTTCTATTACCACAGTCTGTCATCCGTAAGTCTTTTGGACATAAGCAGTCAAAGCATATATTGCATGCATATCAGTCATTTTTCCATTCTACAGATTGCAACTTATTTTTCCTTTTATCATCGCAGTCTAAGAGCTGGAAATACATAAATACATGGAAATAGCAAAGATTATCCAAGCCCTTTGTCTGGGGAGCTTGCTTCATCCAATCTTGGCATTTGTTCCCAGAATCCTGCAGAATATTAAAACCAAACTTACTCTCTGAGTGCACCTGTTTTACAAGCATGGCCTTAATTGCTATCCAGCGGGTAGATAATTTGTCTTTTTTGCCAAAAAAATCAGTATTCTGTTTGCAATATTCTCTTTTAAGTAAAAATAATTTCCTTCTTGCTGAGAAGTCTCTGAAAATTCGTTTTGTCATGATGAAAGTGTGCCAGCCTTTAAGCCAAGTTAATATCTTTCTTTAATGTACCTTGAAGTTTTGCAAGAGCATGGTGGCATATGGTACATCAAAATATCCCATCAACGTCTGCTTTATGTTTCTTGGTCAAACCTGAATTTAGTTCTGTATGTTGAAATAGAAAAATTCCTCAGAAATAGCTGCTACAAGCCTTTGACAGAAAGATGTTTTTAATGAGATGATACTGTCTCTATATTTATTTTCTTTACTTGATTTCTCAATTAGTGTCAAAATAATGCAGTTCAATGAGCTGGATTCAAGAAAACTATCCAACTGCTACAAAAAAGCTGTACAGTTTAACTTCGTATTTTCTCCTGTGACTAGGACTAAGGTGCAATCCATTTCTTCAGCATTAGCTTAAAAAGGAACACTTCTGGCTGGGGTCAGCTGGGAACTGTTGCCTGCTCTCCAGACCTTCCTACTTCCCCGGGTCTGAGCAGAGAGGTGAGGCAAGCAGCACCCCTTCCCCTTCCAGTTCCACAAATGGGACTGGGATGAACTGGGGAACACAGGTGATCTAGAGTAATGCTGAATCAGGCAGGGCAACACAAATGGTAGGAAGCATGACAAATACCAGATTAACAACCAATACACCCCTACTGTGGGATATTGCCCATTTTGACTCCTCATACCTGCTTCCTATTGAGCCAAGTTGAAAGGATCACCTGAAAGATGTTTCCAGGACACATCCAGGCTATGCAACTCATTAGCAGAAAAGCTTATAACCTATCCAGCTGTTTTTGGATCAGCACTAGAAGCCATTAGTTTCTCTCTTCTTACATGGAGTATCACATAACCAATAACTGCAAACAATAAATTGCACTGCTTTCTTCATTAGTAAGTAGGAATTTTAGACATCTTAGTTGGCTTATACAGAATTAATAATAAATATGGTGAAAGATCATATTACTAGGTCATTATACTTTACTATCTGATAAACTATGCTAGACAGACTTATATTACCTAAATTGTCATTTAATTTCCATGGCTTCAGCTCTTATTTTCCAGGCTATGTCAGATGGCTATTCAAGAATGTAGAAAAGAAATCTGTGCGGATATTAATTGTGAATGTTTTTATCACGTTTAATGCAAAAAAAAACCCTAAACTTTGCTATAAACCTTTGCCAAATACTGAATCCTTAAGAGTTTTATTAAATTTTGAGGGCTATCTTACCACTCTTTTTCCTTTACTAAGTGGAATATAGTATAAGTATAAAAGCACATGGCTATTGTAGTCAAGAACTCAAATATTAAGAAAAAAAAATCAGGTAATGAACTTACCCCAACACCTCCGAAAGGCTGTATCATAAAGGGCCTCACGGGCTTCTTAGCATCAAAGCATTCACTAACAAAACAGTCTTGTTTGGAAGCAAGAATTTCTTCTAACTCTATACATATAGCCAATATAAATATAACCAAAACCTCTCTATTTTAATAATTTCTTGAAGCAGTTGGTAGCACATTTGCATGCTTCATTGTCAGTAATACCAAAAATTAGTGAGCGAACATACGTATAGCCAATAGTTTTCTTTTCCTCACATATTTTGCCTTTCAGTTTTGTTAAGTACTTAGCACTGAAGCACCTGTTTCATGACAGGGTCTGTTTTCCCATTTTGAATTCTTAAACACTCAGCATAGCCATCAGTAGCCACTCTCATTACTAGAACCACAGGCAAAGATTATCTCAGCATCAGGCAACAGCAATTAAGTGATAGAAGAGTGCACATAACTTTGTCAAAAAGTCAATATTTATACAAAATAGGATAAGCTCATCTGAACTTTGCTACAGAGACCAAATACTGATGTTGTTTGTTTCTACCCCTTCAGTTGACACAGGAGGAAAAAAAATCAAGAACCAGATTGACTAAGAAGGCAAACTCTTAAAACGCAAAGTCAACATGAAAAATAAGATGCAGTGAGCTCAGAATCTTAGTGTGAGTTCTGATTTTGTTATCCAAAAATTATCATTTAACTCATTACAGAGAGAAAGCGAAGTTATGCAAGAGCTTTCCAGAATACGGAAAAATTTAGCTGATCAAAGCAAGATTTCTACTGATGACAGAATATTTCAATTTAAAACAGATATACCCAGTGGATTCATACAGCTCTGCTTTTGCCAAAATACAACATGCATATCAACTCTATCTGCTTAGTGCAGGATAGATACATAGAAAAGATCAGATCGAAAAATGTCTCGGAAAAGCTTTGATAAAATGGGGTATATAACTTTTCTTTACATTTGACTGGTCTCCGAAAGACCTAGACTCATCACAAGCAAATACTAGATTAAAGAAAAGTGAACATTACAGAAATAAAATCTGAATGGTAGTTAAGGAAACCAGCCAATATAAAAACATCTGAATTTGCTATCAGACACACAAGACTTCTACCTGAAAGAAAATCTGTGAAGGTGAAAAAATGCCAAGAATCCCCTCCCAGTAGGCCAGATTCCTTCCAAATTGCTACTGTTCTCAAAGCAAACCACGGATTTACTCATCCTTTTGTCTATCTGTGCCACTTGCAGAAGTCCTAGCCCCAAAAAAGCAAGAAAACAAGAACAAAACAGCAAAACAAAACACAAATGGTCTTAAGCAAAACTTTTCCTGCACTGACATTGAAAACATATCCTGGCATTAAACATTAAACACAAGCATACTTGATTGAACTTGAAGTAAATGTTGCCCCTCTGTTCCTACCTTTCACATTTTCTAGTATCTAATTATCCAGCCCCATTAAAATCTTTTTCTAGCTACGTAACTGCCACAGAGGGAACTATTGTGCCATATCCATCACTCATACAAAATGAGAACAAATATCTTGTTTAAACCTGACTAATCTGGAGCTGGCATTCAAACACTGCCCTTGGTGCAAGATTGTTCTGAACTCAGTGAGCTGGCAGACCTATGAACGCCGCATCTACACAGCATCACACAGTGATGCACAGTCGGTAACACAGAAGAGGAAATAGTTTTCAGATAAACTAAGTAACTACAACATTCATGGGCTAATAGCTAAAACATTAAAAAAAAAAAAGTAATGAAGACTAAGTATAAGACTGTGACAGATCTAAGGAAATTTTCCTAACAGGATCTGGGGCCCTTAAGCTTAAAAGACATATTTGAGACATATTTTAGGCAACAGTAAGAGATCTACTCAGACTACAAATGATGAAGGATCATCAGTTTTCATCAGTTTCATAACCAGTTAAGTATGAAAAAGTCTGTCCAATTCTTGAACTATTTCAACAATCCACAGTAACTTGAGTCAGACCACTAACACCATAATCAAGTCAGTTGCAATCAAAATCAAAAAAAAAAAAAAAATCTGTAGAGAAACCAACCCAGAAAGATGGTTGTGTTCTAGTTGTTTATTAATCTCCATAGCACAAATTAGCACGCTAAACTTACTTTATTATTTCCTAAGGTTCAAATGGCATATTCTCATTACTCATTACTCAGAAGATGGAAACATGTGAAAGGGCCCACAAACAAAGAAGCCACATAAAAAGGCAAGACTCTTCACCAAAGTCTCCCTGGAGGCCTTGCAGAGGCATCTAGATAGACTGGAGCACTGGGCAATTGGTAATGGCATCAAGTTCGACAAGGAAAATGCCGGGCGCTGCACCTGGGACGGAGCAGTGCCAGACACAGGCACAGACTGGGAGCCATGTGGCTGGAGAGCAGCTCAGCAGAAAGCGGCCTGGGGGTGCTGGTGGGCAGCAGGTTCAGCATGAGCCAGCAGCGCGCCCAGTCAAAAGAGGTGATCCTCCCGCTGTATTTAGCGTTTGTGTGGCCTCTCCTTGAATATTGTGTGCAGTTCTGGGCTCCACTGCATACAAAGGATGTTAAGGTGCTTGAAAGCATCCAGAGGAGGGCACAAAGCTGGTACAAGGAGTGGAAAGCATGTGCTGTGAGGAGAGGCTGAGGACACTTGGGTTGTCCAGTCTGGAGAAAAGGAGGCTGAGAGGCGACCTCCCTGCTATCCGCAACTGCTGAGCAGGGGAAGTGGGGGTGGAGGTGCCGGTCTCTGCTCCCTGGAAAATGATGACAGGATGTGTGGGAATGGCACAGAGCTGCTCCAGGGGAGGTTCAGACCGGACATTAGGAAAAATTTCTTCAACGTGAGGGTGGTCAAACACAGGAACAGGCTTCCTAGCGAGGTGTTGGATGCCTTGTGCCTGTCAGTGTTCAAGAGACATTTGGACAATGCCCCCATTAATATTTAAAGCATATGGTTCTTCCGGTTAGCCATGAAGTGCTCAGGCAGTTGGACTTGATGGTCTTTGTAGGTCCCTTCCAACTGAACTATTCTATCCTATCCTATCCTATCCTATCCTATCCTATTCTACTCTATCCTACTCTATTCCAAGTCCTCACTGAAATCCATGATGCAGTGGATCTTGAGAGGAGTGGATCTTGACAGAGTGATACTTGAGCAAGCATCACTTCTAGCCTTAACCTTCCTGAAAACCCAAGGGAAAGCTTCCTTTGGTGTGCATTACATTTCTGGACATTGTTATGCAAAACTAAGGTTTTTTAGTTATTTGATAGTATAGCCCCTTCTTTGCTGTTATTAAACAAAGTTTAATGCTCACAAGCCTACCGGATGGCTAGAAGACTAGCTGATGAAGTAAAGGAAAGCAGAGTATAGATATACATCACTTCTAGTTCATCTATTGTACACAGTGTAGTTGAAGCCACAAATAGGGACTTTATTACTTTTACTATTTTTACTCTTATCTGAACACCTTTGCTAAGTGTCAAGATTTTCTCTAAAGGATGAGAGGATACCCACAAAATGGCTCTAAAAATTAAACAGCAAAATACATATACTTACTTCCTTAACTCAAACGGCAAAACAAATTGAGCCAAAAGTATTGTAACGAGTCCATCAGGCTGCTATTTAGCTTCAGTCAGCCAAGCTATCTTTTGGGGATTTTAAACAGCTTATAACAGAAATTTTAAATGGAACAGTGGAGCAAATTCACAGTCGTTGTCTGTATATTGACTACCTACACTGCAATAATATTGCAGAGACTATTCAGACCACTTCACATGAGTGTATAGAAGCCTTCAAACATCCACAATTATTCTCGATGACTTGGTATCCGGAGCTCGACGGTACACTAAAACTTTTGTTATTTCCTCATTGTCCCTGAGTGTTTTGCAAAAGCTACCACTACTTGCTGTGTGAAGTCGGGATGGCAATCTTCTAAATCAGCATGGCTGTTTTCTAGAGAGGCTACTCCCAAAAGATTGGTCTCAAAGCAGTTTCTGGTACTGCACATCAGTGTCAATTTTAAGTCTTTCAGCATAGAAACACAATCCTTAGAAAGAACAGATTTCTTTTATCAGTACTGGCACTCAACATAAGACCATATGTCTAAGCTATAATATGCAAAATTTTCCAACAGCAGTTTATTTTTCTAGGAGGAAATGTGATTTACATAGATAGAACTTCAGGATCCATTTACAAGATTCATGAGAAAAACTGGTTTCCTTATAGGAAAAAAACACTTCTCACTGCTCACAGGAAGCAAGCCTGAATACTGCAAAGTCACTAGCCTTCCTGGGGACACAGCCCCAGTGTAGTTATGTCCATCTGCTTCTCACAGGAGCCAAAAGAAGTAGCTGACTTTTCTAGGAAAAAGTAAAAACAGGAAAGGCACAATGAGGAGCTGCTGGGAGCTGCTGGAAGAGCACCACAGAGCAGAGGAAGAGTGCAGAAGGAAAATGAAATGATGTGACTGAAAGCAGTGGAAGTGGAACAGTTCGGCAGAAGGCCCAAGCAGATTATTAACAAAAAGCAAACTAAGTGAAACAGTAACAGGATTTATTTTCCATGGATAACTGAGTGAAAGAGAGCTCAAAGGTAGGAGTCATGAACAATATGGAGCAAGTCCAACCTGTCCACAGAAACACCAAAATCAAAGGAACAGGCAAGAATGCAAATGTGAAGGCTGAAGAAAATGAGCTCAGAAGAATACAAGAATGAAAAGTGGGTGCTGTGAGTAATTGCGCCAGAAGAGCTTTGGGCTGCTGTAACCTATTTCACGCACAACGTACACACATACAAGGCGCCTTACTTTGCTGTTTGCTCCTAGTTATGGCTGGAAGAAAAGCTCAGATCACACTGCAAAAGGTAACATTTCCTCTCCTGGGCAGGGAAGGGCAGCCTCAGCAGTGGAGGAGATGGTGAGTGAGGCAGGGCTCTCCGGCAGTGCTGAAAAACTGTAACCTGGTGAATGAGTGGTTGTGTTGATTACACCTTGCTACAGACATTCGCTAATGCTGGAATTAATGGCCTTGGCCAAGTTACTTGCTCCCCCCAGTAATCGTGACCTAAACAGATCTACTGGCTGCAGGCCCAAAGGCAGCATCTCTGGTTTATCAGCTTGGGAAAAGCAACCACCCTCTGCAAAAGGCACCTCAGAAACAATTCTCATGTGTTGCACTATCCCACTGAAAGATCACAAGGGTGAACTCTGAATCCCAGAAGGCCTTCAGAAGGAATTACAAACCACAAACTTAGAGGGAATATGAAGATGCCTTAAACAAAGCAGGTACTCGAAACATGTCATCCGCTTGGAAAAACATCTCCCAGCTTGGCAAGTTTTTAAAGCTGGAATCTTTAAATTACTGTGCTGAACCAGAACTATTTAGTAGTCCTCTGCAAAATGAATGTTTTTGTTTAAAGGCTTAAGCAAGTCTATTATTAGTAGTAGTTATAGAAAACAATAAAAAAAAAAAAACTTCTGGATACTCTAATTTCTCCCACATGTGGGAGAATGAGCTGAGCAGCATTTGAAGATTTCTAACCTTTTATATTTTAAAGTAAGGACACAAGTTACAAAAGGTACATATGCAACTCCAAAACACATGGCTAAGTACAAAACTCTGGATTCGCTTGCACAGAATCTACAACATTTACCCTGTTGCATTTACAGACATATTCTTGATGAACTAGACAACTTCTTCCATAGACTTACAAAATTTACCAACAAAAGAAACATCTACTAGCGCTGCCCCTTCTCTTCCCATTTCCTTTCCCAATGGATCTTGTATTCATAACTGTGTCAAGCTTGAATGCCTTTTCATTCTTTGCTTTAATTATGCTATTAAGGAAATCTGTTCATTCAAAATCAAAACCCAGTCAACTTATCTCCTTCTAAGAGGAATTCTCTTTTATGGGAATTCACAGTCTTTCTTTCATAAATAAAGCTTCTGTTTGTTTATTTCAGGCTAACAATATCCCAAGGACTTCAGAATATTTTCTAACCCATTCAAGCAAAACTTCTACCTAAACAATTAGGTATCTGGTCATACATTTCTCTTCAGATAAATCCACAACAGGCCTATGAAAGTCACCATTTGTATATTCAATTTAAAAAAATGCTTCTTTCTGCTCTTTGCTTTCCATAAGCTTCACAACAATTTGTACTGATTTTAGATGTAAGATTTCAGAGTAGGATTTTTTTTTAATACAGAAATGGATTTGTCAATTCCATAAATAATACTGCAGTCAGCTTGGATAAAACAGTATCCAAGTAACAGAAAACATGATTATTAAAACCCCCCTTCTCTCCACCACCCCCACAAACCCAACCACATACTGGGCTCTGAAATGTCAGACTAGCAATTGGTAATGTCTGCTTAGGTTAGCAGTATTCGATAGGTAATTACCACCGGAGATGGGGTAGGTCTAGACCGGTTTCTATTGTGTTTTTTTTTATTATTATTATTATTTTATTTTATTCTTTTACTTCTAAAGAGGGGAAACCACCAAAATGCATCCCGAGCTTTTTTTTTTTTCAAAATTTGATGCCAAAAAGCCCACGTTAACAAAAGACACTTTTAAGGAGCCAACAGTTCTTTTGCCTTATATATGCTTGTTCGTACAGTCATACATATTAACTGAAAAATACTTAAATGCTCTTTTCCCCTCTGACAAAAGCACCCAAAAACAAGTTTCATGTACAACTTTGTACTTGTAGTGAACTGCCATATCACTAAATATTTTCCTGGCAGCTTAAGACCACAGGAAAGTAATTGTAAGCTTCATTTCTAAACTGTTTGATTTAGAAAAACTTTTTGTCCTCAAGTTGATGAAATGTGCATGAGAGACATAAGACCATGGATGACAAAACTTAGTCTTTAGATAACACTTGTAAAAACAGACTGAAATACACTATTGGGTCAGACGATGAAAGGTAGGGCAACTAAGAGAAAAATGGGATTTCTGGGGCTCATTTTCCCCTGTACCATCTAACTGTGCGTATACATGGCACTTTGGCTGTAATGAAGTGAAAAGAGCGAGGTTGCTTTTAATCAGATAATCTACTGTACTGTGTTCTCATGCACAAAACCAACAAGTGCATATCCAACACTCTAAATGATTCCTACCTTATTAAGTCAGTTTCCATAGCTTCCTCAAAGTCAAATGTCACTATTTCTAAATATAAACCAATGTGAGCAAAGCTTTTTTAAAAATTACAAGAAAAAGGTTAACTAGATATTAAGAGAAGAAAAATGTATAAACTAGTTAGCATTAAATCCAAGCTATTACTATATGCACATAGTTCATGATAACCACAAACAAAACAGAATTATGGAGGTGGAAAAGGACTTCTGGAGGTCTCCTGGCCCAACCCCTATCCGAGCAGGGCCATCTCCAGGTGAGTACGGAGCTCTCTGAGGATGGAGATTCCACTTCTCTACAGGCAGTCTGCCATTGTGCTCAACCATCTTCCTGGTAATTTTTTTTTCTTCATATTTATTTGGGATTTCCCACATTCCAACTAGTCTTCCTTGCCTCTGGCCATGTCACCATGAACCTGCACCTACATCATCCCACCACATACTTGTAGACAGCAGCAAGGTCCTCTCTTGTCTGAACAAACCCGTTTTCCTCAGCCGCTCCTCGCCCATCCTGTGCTCCAGCCCCCTGACCCCCTTGGTGGCCCTCCACTGGACCAACCCCAGCAAGCCCACCTCTTGCAGTGGGGAGTCCCACGCTGGATGCTGTACTCCTGCTGTGGTCTCACAGGTGCTGCACGGAGGGGAAGAATCACTTCCCTTGACCTGCTGGCTACACTCCTGCTAACCAGCCCACTTTGCACTTGGCCTTCTTTACTGCAAGGGCACACAGGTAACTCATGTTTAACTTCATCGGGTCTTTCTACAGAGTTGCTTTCTCTCCACGTGTCTCCCAGCCTGTACGCTGAACGTGGTTATTCCACCCTAAACACAGTGCTGTTTGTTTGCCTTTGCTGAACTTCATGAATTTCCTGGCAGCCCATTTTTCCAGCCTTTCTACATCAGTCTGAATAGCAGCCTGCCCTCTAACATATATATTCCTCAAGCTTGCTGACAGTGCAGCTTATTAATCAAGATGAAAGCATCTTGATTAATCATACAGCTTATGAATAAAGATGCTAAATTGTTCAGCCCACCATGTTTTAACCACAATATTTCATTAACTGAAGGAAGAATAGTTTTGTTCTGTTTCCCAGTGGAACAGAAAACTTGAATAAAAGTATTGGCCTGAACCGAGTACCTCTCAGCATTGTTCCCAAGTCTCCTCTCACACAAGCAAAAGTCAGAACAAGCCAGAGGTAAGTCGCTCCCCTGCTATATCCAGGTGAGAGTTGCACCCAGGATCACCACCTACTATAACAACTGCATCAGTTAGAAACCATCCTCCTTTTTAATGTGGATTTCTAGTGTTCTTTCAGTTTCTCAAAATCTGCGTAGTCCCCCAAGCTGTTTTTTTTTCTTTATTGTATATTTTCCTCTAATAATAAATGAGAAAAGGAACAATTTTCCTTTTCTCTTTGTAGGCTTTTCCCACTTTGTCGAGACTTGTTTTCTCTTCTTATCTCCCCTGGACTTGGTCTGCACTTCCTTTCACCTCTACTCCCCTGTGGTCCTTGGCAGGATCTTCTGGATTTGGACTTCTTTTTTCTAAATACAGGTTTTTAGAAAGTGAAAGGATCAGTCTGCAATAATTCTTCAAAAAGGTACACAAACACAAAAGATGTAGAAACATTTCTCCAAAGACAGTTGGAAGCATTTATTTTCACATTTTCATCTTGGAAAACGAGCAAGAGGTTCTAACAAATGCTTCCTCTTCTAACCACTTCATTTTCTGGGCAGAATCTAGCAGCTCATTTGTTTCTCTGCTCAAGGGGTGAATACTCTTTGCAACAAAAGGAAACATAATAAATATCTGCTAATGTAGTACTGGCAGCTTTTCTGGTTTTGCTTGAACTGAACTTCTCCATTTTAAGACCATTTTTTATAGTAGCATCTACTGGTGTTCCATGGGAACCTTTCAGACAATATTATGAAATGGAAAGATTAATCCAACCTCATTTTCTCTAATTAACAACCTCATTTTATTCATGGCTTAATATGAATGACTAATGGCTAAAAGAACATCTATTTTTCTTTGGACTGTCCTAAATACAGTTAATAATGTTTCTAACTTAGATCACAGAAGTATTTATAGCACCATTGCGAATTTTTTCTTTCAGCATTGCACAGATAATTAGAGACAGAAAAATATTTTTTCTTATTACTTCTAGTGTGTTTACTCATCCTACACTATTTGGCAATTTAGAAATAGTCTAAACTCCAACCTTTCCAAGAAAGACATTGCTGGAGGGTTCAGTTTTCACCTTGGGCATTTCTTACTTTAACAAAAAACAAAAAACAAAACAAACAAACAAACAAACCTTTTTTCTTTAGTGGACATTGGAGCAACTTCTAAGTGCATTGATTCTATGAGGATCACCAAAATACAAATATTCTGTTGTTAAACAGATAGATTTTTTGCAGTTCAACAATTCTCCACAGTGTATTTGCTAATTGATTAATACATTTCTAATGTACACCAAAGAGATGAATTCCAGAAGGGATCATTTTCATTGGCATACAAAAAAGCCATTCAGAATCAAGTTTTTTCCTTTTTTCTTTTTTCTTTTTTTTTTTTTTTAAAAAAACAAGATGGTAAAAAGTTTCAGCAATGGTGGGGAGGGACTCTCTCTCACACTGTGTTTCAGCTTGAGCTCTTCACGTACCAAGACCTGGAAGGCATGTATGCATGCTCTGAAAAGTGATCACTAGCGCTTGCCCCAAGGAAGCAGAGCCTTGTCCAGCACAGGGCCAGTCTACATTAAAGCAACAGAGACGGTCATGTCAGCCTGGCTTGGGTGGAGGAAGTCACAAACTCTAGCCAAATAGTTACGTGAGCGACAACACCGACGTACATGCCAGCAGAAAGATGCTTTTAGTAGCTCAGTTCAAGCTGTCTAAGACAGTAGCAAAGCTCTGCTGACCAGCAAATTCCTCCTGCAGGCACGCATCCCCTCTCCATGCGAGGGCTCCGCAGGCACAGCTGCACCAGCAGAGGCTCTGCTGCAGCCCTACACGTAATCACCAGCCAGCCCTCCCGGGAAAGCCTGCAAGAGCAATTCTTCACATCATTGCCATAAAAAAGTACGCCTGGTTAAATAATTTTGCTCAATGTATCTTGTTTATGTTGAACAGCGTGTGCAAGCAGTCCTTTAAAACCATGCACATGCTGAAAACTGTTTCAGTCTGGTCATTCGTTTGTAACAAGTTTTGTACCCAATAAAATGGAAACTAATACATAACCCTGGTTAATGCAGCACCATGACTGAAATTAAAAGTGCTGTGTTATTCCCCTTACCGAGCAAGAGCAGATAGCAAGGTCGTACAGGTCCTTTCTGAAGCGAGGAAGGGGAAAAGAGTAATAAGTCCGGACTCTTTCCAAGTAGAAAATATTTACAAAAACTGAACCGTTCCAGTTCCTTGAATGAGGTGATTCTTGCATACACTTCATCAACTTTCTCATGCAGAAATTCAAGAGAAAACATAACTACTTTTTCAATAAGAAAACTTTCTGGAATCCTCCCAGGCTGTGACATACTAGGAATGCTAAAGCGTGATATTCTTGTTCTGCCTTGCTTTCCAAATCTGCCTCAAAATCCCCACCACGACCTGCTCTATACCCAGCAAATTAACCTTTTGATTTTGTCAAGCCATCAGAAAGATTTACACAACTGTCCGAAAACATTTTTCCAGGCAATACTCATATAAAAGTTTTGTTAACTGTATAAGGAGTTTCCTCCTAGGTACATACACATCAGTGAACTATAATAAAAATCAGGGTATCCATCACTGATGTAAATGAATAAAAATACTATTATGTGTTCTTCTCCAATAATTTCTAGGAGAATTCATGGAAAAGCTGTCCTCTGGATGGTCTCATAAGCTCACAGAAGATGCTTTACCTAAAAAGCTGGTTCTTTTCTCGCCATTGCCACATTGTGCTGAAACAAGCTTTAATGATTACTAATTCATTTTATGGGTTTTGTGCCTTGAGCACGTACACAGAAACATGCATAAATGGGAGGAGCTGAAAACTTCCTTCAAAGCCAGTGAAGTCAGGGAATTTCAGTGATGTACCTGCCCGCTAGCACGAGGAGCTGCAGGACAAACCGCATCCTGGTAGCAGTTCAGCAACGGGTAAGGCTGGGAGAATCTGCCCCATACGAACATCAGATTCCACTGTTCACGTCTTATTCAGCATTAAACTGTAGTGAGAGAGACTTTATAAGATGATACTAGTAGCTTAACAGCATAAAGGCAGTTAGCAAAATTATTCCTTTTAATTTATCCCGTGAAATAGTACTTTATTAAGACACTACACAGGAATACGGCAGTAGCCATCCAATAGTACTAACAGCCATAGGAATTTCAGCATTAAACCTTGTGACTATGTTACCTGCTCCATAAAAGCTCTTTTACTTTTTTTTTTGTTCCAGTGTTTGGAGTAAACACAGGAACACATTGACCCAAAGATTACCCATCCAAAGTGATTAGATAAGAGCCAAGGAAATGAAGCTGAAAATATGCTTGCTAAGGGTTTAATACACATCGCATACAAAAAAAAAAAAAAAAGTGTCAGGAAGGAAACAGAAGAAAACAGCCAACTCTGCTTTTCTTGAAGCTGAAAAGAAACAAAGGAGTGATTGCTGTCACCACCAAACCCTAAGCCAGTCCCGAAGCCTCAGGATTCAATGCAACTACGCATTGAACCACACTTGATTTTTAGAACATTGGGTAAACTGCGTACAACAGAAATATTTTCATCAGTCAGACTCAGACACAAAACATTTTCATGGCTATGAAGAACTGGACCCTGTCTTCGTATCCACAGACACAGACAGCACAGCTCCCAACCAGACGAGGTTTTCCCTGGGCTATTTCTATGTATAAATGGAAAAGACACAAAAGCATGTTGTACATAGGTTGGTCTACATGTCAATTTTTTACTCTTTCACTATTAGATTCTATAAATAACATATTTCTACCCCAATACACATTACAAGGGTAGGGAATAGACAGGACACTCCTAGGAAAGTGTCGCATGCCTTTTGGTACATGTCTAATCTCACTGATCATATTTATTTATAGTTGAAACACTTCATTATGAGAGGGATGGTTGCTCAAGTGTGAAGAAAGTAAATCAGCATCAACCCTGAGCCACAGCAACTTCATATTTTGGGTCTGATAAGCAAATGAAATTCCACTTGAAGTGGAAATCTCAGAAAGCCTATTGTCTTCTCTTGCATGGATTTAAAGCATAGCATTTATCTATATGCATTTAAAACATCCTATGAAACATTTTTACTGCAGTAAAAGCTGATGGGATGTATACAAGTGCTTCAGATAATTAAAGGTTTTGAATCCCTTGTTTCTTTAATGATATATATGGGTTGCACACACTTAGTTTTTTTGTTTGTAAAGGGGCGCATGCTTTTGAATCAGGTTTCTTGATTGTCCCCACTTTTTGTATTTGGCTCATATTATGGAACAGTCTCAGAGCATTTGAACTGAATTCTTTTGGGATAAAAAGTAATTAGAAAATATGTTCCAGGAGTTCACCTAATGTGCCCCAGCTGTTAGTAGGCATTCAGACCACAGGATCAGTTAGCCCAAAATTAAAATAAAATAAAAAAACATGCAAACAAACAAAAATACCCAAATCTCTCCAGCCACATCAAAGAAACAAACAACAACAAAAAAAGACAAGCAAGACCAAAAAAATCAAAAATCAAACACACACACACACACACAAAATATTATACAGTTTTAAAAAACTCCAAGCCCCAGACACTCCTAAAAAATCCTTGAAGTTGTTATACTGTGGTCATCTGGTCAACAGATTAACACTATTTGCTATTGAAAATACAGGTCATAGAAGGCAGAGTGTTTATCAGTTGCTTAAAATTTGCAAATCTATAAATGTAAGCACATTAATTAAGATACAGGAGATTGGATTGGAAACAATTCTAACATGAGCATGGGGTACTGCAAGCACTCTGCTTTTCTCTTCAACAGAATACAGAAGAGAAGAACGTCACATTCTTTTTTATGGTGTACTTGTTATATTTCCACTGACACATTAACGTAAGCAAGAATAATATGATTAAATTATTCTGAATTGTGCAGTCATAAAGAATTACACATGACTTAGAACAACTGCAAATTGAAAAAACAGCCTATAATTCCAAGAGGAGAAACAGCAGCAGGTTTTGGCTTTCTCCCTAAAAAAAGATTCCTGGTCAGTGGAGATTCTGAACTACCAAGATGTTTTGTGCTATTTGTACTCTATTATAGTTGATTAGGTCAAGTGCAGCCCCAATATATCTTCTTTATCATTAGCCAAACTTTATGGCTTCTATAGTCGTTCCTATCTCTTACAAGCTCCATAGCTAATATAGCTAGAGAAGATGAATTTCTTCTCCATTCGTTGAGGTGACTGAGACTGTAGACCTCCAGACAGTTTGAGCAGGCCAAGACCACAGCAGGGAAAGTGATTCAATGCCATGGAGATTGCTTTAAGCCTTCTTTGAAGTAGATGGCACATTCAGCGAAGTTTCAGTGCAATGGGACATGCTTTCCTCAAGAACCCAAAAGTAAAAGCACATAGACATCCACATGTCCTACCAGCTAGAGGTCCACCAGACCCCATTTGATCCGGTTTCATTCCAATCATGCAAGATGCAGTATTTCGAAGTTGTCCCTGCTTTGAGCAGAAGGTGGGATCAGAAAAGCTGATCAAGGGTCCCTTCCAACCTAAGTTATGCTGTGATTCTGTGTCTCAGTTTCCTGGCTACTACTAGGGCATTCAGAAACAACTATTACCAAACAAACCTCAAAGCCGTAGAGCAACTTTAAGAGAGGCAACTGGCATGGGAACAGCTGACAGCTGAAAACAGACAGGAAAACAGGAGAACAAATGATTCCAAAATTCAGACACAGAAATCTAGCAAGATGAACACAAATTAAGTTCCCTTTTCCACGTGAGAGAGATCGGTTATGACAGCAAGACAGACCTACCCTTCTACCTGGCTTGAATTCTCAACTGCAGCAACCTATCTGCAGGCAGCTGACTTGTAATGTTTTAAGTTGCTTTTGCTAGCTTTCGTACTGGTTTATTCAGCAACAGAGGTAGGACCTACTTTAACAATTCATTCAGCTGGAGCAGATGACAACTTCAATCAGTTGGTGTGGAGGCTTTTCATACTTTCACCTATATGTCTCCTCTGCAGCACACTTGCTTGTGGTTTCCAGTTTAGTTTCCATGAGCCAAAACCTCTCAGAGACCTGAACCAGCATGAGGAAAGTGAAAACAACAGGGGTATGGAAAAAAAAAAAAAAGATTAACACAGCGATTTGCTCTGTAGACCTAGCCAGAATGTTTTTAACTTGTTTTTAAACCAACTGCCTTCGGTTTACCTGCCTAAATATTTCCCAGCTTCTCAGGGAGCTGCTCTGGCTATACTGTACTTTCTTTACAGAAGTGTGGATAGCTCTTTGAAAATTCCACAGATAGCAACAGAGAAATAAGAGATACAATAGCTTCTCTTTTGTTACAGTATTCCAAAACTTGTACAATATTGCCAAGAGACTAGTATTCAATAGAGTTTATGAGTCTGACAGAGAGGTTGTGCACATGTGCTATTTGTATGCAGAGATTTCTTCCTCCTCTTGTTATTCACATATGGAGAATATAAATGGTTAGTTGAATAACAAATAGAAATCTTTGACTGCAGTAGATACCAACAACAGTAAGTATCAGGCTGACAAACATCCTTGTTCCTTGAGTATCTACAATGTAAGTCCCCAGATCGCAGGCCGCTGTTCTTATGGTAGACTTTAGTCTCCTTGGCCTCTGCTGGAAGGGCAACGTGACAGGACATGAACAATCCAGGAGATTCCTGGAGAGTGTCAGCGATGATACAGAGATACTGGGTGAGCCAGCCAGGGGTAATGCAGAGCTGGATCAGCTCTTCATCACTGAGGGATATGATAATCAATGCCAGTCCTGGGAGAAGTGACCGTGAACTGGTACGGTTCAAGACCCTAACAGAACTGAGGAAGGCAAGTAGGACATTATAGACTGGACTCAAGCCAATGGTAAATCATCCCTGATCAACCCAATTGCCTTCCAAAAAAAAAAAAAAAAGACTGGATTTATGGATGAGAGGAGACAGAAGATGTCATTTACCTCATCTTAAGCCAGGTTTTCAAAACTGGCTCCCAAAAAATCCTTCTGTCCAAGATGGGATATTACAGTCTAGATAAGTAGACCACCAGGTGGATTAAAATCTGCAGTTGGATGATGGAGCTCAGCAAGAAGCTGTTAAAGGTTATACTCCACCTGGAGGCCATTAACAAATGGAGTACTGCAGGAGTCTGTAATGAGACCTGTCGTGTATAACATCTTTGTCAGTGACCTGGAGAAGGCAATGGAATGCACTCATCAAGTTTTCAGATGACACCAAATAGGGGGGAACCATGGATACAGCCAAGAGCAAGGCTGCCATCCAAAGGATCTTAGCCTGGAGAAATGGGCTGACAGGAACATCATGAAATTCAACAAGCACAAATGCAAAGTGCTGCAACCTGGAAAGAAAACAATACAGGTTGCAATGATAGAGGGCTGGTGGCTGACGGGCTGGCTGAGGAGCAGCTCTGTTGAAAAGGACCTGGTGGCCTTAGCAGACAGCAAGCTGAAAAGGAGCCACCAGTGTGCACGGGCAGCAAGGAAGGCCAACAGTATCCTGTGCTGTGCTATTAACATGAGCGTACCATACTAATAGGAGCACAGATTGAAGGAAGTGACCATCCTACTTTACCTGGCACTCATTTGACTGCATCTGCAGAGTCCAGCTTTGGGTCCCCAGTACAAAAAAGGCATCACTAAACTGGAGTGTAAAGGGCCACCAAGATGATCAGAAGCTGCAGCACTTCCCCTTTTAGGGAACTGGGCTTGTTCAGCCTGGAGAAGGGGGACCTAATAGCAGCCCTCCAGTACCTGTGAGGAGGCTGTCAAGAAGACCAAGCCAAGCTCTCCACAGCAGTACACAGCAGAAGGACAAGAGACAAGCATAAGATGAAACAAGAGAGGCTCAGACTGGATATAAGGAAAAAGAATATCCCATGAGCACAAACACACAGGTTTCCCAGAGCAGTTGCACAGTCTCCATCCTTACAGGTTTTCAAGAGTGGACACAATATGGCCCTGAGCAACCTGCTCTGACTCCACAGCTGACTCTCCTTTGAGTAGATCGGACTACAGACCTCCTGAGGTCCCTTCTGACAGGACTTACCCTACAGTTTTAAAATAATGTTCCACTCACATTCCCAGTGATGCTATTACAAGCTCCTTCTACTAAGTAGCCTTCAGACAGCCATTCAGATAGACATCTTCATAGTTTTAGAAAAAAAACATCATTTCAAGCAGCATTATAGTTTTTAGCACCACAGCCATTGTAGATAAATAACTCATGTTCAGGAATACGAGCAACTTTCATTTCAAATGATTTGTATTATTACTGTTGCCGATATTACTCTTTGAGTCAGACAGGGGAAAAAACTGAATACACACTCAAGGTGGTTTCACACATCTGTGAAAGCCAGCTGAATCTGGGCCAAAGCACTGAAAAAGCTTATTGACATAGGCCAACTGCAGTACAATAAACATACACAAACAATTCTTCCACAAAATCAAACTAACATGCTTTGACAAAACTTACTAGACAGATAAAATGTCAGAACGCAGACTAAAATGGGTAGTTTAAATCATGACAAGAGCTTGTAAAAGCACATGAAACTCTTTGCAAGTTCCTTAGCATGGAAAACTAAAGGAGGGGGAGTAATTCTATTTAGAAGGTATTCTTTTAAAACTGAGGACATGCTGTTGTTATTACTTAAGAGTACCTCTGTCCCATATGCTGCATCTGACAAAACCTCTCAATTGGTAACTTGCCTTTTCCCTTAACTACTCATTTCCAGGCACAGAGTGGAATAACAGCATACATGATCTAGAGAGGCTGAGGCTTTCTTCACACCTTGATTCAAAAGAAGAGTTTCTAGCCAGAACGGATGCTGCTCATGCAAACATGTATTTGGTGTTGCAAACCAAAATTCATTTGCTTACAACATGTATTGTCAACAGAAAAAAGGACAAGGCAGGTAGGAAAACTAGTGTTAGCCACACAACCTTCAACCCAAGTTGGATTTCTCACAGAGCTAGTACTTAGACTCCAACACCCACAGGACCAAAATGAGATTAACAAGATTTATCTTTTAATTACAAGATTTGCTGTGGATAACAGATTCACAGAATTCAGATCAGATTCAGTGCAGCAGATCCAGCTTCAGCTTTCTACAGCCGTGAGGGTACTGCATTATTGCTGTTCTCTACATAGCAGCTTCACCTTTATAAAGTAATGAAGTGTAAGTAAAAAGGCCAGTACATTTTTTTTTTATGCATGTCACATTTCCTCATAGTATCTGAGAGGCCATTTCTATGTATTTAAGTAAAAAGATGCATGTAAGTATTTCTAGGGCCAAAAAATGCTTATCATTGTATACTTGGAGAGTTGCAAGGCTGGCAATTTGGAGCACAGCCAGACAAGCACTACCTTTCTGTAGATACTTATAAAATTAAGTATTTTTAGTATTAGGTTCACAGATATTAATTCATCATGTGCACTCTCTGGTCACTGTTGAAATCCTGTAACAGAAAACAGGAATCTATTGTGAACTAACAGGTTATTAAAAAATATGGGAGGATTAAGACCCTGATCAAGTTATCTTTTAAGGAAAATCTTATTTTGCTGGATATTTACTCTACAGAAGCATCATTTCTGAGAATGTCATAACCAATCATATAAAATGAAAGTGCAGCTCCTTCTGTTTAGAGGACGCACATGTTGAATTGTTTCAGCACATTTTAGAAAAGGAGAGAAATATAAAACAGGATATCTTTGAGGGCAACAGCAATCTCCCACTACAGAAGGTATGGCAGATGTTTTATTCAGCCTTTTGACATTTTCTGTGCAAGACATTTTCTTCAGGGAATCAATACCAGAATCTGAAGTGTGGGTAAAGAGTTTATTTCAAACGTGTATCACTTACGCCCATTCAATAGCTAGCAAAGTCTTCAGCTAGCTAAATATACCCTTAGAAAATCAGCTTTTATTCACATAATCACATGAATTTAAGTCCTGGAAGCATGAATTCTAGCTTCTTGAAGAAATGAACTTCCACTGTGTTAAAAACCACCAAGCAGTGGTTAGCTGAAGGTTTTGTCTATACCGACCTGTGCTTTCTCAGGCATTCAGCTCATAAATGCTGAATACTTTCTCACCTCTTCTCCCCACTCAGCTGGAACAGATGCAACCCTTACCAGCACTGCCCAGGACCAGAAGGCTCAGAGAAGGCAGCCAAGGGTCAGCTACCACTTCATCTAATTGGAACTAATCTGTATGTGGCACAGCCTGGCCTGAAGCCAGGAGCAGGTTTAGCTACACAGACGGATGTTTCTTTCCTGCCTGTTCAGATCTTCCTTGTTCCTCCCAGCATTCAGCACTGGCCATGATTTGCAGTCCTATTTAATGAATTTCCATGGATCTAGGAAGATCCTAGATGGATGTGGAGGAGACTGCACATCCACTAATACATTCTCTATGTGTAATTGCAATATGGCAGTAGGTAGAAGGACACAGACAAAATATGTCAGAACTATACAGATTTAACATGGGTCTACTTAGATGTGACTTTAAAAAAAGAGCGGCCTGCTGGCTGAAATGAGAAGATGATTTCTCCTACCAAAGAAAAAAAAGTCGTAAATAGAAGCTAGAGTGTAATACTACACAGACAACACAGCAAAACGTTATCTAAAAAGACTGATTATAAAGAGTTTGGGCTTTCTTTGCTTTAAACCAAAAGTTACTTGAATTCTTATTGCACTCGTTATTTTAACATATTTTGGGATTCTTTGCATTTCTTAAAATACAAATAAAATAATTTGTGCAATAGAGAACAAAAACAGAGATTATAAAAATGTACAACATGCTTAGTCATCAGACATTAACAAATCAGGGAATGAATCATGGCATTTTCATGTGCTGTTTGAGGCTGGGTAAGAAAAAGATTTTTCCTACAATAGTATGAAAAGGTAAGACAGAAGAACAGTGGAACTCCCAAGAAGATGATGATTGAAATACAACCTTTACCTCACAATACCAAGTACTTTATACTGCTTTTCATTCTCAAAATTTCTCACATGCTGCTTGCCTTTTCAGATGAGAAAACTAAATCGCTGACCTAGTTTTCAGCCCCGTGCCCAACCTACTACAATATTTTGTCTCTCTTGCAGAAGTAGATCTCACTAATTAAAGGGGAAAAAAAATGTGTGCCCATACTCATTAAATAGCCCTGAAGTTTGTTAAGTATGACAAAGAAAGCTTCAATCATATGCTTTAAGATTTGTGAGATACACCTCAAAGCAAACCAGAAAGGGTGACTGTTAGTCACACACTCTGTTTGAGCTGCTAATGGAACATCATGACAAATAAACTGTTCTTTCTCATATTCATCTACTCTTCTTACATGTTTACCTGCTACATCTTTCCTGCAGAATAATAATTAGAGGACTCAGTAACCATAGTACCAGAAGACACAAACTACATGTGAGGAAGAAGTTTAGGAAATTGCCTTAGTTCAAACAGTGTGTTCTCTTTACCCTACAGATTTTTTTTTATTTCGTAAGAATTGCACCTCAGAAGGACGCACTCACTTCTTATGTTCTATTTCGAGTTTATCCATTTACTCCAAGAAGCCCGAGAGCTTGGTACTTCAAACAGCATTTGTCTCCAGACTGGCAGAAGAGCAGAGGCTCCAGTTTCACGGAGACTCCTGACCTGGAACACTTTTGTTCTGCTGGCAAACCCAACACCAGCGGCTCCGAGGCAAAGCTGGACTGGTTGTCTCCCCGGGTGAGATGCAAAATGAGATGTTCTACTTTTCCCGAGCTTAGATAAAGTGTTGCTTTCAAGCAGCTCCTGAGGGTGTGTGGTGAAAGCCACCTTCAAAGCAGAGAAAAAGCAGTACAGCAGGTAAGTTACCTTTTCTTAATACCTGTTTATACAGAGGCAATGAATATATTTATTCTCATCTCCAACCAAAGTATTTAGTTCTTCCACTGCACAGTTCTAAATCTAGGAAAGAATTTGTATGCTGTAAACAAAGTACAAGATATCTCAGAATTATCAAGCTATTATAAGGGACATTCCTTATTTCTATACCTGACCCTTGAATGACCTAATAAATAGATGACCCTTCCAAATCCCCTATCACATGAGCAAGAGGAAGGCTTTATCTGGCCTCTGCTTAGAGAAAGCAATGCAGTTGATATACCTCATCCGCAGAAAATTTCATATGTAACCTTGTCTTAACAAAAAGCAACAACACACAGAAAAAGATAAACCACACTGCTTTCATGCTGTCCTAAGTCTATACGAATTGTATGCCTTAAAGAAGAAAAACAGCAGATGTCTTCATGTCCAAAACTCTGTTAAAAATTGTATTAAATCAAGCTTGTTGTTACACACAAGTAACGTATAAAAATAATACACCAAAGTTCATTGACTTCATGAATAGATGTTTGTTACACACAAACTAGTAAATTTTTTGGAAGAACTTGAATGCACTGTGCAGAGGTAAAGCCAAAGCCAAATCAGAGCAGGACACCAGCTCTCCTTCACCAGGCCCAAAAGTTTTAGATGAAGTCTCTAAAATGACATCTACATTCGCAACCAGACAAAAACAAGGACTCCAGTGAGAAGATGCTGCAAAGGGGACATCACCGAGCTTTGAAGTGCTCCTTTGATAGCAGTGACCTGAAACACCCCGAGAACAGAGTTGTGTTGGAATTAGAAAGACCAATGTCCCGTTTGGGCTCAGCACAAAAACAAGGTAAGAATTTCTGAAAAACACTGAGAATGAAGATTTCAAGCAGTCACCTAAAATGTATCATCTTGAGAAGAATGAAAAGCCTGGGCAGAGGGAGGAATGAATGGCTGCAAGATCTCAGTCCTGCAGAAGGTCCAAGAGCCTGAATCCCAGGACTGGCAGAAGGCTGTTCATTCCTCCCCAGGCACTTGCTCCTGTAAGATCACTGATACGTGACAGACTCTTAACAACGGCTTATGCCTGCGCAACACCAAAGCTACGCAATCCTAATGTCTTTAAGGAATTACTCCAACTACTGCTCAAACACAAAATCAAGAGTTTGAAATGTATTTTCATAATAACTTCAGTAAGCCCATAAATAACAGCAGATAAATTTACCTTTCAATAGCCAGCATCATGAAATCCAACAAGGATTTTATACCATATATTTATCACAGGCTCGTCAGCATTCAATAATCTGTACTTGAAAGATCTTAAAATGTTTTTTTTCAGCTATTAAATTATTCTTTTACTTTATATAAAGAAACTCAGTTGTAATCTTAACACCTTTAATAATGGCAAAAAGGTCCTGCAATGTCTTGGAAAGCCCTTTTATTTAAGAGTTTTAGAACCATGTGCTAAATCAGCAATCACCTTCATTTCTTTAGCATTCAAAAATAAATAAATAAAGATATGAAAACAAATTCATTAGGTATATCAATTCTTCACAGACATCATAAGAAAAAGCAGAAGAAATTTAATTTCATTCAGAGATAAAACAGATCTGCTTGTTATTAGCCCCCATATTTTGTGGTATACTTTCCCCTCCGATTTTCCTGAGGAGAAAGATAGAGTTAAAAAAGACAAAGCATAAGTGAATGTTTGCAACCTGTGCTAAGGATTCCAAAATGTAAATTAATATCTGACTTTTGCCACAGCATACTTTATATGTGCATACAACAGTTTTTACTTACTTCCATGCTTCAGAAATCTTGTGCTAGGGAACTACTGTATCAATACTTAAAAATCTTAGCTCTATTTTCTTAGAACTTAAGAAATTTATGTCTAATTCCACTAAAAATGCAACAATAAAAAGCTGTAGCATGCTTCTGCAAACTGAAACGCAGAAAATACAAAGCCTGGAGATTTGGAGTTTCAGTTTAAAGTTCTTTTTCAGTTGGGCTTGTGAATGGATTTACCCTTTAAAAAGTGCACGGAGGTATCAAAAATCATGTCCACTATGGCTTCCTATATAAACCAAAAACTTTTGACAATTTAACCTTACTTGAAGTATTGGGAATACTGGCAATACACCCCTGAGAAGTAAAAAAAAAAAAAAGACATTTCTGAACACAAAGCAGCATTTCTTTAAAGCATCCCTACTCTCTCATTTCCATTCAAAGCTGAACAGGGACAAGAAAAAAACAAGCTAACCACGTCTTTCAATAAGCTTATTCTACTCATTCTCATGTCTTCAAAGGGAAGAAATATCACCTAGAACAACTATTTTGGTGGTGGGGTGGCAAAAAAAAATTACTAATGTTTCCAAGTAAACTGAAGACATCAATAGCTTGCCTATAGTTGCTCACCAACTATACAACAGCTTTCTTATTAGGTTCCTTTGTGGTAAAATACTGCATTTTAACACCTCCTATTTTTAACCTAAGTTTATTAATTAGATAGTAGTCTCTCTAGATCTTAAGAAGAGACAGAGAGGAGAAGTGTGTGTAAGAACAAAGATGCAAGAGCATCATCAATACCTTCATAAAGGTACTAATATAAACAGGCTTTCCCTGCGTCAGGTGCACCTCTCCTGTCCAACCCCTCCAAAAAAAAACATTGTATAGGATTTGAAGGGATTCAAGGCAAATCAAATCAACTTTCAGTGCCTCGCAGACTCAGGTATTATTTTACTTTAGCACTACAGTGTTCTCCTACTTTGACTTTTATCTGTAACTACTGAGCTCATTTGTACTATTTAGATAAAGGCATTTTACTGCCTCTTTTGTAAATACACCTCCAGATACAGATCTGCTTTTTAAGGTCAGATACCTGCAGGAAGAAATCCAATAAGTCAAACTGAGACTATTACTGAAAACATTATAATGTACTTCATCATCACAACTATGCATTCATCTCCAGTACAGGCTTAAGGCAAAGACTTTTTTTAAAAGTCATTAGTGAAAGCCAAAATTATTTTTGCCTTTGTAGAAAGGGGAATGATGTACTTCATAACAATTATTGTTCTTCTCTTGAAGACAGTAGTGATGCTATACTATCGTATCTCCACCCCAAAAGCAAACTTGAAAATGTACCACTCAGAGGGGACAAGAGGAAGAAAGCTATTCTGCGATATCTCATCTGAACCAGATGCCAAAATCATAGCATTTACTCTATTACAAAGATACACGCTACCCATTAGTAGGAGGGATGGATCTAAAATACAAGCTCAAAAGTGAAGACTGAGTGTATTTAAACAAAGTTACATTGAACCAAAGGCGTAATTTTTCAAATCACTTGTAGGGATATTTATTCTATGAATACACAAGAGACAGAATAGTGACTTCAGTTTTAATACTAACTTAATTATTAGAGAAAGAACAGTTTTTCTAAGCTAGAAACAGGTAACGGTTGCTACTCGAACAATAAAGTAAGCAAAACCTAAGCTTAAACATGCAACGATAAAATGCACTGCTGCGCTATGCCTCTTTTATATTTTAAGAGTTTGCTTTCTGAACTTTTATACCAGGCAAGTATATCCTGACATATTTCCAAAAGTCACAAGTATTCAAATCATAAGACAATTATGATGTTTTTTTCAGTTCTACATTATGTATTCTTTATGCATGTATAAAGTGCTTACTCTGCACTTCCTCTGCTTCCTCCACATCGTAAACAACCTCAAGGAGTATTGTGTTTCACACAGGAATAGGCACTAACAGTATCCAAGTAAACTACAGATACTGATTTCAACAGAAAGTACATGGTACTTGCAAGAACTGTCTCCAGGGTGCCCCGTGACCTCCTCCTTCTTCTAAGTCAGGATTTTTGCTTCCTGAATTATGCAACACATTACATTAGCAAAGCTTAAACTTTGATAAGACAAAAACTTGTTTTCTTATGCATACAATCCAGGGTTTTTCTATTAACTTAGTTCCTAAAGAAGTCTATCCTGAGGAATATGCATAAAATAATTCAAATACAAAATTAATTTGGAGATCCATTTTTAACAGAAACGTGATTAGCTTCCTCCACAGCATATTTTCCTCTGAAATCACCCAAAGATTTGGATTATCTAAAATCAGGTTGTGTATCAAGGTAGCTCAGGCTCCTGGAGGTGTCTTGAATGTACGTAACCCTGACAATCCTATAAGGGAATATTAAGATTCCTACTAACTTGCTATATGTTATGAAATCATGAAAATTAGTCAAAATGACAACCCAATGTGTAATAATTACAGAGCAATTTTCTTATTTCTCTGAAAGTGCATCATTATTTTACTACTGGCTCCGAAAAAAAAAAAAAAAGAGTTATTTCTAAACTGTAACTTCATGAACTTTTAATATGGTTGATACAACCACCATTTACTTCTCAATTAAAGGTATAATGCTACTTATAAAGCTCGAATTAAGGGGAAGGAAGGGAAAGACAAAGAAAGGAGTGACTGACATAAAAGTTCAATCCGTGAGGGCTAAATAGGGTAAATAGAGTGAATATTAACAGAAATGATTCAACTATATTTTGACACTTTTTTAAAGTAACTGCTAATGATTTCTCCTACCTTGCTTGACTTCATACATGACTTAGATTTTTTTTTTTTTTAATGGAAAGATACACAGCACGTTCCACACAGAGCTTGCACTGTAGAAATTTCAGAACCGCAAGTCAATGGATATGGGACACCCACAATAAATACCATGTCTTAAAGCATTGATTGGATAAGGTAAATTTCTCACGTCTGTAAGTCCGGCTAGGAAGCAGTGCTGCTAACAATGCACTATACCCTTATCAATGAATGATAAGGTAAAATATTCTAGTGTCAAGCCAAATTCATCCTCTGTCTTACAACTGCTGACTAGAAACCTTCAGCACCTGTAAATAAACAGTACCTGCTTGGTTGGACTTCCTGTGTCAGGTGAAATACTGGAAGCAACAAAGCCTTAGCCTCATCCATAACAAGTTAATGCGTGGTCTTGCTACTTCTACCTGTTCGTTAGGGATTTTCCTCCGAGAACATTCAATGAATTTCAATGAAATAAACCAACTGTGACTCAGCTTAGTGAACAGCCCAGGTGTTCTCCAAGCACAGATCTGGAGCGAGAACAAGGTCTGTTCACACAGGCAGGAGGCACGAAGCCGCTCTGCCCCGGAGCCGAGGGCACGTCCGAGCAGGGGGCAGTCGCATCGTGCCACGGGGCCTCAGAGCCCAGAGCCACTCCTGGTGGCGGCTGGTCGGTGCTAGCAGAGACGAAGCCTGTGTGCCCACCTCCGCATAAGCGAACTCTGTGGGTGGTCACAGGGTACATTCCCAAAACTGGTGCCGCTCCTACTTATATGATAGCTGTGGATTCCACAAAACTTCCTGCTGAAGACAGACAAGTTTTATGCTCAGAAGCCGTAGGACTGAGCCTTCCAATGATGGCCTTAGTAACTTCACCGGAAAAGTCTTTTTAAAAGAAGTTCATAAATCACCATCTTTTTAACAAAGATCAGGTATACACAGCAGTGTAACCAAATAAACCACTATTCATTGAAGTCAAGGGATCCAGCTTAATTTATATCCATTTACAATCCAACTAATTGATGCTTGAGACATCTCAGTACTAGGATACCACAGCAACCACACAATGAAAAATGCACAGAGTTCTTCATATTCAGTTCCATGTACTTGTTGACAGGCATGCATGCACGTCTCTGGGTCAGGAGTTCATAGGTACTTGTCTCAACAGGGCAGGTTTAACTCAGCGCTGAATGATGACAATGGTACGTGAACGTGAATGGACATCCATTATTCACCAGCTGACATTTAATGGATGTCTTTTCCTTCCTGACACTACACTTGTGCACAGGGAACACAATTGGCCTGCTCATCTTTTTTTAAAGCACCCCACCCTGCCCAACATTACAATCTAGCAAAATAACAAAAGAAAACCCTACAGGTTTCAGCACATGCTAAATGTTTAACTCGTATTAATGCTGACAGAATACAATTTATTTTGTTCTTTGTTTCAGGTACAGGGGAGTGAACAGACCATCCTGTGCACACAGGCACACAAAACCAGCTGTTTCTGTTCTCTCCCCTTTTCCTCCCTTTTTATGCTGCTCTTCCAGCCACAATGGGCCACAGTGCTCTCTGGGACCAATGGACATTTGCTTCAGACAGGGAAGCCCGAAGGACACCTTACAAGAGCCCTTCAGGTTTGCAAGGGAGCACAAGCCACTTGCTACTGTGGATGAAATCTCAGAATCTCGTTTTCCAGCAAATGCCACTTTTGAAACATCTTTGAAAGAATTACTCCACTGTAAAATTCTCTACTGAACTGGAAAATCCTACATGACAGACCTAATTGAAGGGTATCAATACTCTGTTTTGCACCTTCATCGATAACGTATTTAGCAGAAGGGCAGATAGCCACTGCACTTGGACATCAGAACCTGGAGCAATGAGACCTTCAGCATGAAATCAACCACTACAGGCCTGGGCTACAGCCACCATGAGCAAGTTACGCACCGAATGCACAGCGTACTTCTGAACTACTGAGCAGGCAAAGAAGGAAAGAGAAAGGTACAACAAAGCAAAGACTGCACATGCATGAGCACTCAACCACCAAGTACAGTTTAACTTGGTGTCACAGGTTAATAACAAACACCACTATCACTCGCCTTTCACTTCCTCCTCCCCACAGAGAGGGAAGCAGGGCAGGAGGAGAGAAGTTTGTGCCTGCCACAGCCGTAACTTCTGCCTTTTCAGGGACAGTGCAGCACAAATGACTGATGCAGCAGAAGTTAACACATAAAGTGAAAAATGCAAAATAAGAACTTATGTACTCTGGGATGTGCTTTCTCCAGAAAGGACAAATAATCTTTTGAATTCATTTTACCTAGACATAAGTACAATTTCTCAGCACGCTCTTCTCCTACTTATTGTAAGCATTCATCAATTAAATCAAAACCTAGTGTAGAAAACCACAGTTAACCTGTTTTAAATATACAAATCCTGTCTGGAAGGTGCTATGTGCCAGGACTGTTTCTATTCAAGTAGTCTAAAGAAAAAAGGTTGAGTTTGTTTGTTTGTTTTTAATTACTGCACTCTACAATAAAATTATACAACCAAAAAGTATTTTTAATGCCTGAAACAGCTTCACAGCAAAACAATTCTGTGTTTCAGTTTCTTGTGACTATTCATACCAGCTTTCAGCTGCTAGCAGCTTACTGCTATATAGCTTACTACATAACAACTTCTCGTTTAGTTTATTTGCTTTTAATTCAAGTCACAGAACTTTGTTCCCACCATGCTGCCTCGACATTCTTTTTCATAAATGCAAGCAAAGAACCAGAGGCCAACACAAAGAAGAGACTATAACACTAACCGCAGCAACTTACCTACTTGGTCAGGAACAAAAGCACTAGAAGGCAATGAGTACTGCAGGCTGTACACAAAAAAAAAGAATATGATGGAAAAATAATCTGATTGAAATACTTTCTGCTTTTCCCCAAAGACTTCTTCCTTATTAATAGATTGTTTTCTGTCTACTGTAGGCACCTTACTTCCCCTTTTGAAATACTCCAGTGCAAACCAGCAAGGTCTACTACCCAGGGCTTCGTGAAAATCTTTGGTTGTATTTAAAAAAAAAAAAGACTATCAGGACAAAGTATATGTTCTTGAATAGATTTTAAGAAGTTTTCTGGAGCTACCCCAAAACTACCCTGCCCCTCTCTTCCATTTTTATTTTTTTTTAATGTCACACGTGTCACACTTACATGTGCTATAACGTATAACACTTATATGTGTTATATGTCACACTTATAAGAAACCTTATCAAGGCTTCTCTGTACCCTTACACTCACCAACCCCTTACCTCTCCTATCAACCTATCTCCTCCCAAAAGTAGTCTCCAGCAAGAAAGGGCCAGGCTCTGTCCTGCTCAGCTGTCTGGACTATTGCACCTTCCAGCAGAGACTCTTTGAAGCAGAAGATGTGGTGGGAAAAGGCACTTCACATGCTAGCAGGGCTTTTGCCTTAGTATTTCTAGTCTCTAGGTTCGTCCTGCAAAAGGGACGACAAGTTGGGAGATGAGGAGGCACCACACTCAGCCAACTAGCCCCTGCTTGTACAGAGCTCACCCTCACCAAGCCCAAAACAGAATGGGCTACGGAAGGAACTTCTCCACAGCATCCTGCCTCCAGCAATGGCCAAAAGAGTGTAAGGATGGGATGCATTTGTAGTTTTCCTTCCTCTGAACGTCCTCCCAATACATAGCTTAGGAAATCATGTCTCTTCTCTCCCTCAGAAGGTGAGAAAGAAAAAATGCCCCAGATCTCAACAATCCCTCGCTCACAGACCACCCTCCCCATGTCCCAGCAGAGGGGCTGTCTCTTGCATGCCAAGTCGTTCTGTTCAAACGGGGAGGATCCCCTTGTAACTCAGGTAAGGCAGACACCACAAGCTGTCCCTGCCCTAAAACCATAATGTAGTACTGCAGGCTCTAATGGCAGCTATGGGAAGCTACTCAGATTTGTATGCATAAAAGGTTGCTTATGCAGGACAAACCTGTCTTAAAATAAGAGAGTAAGAGAGGTGGAATAAAGCACAGAATTCATTTTTAAAGCCCCTCCACACATACTATAAATAAAAGGGCTCATACAAAAATAGTCCTGCATCACAACCTCCCTCACACCTCATAAAACTCAGATTTTCCTAACTACAGCAAGAGCAGGCAGGGAAAGATCAACAGAAAATGAGGACATGTTACTCATATATGATTCAAGATGCAGGATAGTTTTATCTGCAGAGAAATCAGGTTTCAAGAAGGAAGGATACACTGGTAATGTCCTAACCTCTTCACCCAAGCCTATGGCACCTCATGGTGAGCTACCAGTGAGCTCACACCCCTGCTTAAAAAAAAAATGTACAAGGTAGTTGCAGTTCTGCCAGTCTACAACTTATGGCCGTGACTGTTAAAAGGCAAATGGCTCTGGTATGAGCTAAACTCCCACCTGAAGAACCTCCTATTTTAGGCTTCCATTCCACAGAACGGTAACTCCTGTTTCACAGACCCTTGTAATAGATCAAAAATGCAATACTTGCATAACACAAAAGCAGAATCGACACAAGTTCTCTCTAAAAGGTTCCAGACAAAGATCGTATCAATCCAGCTTTCTGTGCTAGCATAACCACTATACCATTTACTCTTACCAAAGACAGAAAAACAGCACGTGCTTATCCCTGTCAAGATCAGAACTGCTCTGCTAGGTGATCAGGAAATATCACCGTTAAAAACTACAATGTTGTAAAGGGCAAAACGATTATAGGAGAAAAAGGTAGAAGACAGTAAGAATGATCAGCAGTTACAGCAAAAAACAGAAATTTCCTCAGTGTCATGCCTACTAGCACTTAATATGAAATCATCCCTTGCAGTATTAAGTAACCTCCAAAAAAACTATGTTACAAGTTAATACAGACACTTCTAACACACCATTTTAGGGAGTGTTTTCTTTCTCCATCCCGAGATTCATCAGTTTTCTTCTCAGAATATCAGCTAAGGCAGAAAGTGAGCACTGACCACTGTACTCGACCCAGCCAAAGTGCTCACAGGTTTAAGAAGTGAAGATACGAACATTACAGTGGAAAGGAAAAAGAATCTTACTGCTCAGTATTTGGTACAGGCATAGATTTATTTAGAGGAGCTTCTTAAATGTATATTCTCCTTTACTCAGCAGATAGATAAACCTTATTGGAATGCTTCTGGTTTTCTACTGAGGTCTTGGTTTTCTGAGGCCTATTACAGTCTCATCAATAAATGTCAGTTATAAGACCTCTTTTTTATGTTGCCCACACAAATTGCATGATGCATTGTGTCATACTTTCTCAAAATTGATTTTAGTGAAGTAACGCAGAGCAAAATATATCTATATTTCACAAGCATTCTCCTCCCACTGTCTGAAATGTAGAGGCAAAGCAGGAAGTAAATGCTTCTGTTTAACTCAGATAATGATTTTGTTTGAATTTAAAAAGAAAAAAAAAAGTTTATGAATTTTTCAATATATTAGTGCATAGTCTGTGTAATCTGATAGGAAAAACAAGCATTCATATCTTAATAATCCCATCATAAACTGCTCATTCAGCCTGGGATTGATTATTCTGGGAAAACATCACTAGAGGATTCTTTCCTAGGTTGGACTAGAAGATCTTTGAAGGTCCCTTCCAGCTGAACTTTTCTATTCTATTCATTCCTTCACTTTTCCTGAGGTGTCCGTTTTGGCCACCGTCAGAAATACAATACTGGGACAAATGGCCCTTTGGTCTGTTCCAGTATGGCTGTTGTATAGTAATTTCAGTAGCGAGTCAACAGACTCGCAGCCAGCTCAAGCCAACAACTAACGTCAATGCTTAGTCAATGCTTAGCTGAGGACCCACTGAGATCTAAAAGCCTCACTTACAGGAGGTGGTAAGGATAAAACATCACTGCCATTGCAGGTGAGACTGAGATCTGGGATTCTCAGACGTTCAGCAGCCCCATCAGATGGTCTGTTCTGAAATTCTCCACCGCTTTAGTGCAACTTGAATAAAAGGAAAGACAATGCGTTTACAAGCATTCTACACTTAGCAATGATGACAGTGGTCAATCAGAGGAGGGTGCTTAAAATTAAGCAGCTGGGGAGGCGAGAGAGCCCTCCAGCACTTAGATTTAATAGAATCACTTCTTATTTTCTGCTTATTGAATTGCTCTGCTAGAGTATGAGAGCAGTCTGGAAGCAAAGCACTCCCCCAGTGGCACACTTTCTCAACCAGGGAAGCATTTAGACTTGGCAACTAATAAAGGCAATTTGAAAAGTTTGGTATTGAACTACGTGTTTGCATATCTTCACATCAAGATTCTGAAAATAAGCAGCTTATGGGAAACTGACCTGTTTAAGTAGTATTAAAAGGTAAAAAATTAAAGATGAGATGAAAGTTTAGCATAAAGTGTCCTTATGATTTGTGTGCTTAAAAATAGCAAGCATACATTGAGTAAAGCATAAATGAAAGATTTACAGTAGGAGAGAGCCAATTGCTTTCACACTGCTGTAACTCATCAGCTTAAAGAGCATACGACTCACTGCCAAAAGTTCCTCATGCAATCTATTTCAATGAAAAGAAGTGAAATTGTGTTTGTTTTCCTTGTAATTCCGACTCACGATGTGTTTAGTTGCGCAACAGAAAAAAAAAATTACCAAGAAGGCTCTAAAGACATTTTTAAACTCTGTGGACCTAAAACCTCAGATGATAAACCAAATCATGATTATTGTTTGTAGACTTGGACATGTGTCCTCATGTAATTAGACTCAGTGTGTTAAGAACCACTGTCCAACATGATTTTTGATGCACCACACCACCGCTGAGGCAGGACAAACTGCTCAGTGATCTTGTAAAAGAAGCAATGGCTTCATATGTAGGCAGAATGCCCCAATACAGGAAAGAAAAAAAAAAAAAAGAAAAGAAAAAAAATATACATTATCAAGGTTTTCCTCAGTAAGGTTTGTACATGTTTGTGAATTATATAGAGTGAAACATAAAAGATGTCAGTACTACACTGCCTAGGACTTCAACATACTTCAGTGGTAAGCGTGCTCCTCTTGCCTGGAAATTTTGTCAAGGGAGAAGGGAAAAGAAGAAATTCAGGTGTTTACCCTAACGTTCCAACATTCCTTTCTCTCACATCTCCCAGCCACTGAGGTTAAGTATAAAAAGTGATAAATGCACTGAGTGTGCAGAAATCCAGCTTTATTATTGGATGTGTGGGGCACTAGATGCAGATAGGTATTCAAAAATCAAGCTTCTTATTTCCTCTTACATCTGTTTTTTAAAGATGTTTAAGCATAAACAGTTCCGTGTAAAAATTTTCCTTTAAACCTGTCTGAGGAAAGGAATTTATTATTTGAGGACGCAAGCCGCAAGCCTCCACATGCTGCATGCACATTTGAGCTTTACCTGCTTGCCAGGCCAATTGCCTTGGCTTAAGAGTCCCTGAAAGTAACTTCTGTATTGTTCAGTTTTTGAACTGTTGAAGTTTGCAGTGTAAATTATAAAAACTAAATTTTACTTACAGAAGAGAAGCAAGGTTACAAGTATCAGACAAGATTCAGGTAGTAACTAAAACATGATTTGTCTTATTTTTCTGCAGGTCACAGCTAGATACCACTACTTGGTACTTGCAGCCTGCTTTTGCCAAGTGTATGCAAATAGGACTATTAGAACTGGCGCAGTATCTAAAAGAAAGTGCTGATACCAAGCAATTGCAGCTCTTAGGGCCCGTGAGATAGCAGAAATTTCTGGCACTTCTTCAGTACTGCAAACAATTCCTGTACTTTAGAATCATAAAAGGAGATATTCTGTCAGCTTAAAATTGAAATCTGTACAATCCGGTGCTTGTTTAACAGCCTTGGCAACAGAGAGTGAACTGGGAGTACCAGCTCCCATGCTTGCAGGCACATCACAAACTATTAAAAAGGCAACTGTGTTTGCAGTTCTCAGCAGTGTTTATTTTATTGCCCTTATGTATCTTGTGGGGTATAACACATCCATACCCACCAAAAATCACCTGTCTCAATCAGAAAACCGGCTTGCTCATTCTTCACCAGACACAGACCTGACTTTTCTCACAGGCAAGCCCGGAGATTTCAGCTGACCTTTCCTACACCACTCAAAACTCCACGTTAGCTGGGTAGATGTGGCTGGTAATGAACAAACACTTTTCCTGGCTTTTCTGCTGCACAGTGCACATGTGCCATAGCGCAGCTGCGGGGGGAGGGAAGAGTAAAGCCTAAGCGAGGAAATCAAACAAGAGCCTTCGTCTTCAGCATCTAATCTCCAGCTAGGCTGTTCGAGAGCAAGATGTATGATATTTGAGGGAAAAAGGTAGCAATGAGCCTGCTTTGTCTCCGACTGCTCTTCACAGACCACATTTTAGAATAAGCCCTGCTTTACTTCTTAAAACATTTTTTTTTTTTGGTTGGCTTTCCTTGGTTATTCTGAAGCAGTATTTTCCATGAATACTGCAATTGCTTAGAAGCAATCCCAACTGAAACAGCCTCTCATTGGTTTCTTCTGGGATTTTTACTTTTTGGTTAGTTTTCATTTCACCTGACCTCAAGAGACCTTCCCAGGCCTGCAAACACACAGACATAAGACACCCTCTGAGGAAACCTTGTATTCAAACACCCGCACTAATAAAAGCACTATTCAAATAATATATGGAGTTTTTACTGATGAATCAACCTATCCGGTAAAACCAGAGACATAGCTTTTGTCAATTCATACAACTTGGCAATAAGTAAAATGCTTATATATGCATTTTAATGCAGAGGTACCAGTCAGAGCACAAACAGAAGCCAACCGGTAAAAATAACGTGCAAGAACAAAGTTGGGGCTAAGAACTTAACCAAGGCTTCATATGCTACGTGAGGTTTATCATCTACCTTTGCCTTTGCCCATTTTTCATTTTAGCAGCAAATCCAGGGCCAATAAGAATTTTACTACCTGAACTCTGCAACTGAATCAGAGCTGTGCAAATACTTACATACTCACCTTTTTTTTTTTTCTTTCTTTATCAGAGTCACTGAACATGTTTAGAAAATTCTGTCAAGCTGAGTGAGCGCTAAGTGAATTAGAGATGCGATAAGCAGGTTTCGCTGTGCTGTGGCACCTCTTACAAGCAGACTGCACTCGCTGATGCAGAGCAGGGGGGAACTGGTGTTGGACTTCACAGCGTCAGGTGGAAAAAAAAAAAAACAGAGATAAAATACCTCTTCCACCTGCCAGGGGACAAAGCGCAGCACCCACGTACACTCACACTTGCCCACGGGAAATAAGGCGAGGCGCCTGTGGGATGAAGGGCTGGAAAAGGAGAAGGGGACCAGGAAAACCCAGGCACGGCAGCGGGAATTGGCAGCAGCGCAGCCTGTCTGCACGTGAACTTTCAGCAGGAGCATCCTCCTCGGACTGCTGCTGCTGCTGCTGCTGCTCCGCTCTGGAAAAATAAAGAGGGTGTGAGCCCGGGGAGCGGCCTCGTCTACCGCCGGGCTACCGCGGGCCCCTCGCCGCCTCGAAGGAAGACGAAGCGCCCGGCCCGGCCCGCAGGAAGCTCCCGGTCCGGCTCGGCTCGGCTCGGCTCGGCCCGGCCCGGCTGCCCCGCGACAGGTGG
>VXAA01003990.1:241163-256079 GCA_013399115.1 Anseranas semipalmata
GCTGCCCGTGGAGCTGCGAGGCCGGTTGGATGCGCTCGGGTGGGACCCTGAGCTGGAGAGCGCTCCTCTGGCCTCAGCCAAACGCAGAGCCGGGGCCTGCCGTGGTACCAAGAGTGAAGTTTCACTTTCATTATGTTATTAAATGGCCGTGAAATCCAACCTCCCCCCGGGGGGATCAGCTGCACAGCTCCGCGCAGCCCCTAGCACGAGTGGGATGCGATTAGCTTCGGGTTGGGGGTGGAGCTGTGGGGCAGTTTAAGCTGTGCCGTTCGGGATTATGTCAGGGAGGGATGGAGAGTATTACAGAGCACATACAGAGCAGGTGTTCGGCTGACTTGTGCCACTGTCTGTAACATTTCATTGCGATATGTCCTAAAATTGCTTGCATACGACATGCGTGCTATAAGACTGTGGCTTCATTCTTCTAAATTCATGTATGTAAACAGAAATAACTTTCATACAGATATTGTAGCTATGCTGAAGGAATTACACAGCTTTAAACCTATGTCTAGGTTTGAGGTTTTTGCTATTACTCACGTGTTACGGATTAATTAAATGCCAAGCAGCAACAAACATCAAAATTTTGCAGCTATGTTAAACTTATCTACTTGAATTTAATCTGTAGGCCATGTATCCATTCTCCTACTTCATATTTTATAAAAAAAAGCTCCCTCAGAATCAGACCTTTCCTGAATTTCCTGTTAAGTAGCTCCAAAAAATTCATTTGGGGTTAATTAACAAAGGAAAGTTGGAAGGGTTCCAAGTTATGTTTCTAGAAACTTGATCGGCAAGTCAGCAGAAAGTTCAGTAAATAAAGCTCTCTCTGCCTCTACCATCACAGAAAGTATTATGAAAAGCAGTATTAATGAAAAGTTTTGAACAAACTTCAAAATTGGAGTCTTTGTTACTAATGATCCAGCCTTCCTGAGGTTTGTCCAGATAGCTGAATGCCTACCCAAGTCCTGAACTGTACCTTAAATAGGTGTATCAGGGATATCAAGCTCACATTTCAGGTCTTTCTTAGTCATGATAAAATTAAAAAGCAACATGGAAACTTCCTTTTTTCCATTCTTTGTGGGTACACTGAAACCATTCTGATAGAATGGTAACCTAAATGTGATACTTTTGTCCAAGAGAGAGCCATGTGTACTGATGTAATTTTTATCTTAGTGTTGCAACACCATCTATTTAAAAAAAAAAAAAAAAAACCACCTCTCTGGTTTATGCGAAAAGTCACTATAACAGCTATGCATACCTGTTCTGGGCTCTGACCCCTGCTAAGGACTTGTCCTGACTCACTCCTGCTATTAAAGGCATGTAATGAAACAGCTAACTCAGGTGAAGTTAGCGTGCCTGCACTTTCTTTTATGTAATCAGACTTCAGAAACAGTCTACTACAGTATTTTCCATACAAATTTACTCCTCTGTGTTTTCCCAAAAACAGAATTTATTTCTGTTCATTACATTCAAACACAAATAAAAACAAAATCATATCCATCTGTTATGGTAAATGTGTCCCTGAGTTGTAAGAACAGCTCTGCTTTGGGAACAGACCTTTTCAGCTCAAAAGGAAAAGCAAAGAAACAGGAAAAAGTGTTGTCTCCTGTCACCTGTACAAGTCTTCCCACTTGAGGCCTGGAACATGTTGGAATTAGACAGAATTAGTAGGGATTTATTTGCCTGAGTCTGCTGCTACTGATTACTTTTCTTGCTATAGTTTATAAGCTCCTGTTAATTTTGTCGTGCATTTGTATCAGCATTGCAGAGTACCTTTGATCAAGATGTAGAAGTTGCACTTTAATGTGCAACACTTCAGAGTGTATGGAAGATGTGGAGTGAATTCTGTTCGTATGAGAATGAAGAACTGATTGCTAGTAAGCATTGGATTATTATCTCTGACTGTACAGAGTTTTAGAGTGATTCTTAAGTGACCGTATCGAGGACTTCACGATATTTGAACCACAAAAACAGTTTAAAACGGGTCCAATAATGTTCAACAGTTACATCTACAGTTAAGAGGTGATTATTCCAGAAGACTGCATTACACGATAAATCTAGATTGCAATAATATAAATAAAGTCTTTGTAAGTGGCAGATTTTGTTGTTGTTGTTATTGGCTGCATATGGGATACAGGTAATTTTGCAAGAGTTAACCCCCATTCAAATAAATTAGTGAGGGTCTTACATTGCCAAGATATTTCTGACGGAAGATACAGCGGCTTTGCCCTTCTTCTGGCAGGCACCTAATCCTGTATCCTAGACGGTTTTCATATGGTACAGTTTTAAAACTCCTACTCGAGATATTTCACAAGTAGCTGTTCTTACAGTTTCCCCATATTCTATTGTTTAATGAATTTTTGTCTGTCAAGTCTCCCTAGATGTATTATGGATATATGGAAAGCTCTACTTGAAATAGTCCTGGAAAAAACAACTAGAAGGAGCATTGGATGTCATCACTAGAAGGAGCATTGGACGTCATCTCTTTTGCCTTCATGTCTCAAACTATTGTTAGAAAACTCCAATAAATGGGACTTAACAACCTGCTTTGGCAATCCAACAGTAAGAAGAATGTACAGGAAAGGAAAGATTTCCCTGTTGCTGAAGTGGTTAAGATGACTGGCTCAGTTTAAATATTTAAGAATGGAACTTGGGAAATGTCCTTGTTTCAGGCTATAACTGCTCAGAGGATTTGGACCCTGTCAAACCATAGTTTGAACCATGGCAGTCTGGGATTTCCATCTCCTGCAGTGCTGCTATGGCACTGGGGAGAGGTTAGCTTCCAGGGCTACTGGTTTAGAAGAAGAGAAAAGGAGATCATATGTCCCGATGAAAGTGTCACATCAACTACGTTTTTTAGGATTGTGCTTGTATTTCATGTCTAACTTGCCCAAATCAAGATCTTTAGTCAGTCTATTACCAACTGACGTAGAAATAAAGGTTGTTCCTGTTTGCAGGCAAGAGATATGTTGGAAGAGTTCTCTCCTTGAATTCCATCATGTATTCTTCCCAGGCCAAAAGCCTCCCATTCTTTCAAGTCGTTCCTCCTGAGTCATGTTTTCTGCTGCTTACCATCCTAATCACACTCCTGAAAGTGCTGTTTGATGCTCAGTATAGGTCACATTACTCCAGCCGAGACCTAACCAGTCCTAAATCAACTGAGAGGTTTACTTCACGTGTTTTACCAATGGCAATTCTATTTATATCTCTCAGTAAAATGTTTGCTTTTTTTGCAATAGTACAACACCATCAACTCATGTTCAGTTTGTGGGCCGATATAACCCCATGTCCTTTCCTGCAGGGATGCAGTCTGAATGAGTTGGCAATATCAAGTCAAATTTGGCAGAAACACAAGGCTAGCTTTAAAAAAAGAGGAATTGTTTAATGATTTAAGAATAGAACTGAAACATTTGTAAAGTTATGTAAACATTTCACAGCAGCATTAGCAAGCCAAACTTGTGCTTGAAAATTTGAAAAGGAAATTCATTTTTTGATCAGTGGGAAGCATATTTTTAGTTAGTTAAGCTGAAGAAGTAATAATTAAATAACATAAGCAATACAACATTATTGTTTAATTTTGATAATTTCTGATAAACTGAAAGTGTTTGTAACACAAAGTTGGATTTTTTTTTTTTTTAATTTTACTTTAAACTGGATAATGCACTCTCGAAGCTGAAGGAGGAATCTAATGGTAGTTTTGAAATGTCTGAGGTGCCAGCACTCTGAGGGCACTAATAGGTCTTGGTGTCCCTGCCCAGTTCCCCTGCGGCTCCACCCACCCACCCCACAGCCCAGGACCCCACATCAGCCCCCCAGGGCCATCAGTCCCTGCCCTGGTTCCCTGCTCTGGCACAGCTATGGCTGTATCTGGCCATGGGCCCTGCTGATCTGGACCCTGACCAGATAGACGCAGCCAGCATGCTGACCTTGAGCGTGGCCTCAGCTCAGCCTCGTCACTATGGTCTCACTCAGCAATCACGGGGTTGTATCTGACCCTGGCTACCCTCACTGGGTCTGACCCTGTTTCATGTTCCCAGCTTGACCTCAGACCAGCCTCATCACCACAATGGACCTGGACAGGGGACTGCCCCAGGTTGTCACTAACCTGCCCTGCTCCTTCAATGGGGGTGGTAGGATGGGCCCTCGCTGGTGAGACCCTGCCGTGCCAGCTCACATGGGCAGCACCCCAGGTCTCAAGGGAGCCACCGTCCGCTGCCGCACCCTGACATGATGGACAGTTGCCAGGAAGGAAGAGCCAGGTTCTTCTCAGAGATGCCGAGTGCGATGACAACAGGGAGGAGAAGCAAGGGGCACATGGAGAACCTCTAATTGGGCTTAAGGACAACATTTTCCACCAGAAGGCTGTTGAGCCTGCTGGAGCAGGCTGCCTAGAGAGGCCGAGGAATTTTATCCTCGGAGATTTTCAAAACTTGATGAGACAAGGCCCTGAGCAACCTAGTCTCACTTTAAAGTTAAACTGGTTTTGAACAGGAGGTTGGATTGGATGACCTTCAGATGTCCTTTCCAACCTGGACTTTTATGGGATGCTCTGGGTAGTACAATGCTGAGAACAACAAATTCTCTGAACATACAGGTATATCTACAGGAATTTCATCATGGCCACTAAAGGCTTTTCCTCCTCATGAATTCAAGTTTCTGTGATTTTGCTCCTCTATTTCTGTCTCTTTCTCTATGTTTCCACCTGCTTGGCCAGTGGGATTTTTACCCAGAAGAACTGTCTTTGTATCACTTTATTCCTTTCTTACAGGAATTTTATCCTACGTGCCTTTAATCTAATTGAACTGTTTAACTTCAACAGATGGTGATAAATATCTTAAGACTGCAATTTTGGAAGCTGATGCTGGATTCATGGAAACACTAAAATTATTTCAGTATAATAACTAAAATATATATAAGTATAATAAAACTGTAAAAATGCCTGTTGTACATTTTATTAGTTGATATTGCATAGTCCAGGCATTGCAGAAAAAAAGCCATACCTATCCAACACATGTTGTTGGATGTGCTGAAACACTGTGAGAGAATTTTGACTTAGACGTAGTACACAGAGCAACTTCCATCAGCTTTCAAGACCACTGTAAGGCAGGGAGAAAGACGAGTACAAGTAGTTGCATGCCTGTATAGCCATTCGTTTGTGCTGCACGGCTTGTGCTTGAAGCAGATAGAATGAGAACTGAATTCTGTGTTACCGTTTTGACTTGTAGGCCACATCCTTCTTAATATACTCATAATAAATCTAGCACAAAGCAAATAAAATATATATGCTTCAGGGCAGCATATTCTCAGAAGGTATTCTGGCCCACTTTGGGATCCAAGGAGATTAAATAATGCTCAAAGTAAGCATCCAAAATTTTTTCAGTATTTGTCCACATAATGCAGAGTTTCCTATTCTAAAAATTTCCATTCTAAATTTAATTTTAAATTTCAATTTAATAAAATTTCAATGGTTTTAGTTTAGTTTTGTTTTGTTTTGTTTTTAAATCAATCTGTGGAGACAACTATTCATTGCTTTAGTTGTCATTTAATCACATGTGAACAGATCTAATGTGAGCAGTAATAGATTTTCAAAGTTGATGTAAAATGCTTCTATTTTGATTATACAGACACTCTGGAGTGGCTTAAATAACCTACATAAAGACGTGGAAAATCATGTCCCTTCTCTTCAAACTATACAGAAAAATGTGAAGCAAATCTTCCTTGAAATATCCTTTTTAAATTAGTTTCCTGAATTGGCTGATGATGAGGAATGTCAACTATTTCTAGAATACCAAGCCTCCTTATCTAAAAGATGTGAGATTGTTAGTACTATCTTTTCATCACTAACGCAAATGCCTTCATTTTATACTTTACATAGATTTAGAAAGGAAATATGTGCATACATATTTCCATCTCAGATATTTTAGAGATAATATGGAAGAATATTTCAGATTACTAGAATTAAAATTTTTTTGACTGTTTTGTTAAGTGTCCTGGAACAAATTTTCCTTGGCTTCATTTTAGCTGTGCTAACAATGAATTTGGAGCTGAGGATTATTCAATGCCAAAATGAAATTGCTATGACTTTATGGTATGATTTGTATCTTAATACTGGGAGTTCACTGTCTTGCTAGGAATAATAGGATTTAGAAAAGGGCCCCAAACAGCATTTTTACTTAAATTACTGTATCAGATGTATGTTCCAGCAATAAGAGTGGTAACTCTGAGTCTCCATCCATTGTTTATAAAAATGTGGTGGATACCTTCAGCTCTGCCAATTACAGGCATAATCCCAAATAACTTTAACACCTTTAGGATAATTTTGGAATAGTGTTAGTGAGTGCATTTCTGTTGTTTGCTTCCATTCACTCCCATTTGCACCATGGTTATGTCTGGCATGGTAATTTTAATGGTTTAGCAACTGACAAAGCATGCTTAGAAATTTTCTTCTTTTAACTACTTCATCTCCTGTGCAAGGGCAGATGATTTGGTGTGCCCGTTAAAGGCTTTTTCTTTTCCATATGTGCTAATTACCGTAAGTATTTTGGGGATTGTCCCATAAAGTCCATTTTGTTTTCCAAATCATTAACGACATTAAAAACAAACCTTCTCACAAAAATGTTGGCATAGGCTCAAGCACAATTCCTAGTTCATCAGCAACCCTTCCTTATGCAAGGGAAGCTGTGTGGGGTCCATTACATGCAGTTCACTTGCCAAAGCACTGGGGGTTTAGTGTGTGAGATTCCAACTGTGCTTAGGTTTTTTATATACAAATCATTTAGACAAGACCAATTAAAAGTTAAAATCAGCTAAATCAGCAGGGAATAAAAAAAGGCAAAAGTTTTTGAGATAATGAACTGCTACCTTCCAGTGCAAAGAACGGCACTCTTCTTTAACAAGAATCCATAGACCAGGTACAAGGGAATCACGGACAACTATGTCTATGATACCTGGTTTGTTAATAGCTGTAAAAGACCTGAACACATTCAGCATGAGTATAAAACATAAGGGAAAAATAATACCTTTTATAGTTTTACCAAGCTTAGCACGTAGACGGGAATATTTGAGTAAGGGCTCGTAAGTCGTCCTCTGAGATGATTCTTTTCAGTTCCCACTTCACCAGAAGATATAGAGAAGCATTTCTCTCAAACTACTTTTGATGTCATTCTCAACCTCACGGTTACTCAGGTAGTAGCAGTCAATGGCTCGTGAATTTATTCACTGACAGACCTGTTCACCTTGTCTCCAAAGAGCCATTGTCTAGAGCTCTATGCAGACCCTCAGAGGTCTAGATACTATAGCTTTTATGCAATGGTTATGCATACCCTAAATTCTTAATATGGAGCCAGCAAATTTCTAACAAAGATAAACCAATCTGTATTCCTCCACATAAAACAATAACTTGCCATACCAAAAATCTAAAAAGATGCAATATTTCTAAGTATTTTGAAGATGAACTTACTAGGTCATTTTGAGTATTGGCAATATTTTCCAAATAGCATAATATTCTTTTACAATGTTAAGTAAGACTATTCCTGCTGAAACTTGATTTGTAAAAATCTCTAGTATTACTTTCTGACATGACAAAGAAAGGAAATAACAGAGAATTTGTTTAAGCAGCAAATTTTCTGATTTAAAGTAGTCCTGCACAAGATAATTCACCATTAGTGTGGGTTTTCAGTTACAGGACAATGATGATGGGATTTCAGAAATAATGTGGCGTTGTTGCCTGTGCATAGCAATTAGTTAGTGGCCTAGTTCGGATGAGAGTTTCAGTGTTTTATAAAATGTCTAAAGAATAGCTGTCCCAGTTAACATAATTAACTGCAAGGAACAGTTGAAGGGCACAGTTTATTTATTTCAGAAAACATTACTGAAAAAATTAAATAAATTTGTACTATAAACGAGCTCTAGGGAGAAATAGGAGTCAATGGGAAATTCTGGGTAGAGTACATGGAGTGGACTGATAATAACATCACTATGCAGCACCAGATATCTTACCTGGCAAATAATCAGATGTCTTCTTGTTTAAGTTTGTGAGCTGTTTTATTGATTTGTACTTGTAAGAAGCAAGAAGAGACTTCTTGAAGAAAAACATTACGTGTCTAGGACTGTTTATGTTAAAAATAAATAATAAATAAAGAGCCCTGCAATGGTTTCATCCTAGCAGGAGAGAACAGTATGTCTAAATAAAGCTACATACCACTACTTGTTACCCTATCCTACCATTACTGGTTGTAGAGTCCTCATAATTCTTTAAGGAGTGTTCACACTACGGATTTCCCATATGTCACTACTCAAAACCTCTAAATACCCATTAAAAACAGAATGCTATTTATTTTCAGTAATTTCCACCTCCATATAGCCCATGCAGCCTGTGCTGCAACATGCTTCAGAAGGAAGGCGCTACTAGGAGAAATAGAACAGCAGAAGTAATGCTGAGATAGAGTACCTTTAAGATGACCCCTTAAGCTCTCACACTGTTGCATGCCAACGTTAAAGACTCATATTATCCTCCATCGCTCTGTTGTTACCAGAACGTGAATGCAGAAAGCATCTTTTCATGATGAGCTGCCTGGGCTCAGCCTAGCTGGGACTGTAGTATCAGGTCTACAACCACAGAACCCTGAAATCACAGCATGCAAAACCACCTGTGATTTGCCTTGCATGGATGTAGGGCTCAGTGTGCCATGATCATATGGGTGATATTACTCACAGTGGTCAGTAGCCAAATTTTTTCACGGGTAGTAAAATCTTAAATCCAGTTTGTCTAATGTATGAGCGTGAAAATATAAGAACTCTCATATTTGGTCAGACGAAAGGGCCACCTATCACAATATCCCATTTTTAAGAACAACAGGTAATTTCTTTGGGAAAGACTGTAAGAAACATAGCATTTCTTGGCATTCCCCCTCAGTTCATGGCAAAAAATTGCAGGGACTAGGGAATTCCTGAGCCAGAGTTTACCAGCAGACTACTACAATTAATACCCATGGATTTTGCCTGATTCTTTTCTGAATCCCTGTGCTTTGGCTTATACAATATCCTGTTGAGCTGTGTTTCATAATTAACAATGTGTTGTTTGAAAATGTTGTATGTTCTCAGCTCTCACCAGATAATTTTTTGGATAACTCCTACTTCTGTAGTATGAGAAATGATAAATAATCATTACCTATTACCTATGCTAAAAATCTTTGGAGTTGAGATGACCACTAATGCAGTGTCCAAGATGCAGTTGTAGTATGTATGACTTTATGTCACATTGATATTATTATATATAATGTTTCCAGTTTTTATGCATAAACAATTTCTGAAACTCTATTCACTTTTCTTACTGCCTCTAAAAGTCTGTGCCAATCTATGATGACTCTGTGGCCTCTTTCCTAAGGGGTGTGAAGTAAATTAGAATAATTCATTGTTTGTGGTGTAATATTGGGATTAAGTATTTAATCTACCATTTCGTTACCTACTCACTTGGTATTGCGAGGACTTTTGAAACTGCATCTCACTCCACCTCTTTCCCATAGCTGTGAGCATACAGTCAGACTCTTTTGCCAAGCTCTCTGACCACAAGGATATAGCTTCATGAATTAGAAAAGATGGGACTTTCTCATAATCCTGATGTCATGCATCTTTTCTGTAGTTCTTGGAACAGTTCTCATGAACTTGTCCTGATGGCAAAAAAATGCTGCAGGTGACATTACTAGTGGTACCTGAGCTATGGGTACAAGTATTATTATCGTTCCCTAGAAAGTGTGAGCTCCATTCTCTGACAGACAGAAACCATCATGCTTTTGATGCCCGTGATCTCTGGTCAAACCACAAAACCTGTGTTGCCACAACTGTTTTAATGATTGATTGGCCACACCAATCTGGATTGCAGGAGATGTATACAAGTTACATGCACATAGCTATACTTTGGAGCACAGTGGCAACTTATCTCTGCAATAACCAGCTGCTCAGGCCCTTATGAATCAACAGGTCATTTAAAGTCAGCACAACAGAGTGATCGTACTGCATTCTGCTTAAGCAGGAGGAGCTCATAACAGAGTTCACTGGTTTACACCTTAGTAGAAATTGGAACAAATCAAGTAGAAAACGGAACACAAAGGGTTTTGACAAAGATCTTAAATTACATCTACATAAAGGACAATTAAGGCCAAAGGAGTTCTTGCAATGCGTACCAGTCCTAAAGCAATTCCAGTTAATGTGGTGAAATAAATGTGGGCCATGTTCCCAGAAATCATGGGATAGCTGAGTTGATGAAAAATATAGATGTAGATGTATAAGGTTTAGTATGTACTTATCCTTGGTAATGCAGACTCCAGGTGGTGGATTTGGACATACGGAAACCAAAAAGGGATATAGGTGGTACCATTAACATATGGTATGTTAAAAATATGCTAAAGAGAAATCTTGCCCCCTAAAACAGGCACCTAAAGGTGTTTTTGTCCCCCCCCCCTTTTTCACAAGAATTAAAAAATTAATTACTTCCAGTGAAAGAGTCCCCACATTTAAATTTTTTCACTGTGTGATGCAGACAGGTTAGCTAGTGAAATTCAGGTGGACTGGAAAGGAGTTCTGCAGAAGGTCAGGGTCCTCACGGTGCATCCATAAAAGAGATAACTGAGTAGGCAGCATCTTTCTCTGTAATTCTTACTCTTGTAATCGATTATGAACTTTTCCTTCAAAAGAAGTTATATCACATGCTTGCTTTAACTTCTCTGATCATGTGTGCCTCAAAACTGAGCTAACTTGATTTCTTTCCTGTGAGAAATATATTTATTCTGACTGAGTCAGAACACCATGTGTGCTTTAGAACAGGATCCAGAAAGGAATTATTTGTTATAAGAACCACCTATGTGGGCCATGCAGTAAGTCTAGACTTGGGGCTTTGAGAAAATTGTTCATCCATAAAGAAGGAGGGTAACTTCCCCACATCATGAGATGTTGATTTTAAGTTCTTTTTAAACAATTTCTCTTATAAAGAATTCAAATGGTATAAAATGTTTGCTCTCACGAGATGTTTTTGTATGCCAAGTAAGAGCCATAGGAATATTTTGTGATTGAGTCAGAAACAGAAGCTGTCAGAAACTTAATCTCTGTGTCATGAGAGCACTACTGTAATTAATATGTCATAATGAATCTGAGAATACAAAGATGCCATGAGAGCACGTTTCAGTAACAGATAGCCTTTGCGTAACATTTAATCTTTAAAGTATTTTGCAAAGACCAGGCGAACAATCTTCATGTCATGTATCTGGAAACATGTAGCTGCACATTTCTACTGTCATTTTGCAAAACAATGTGCCAAGTAAAAAAGTGCCCATCATATAAAGTGCTAAGCACCAAGAATTTCTTCTGTTTTACAAAATGAACCTATGGCACTTCTAGAACTGTGCCTTTAAATGATCTAGTGGCTTTTGTAGGGAATATTTTGATGACTACTCAGGTTTTTTTTGTTGCCTTTGTTTAGTTTTGTGGCATGTAGGACTGTGATCTGGAGTCAGGATGTGCTGGTGTAAACTAAAAGAAATAGTCCCCACCCCACAGTTTTCAAACTGAGGTCCCAATCCTGCAAACATTTGGGTGAGTATTAGAATTTTATACATGTGAGAGGTTCCCATTAAGCTTCCACTGGGAAAAATTTACAGAAAGACCACACCTGCTGAGCTTCAGCCTTCTGGCAAGCACTGTATAGAGGCCTAATGGGAATTTTCAGGGAAGAAAGGTTGCCTGGATTTAAAAAGGGTGTGAACCTTCCAAGCTCTCAGGGTATGTGCAAGTTTATATTTGGATAACCCAACAGCTATGCATGTAAATTGTCAGGGAAAATTAATGAATGGTGCATGTGCAGTATATCAAACGTCTTTGTGTCTCAACCAATATTTTCGTATGCACCAAAGTGCACATTCCTTACTGAGGGTTATATACAATGAGACATGTTTAGAGTTTAAAAAGCCAAATTATTTGAATGTATCTAAATGCAGAAAGCAGTAACTCACTTTCTTTAATATCCAGAAACACTTTTTGTATTCAGTTATGGCTTTCAAAGAAAAAAAGTAAATGATTTTCTGATCTAACAATCATGAGATATTTCATGCTAGAATTTATTTTTGAAGTTTAAAAGAAAGAAAATGGAAATGCTGTCTCAGCCATGGCTTCAGTTTCTACTTTGTTTCCATTGGACATATTTTTTTCATGGAACCTACTGTAATGTATTTTTAAGAAATTATGTCACATTTTATATATGAAAAACATCGTGAATGAACTATATATCCTTTACCTGATCTCATGGTTCCACTCTACAACTGTAAATCTCACATCCTTTGTGTTATTTCTTTCTGATGACTCATCAATCTCTTCATACTAGCTTTAGCATGGTAGGTATATTTACGTCCTCAAGCCATTATCAGTTGTCTTAACCAGACCTCTTAACTGGCTCTACAGCTCTTGCCAGCTTTGCAGGGGCTCCCAATGCCCCCTCTCCCTTTGCATCCCAAACTCCTCAATAGTCTGTGAGAGGTCTAGTGTCTCATTTGGGGTTCAGGTACAGCATGTCTATAGGTGTAGGTTCTGAACCTTCTCCTTTACACCCATAGGTGGCATTCGTACCAGTTTGTAGCGTGATAGTGGTAGCGTGATAGTCCCCTGTACTTTCTAAAAATATTTGATATCTCAAAATAATTTCTCTCAAATAGGCTGGTAGTCCAGTTTCCGAGACACTGTAGATTTAATCCAAGATATATTTAAAAGGCTCTGCATGAAGTAAAGACATTAAACCTGCCTTTCTATTCAGCTTTTTTTTCCCCTGTTAACCGAACCATGCAGTGTAACAGCCTGCTCATTTCTAGCAGCAGTGATCCTGTCTCCTGCTCACTGCAAGCTCCCTCCTGCCAGGTGCTGAGCTCTCTGGCCCTCATTCATCAAAATCTTTAGATACTTCGCTGCTGGACTAAGATCAATGTCTAGCACTTTTCAGGATAAAGGTCCGCTCCAAGAAGGATCATTTGTTCTTTGCTCCAGTCAGAGGATGGATCCCAAATAAAAGAGTTAATCTGTTCTTCCTGGTGTGTTTATCTGTCAAGGGAGAGATGATTACACTAAACTGGGAGACCCTGAAGTTAGCTCAATTTACAGCATCCCATCTGCTTTGCTCTGTAATTATGCTAAGATCATGATAAGCTGTATATATCTGCGTAAAACTTAAATTAATAATAAAAATAAATTATTAATAAAAATAATCTAACAGTATATAGACCAGATTTTAACTTTATTATTTTCTCACCAAGCAATAATGAACTGGGAATTTGTCCCAGTGCACTAAAAACCTAATAAATCCTAAATTATTTTTGAATTAAGAACATAGAGGCATGTGGGCTGCACAGAAAAACAATGAAAAACTTGATTCACATATATAGTTACTACAGTAACAACAAAAAGCAAACTTTTCTTGGAAGATAAGAATTCACACAGCAACTTAATCAGTGAACTGAGAGAAGGAGAATGACAAACAACTTCAAATGTGTAAATTGGCTGCACCTTGTTTCAAAGTGTAGCAATACAGGCTGTACACGAAGATATTCGACAGAAGTTTTATAAGCCAAACTCTACCTTCTAGTGCAATTTGCATTAACTCTACTGAAGTCAGTGTGGCCACATGCACTTACAGTGTGGTGTATCAGCTGAAACTAGCCTGAAGTAGCTGGGTTTCTGTAAGCTATGTTTTGTTGTACTGGAATGGCTAAAGCTGCATCCTGTCCCATTAAAGGAAAGAAGAACTTTCCCATGTCCATGTACCTTGTGGGTTACTTGGAGGGGGGCAGCTATTCAGGCAAGGAAAAGATTTTTGCCACCAAACTGGCGCTCAAACATTTTTCTAATGCATTTTGTTGTGAAAAAGGAAATTTAATTTTAAATGTGACCTTCTTTTTTAAACATTAATATATTACCCCCCGCCTTCCCCCTTTACCTAATGCATAAAGCATGCCTCACTTCAGCCAATTGAAGTAAAGGTTGAAAGCCCGAGCCATTTCAGACAAGCTGCAAAGACAAAGTGGAGCCTCTCATCTTCCCTCTGCTCTCCTCTGGAGTCAGGATCTCAAAGTCTTTTTCTAAGGAGGACCAGAAGATTCCAGCTTTCACTCCAGCACCCATTATACTGCTGTTGCTGCTCTCAAGAGAATTAATTCATTCTCCACAGCTGTGCTGTCTTGTAAATTGTTCCCGCAGGACAAACCACTCTTGTCCTTTCTCTAGCCCCAAGAGAGGGAGTGAATGTTACATCCTGCTGATAATCACCAGAAGTGATCTATTTCTGTAAGTACACACTGATATAACTAACACATGCTTAAATAATAAAGATGGGCACAAAGCAGCGTGCACTAACTACAGTAACCAAAGCCATGTTTTGACGTGCAGCAGCGCTGACCTGAACAGCTTGCTTCCACAGCACCTCCCTGCTGCTGTACCTGCTTGTGGGGGTGGTACAATAAAACGGATCGGCAGCTGAATCAGATTAAAATTAACTATTTTGTGCTGAAGTAACTATCTGCACTTTGTATGGCCCATGTACAGCTGTGTACCAGCATGCGTAAGTGATGCAGAAAGGCTGGGGGGAAAGCCAGAAATAACTTAATTTAGTAGTAGCACTGGAAAATTTGCCCTCGAGTTAACAGTGGAGACATGAGTATTTGTTTTTAGTACAAGTGGAAAACAAATATTAAAAGGACCGTTTCTAGGCAGAAGAGTTTTGCAGTTCATACCCTGAAAAGGACTTCCACCACCAAATTTGGATTGAGTGGCTGAGGGAAAGGCTGTCAGCGGATGAGGGAAAGACTGTGGATGTGGTCTACCTTGACTTCAGGAAGGCTTTTGACACCCTTTCCCACAGCATTCTCCTGAAGAAACTGGCTGCTCATG
>VXAA01003990.1:256572-277674 GCA_013399115.1 Anseranas semipalmata
AGAAGGGCAACGAAGCTGGTGAGGGGTCTGGAGAACAAGTCCTACGAGGAGCGGCTGAGGGAGCTGGGGTTGTTTACCCTGGAGAAGAGGAGGCTCAGGGGCGACCTGATCGCTCTCTATAGGTACCTTAAAGGAGGCTGTAGCGAGGTGGGGATTGGTCTCTTCTCCCACGTGTCCGGTGATAGGACGAGAGGGAATGGGCTGAAGTTGTGCCAGGGGAGGTTTAGGTTGGATATTAGGAAAAATTTTTTTACTGAAAGGGTTGTGAGGCATTGGAACAGGCTGCCCAGGGAAGTGTTTGAGTCACCATCCCTGGAGGTCTTCAAAAGACGTGTAGATGTAGAGCTTAGTGACATGGTTTAGTGGCAGACTTGGCAGTGCTGGGTTAATGGTTGGACTGGATGATCTTGGAGGTCTTTTACAACCTAAATGATTCTATGTTTCTATGAATTTGCCTGTGGACATGAGCACTCATTCAGCTCCTTGCTGCCCCACTGCTTTATCTGAAAAGCCCTTGATGTACAGCATATTGCAAACATACATTTCTTAATTCTGCAAAGTACTAGAGTGAGGAAAGACGCACAGGCAAGAGGAGCTGGATTGAAAAGCAAGAACATTCAGAAAGCACTGAAGTTTTTAAGGCAGAATATAGTGCTGTATCTGTGTTTCTTAGGAAGTAATGTACAAGAGGTTGCAAAGATTACTTACTAACTCTTCTGAGGTGATGGCACTTGTCTCCTAACCAACTAATCCCACTTTTCATTTCAGTTTTCCTGTGACCTCTTACATTTTACCAGTACAATGTGTTATTAGCAAGTCTTAATTTATTTGCATCTGATAATGAATGAAGTTTGGCAATGTTGCACCTGCCAGTTGTTTTTCGGATCTGCCCAGGTAGGGTGAAGTCAGTTGAGTATTTGAAAGAACGGCAGCTCTAGGAGCTGCATGAAGTGACTTTGTTAGCTCTGGTGAGTAACTCCTTTTCTGAAACTTCAGACCCTGTAATCATATTTGTACACTGACCCCTTTATCCTTTCAAGCTTAAGCGGGACAGCTCAGAGATGTATGCTTTGGTTTTGGTTATCCAGTTAGAAGATAAGGTACAGAGCCAGTAAGGAGACATTTTGTAAGTGTAATCTTCGGGCATGTGACAAGAAAGTCTTTGCAATATGATCCTGATAATCTGTAGCGATTTGAAATCCTACTGTAGTTTCAGTATCACTAGTTATAATATTTGATTTAAGTCCAGCAGAGCATTAAGAATTACTTTTGACTGATGAAGAATGATTTACAATTAGTTAAAAAAATAAAGGTATTAAGGAATGTGCCAGGTTCATTTGTTTAACAAATGAATATAAAGCTACTTGCAAAAACACTTCAGAACAGAGCAGCACCTGGATTGTAATATATTTTGTAGCAGCAATGAAGAAAGTAAGTAGTTTAAGAATTGTAACAACAATGCTAGGAGCTGTAGCTAAGATCTAGCTCAGTAAGGATGCAGGCGCAAACTTCCATGCCGCCCCGCAGTTATGCTGGATCCCTCCCATGATTGAGCCAGTGGTGACAGTCAGCAGCCCAAGGAACTAGCAGGTAGGGAATTTAGAGGCACATGCTACACTTAAGGGCTAGGGCATAGTTTGGTGTTTTTTGGCCTGGGGTTTGTACAAGGGGGTTGTTGTAATTCGTTTGTGTCACAATAGCGGCTAAAATCCTTGACAATATTTGATGCATTTTTTGGGTGGAGAGAGAAAAATACTCAAGATACAGTCCCTGCCTTAAGGTGCTTAAAGTGAAAGGCCTTCATTCAGCAAAGCACTCAAGAACATTATTCTCTTCCTCCGCAAGCTATAGTTAGAGACAAAGGGATCGGAGCAGCAGAGGTGAGGTGAGCTGGCACAGATACACACCTGCTCGCTGGTGAAGCTGAACAGAGAATTCAGAAAACTCTGTGCTCAAGAGCTCTATAGACTCTCCCCAGTTTTCAGTGCATGCCTCGGCTGCTTAAGAAAAGCATAACTACATGCATATACAGTGAACAGACCATTAGATATTTTATTTCTCAACATTTTTATTTAAACTTCTTCTCTTCATTTTCCAATAACTTACTGTGTTTTCTCCTCAAACCTCAAAAAAAATTAATTTGTGGAATAGCTGAAAAGGTTGTTTTTATTTCTCACAGCTTTTTGACAAAGAGCCTTTGCAATAGAAAAAGAGATTCTGAAGTCAATCGGAAAGTGAAATGCTGATTTTCTAAAGTAAAAGTAAAAATTGATGCCATAAGCATTAATCTTATATTGACTATTGCTTTGCTACATTACACAAGATTGAATTAAGGAATTAATTGATGGTTTGAAACTGATGAGTTGCAAATGCCAAGCTTTGGTATTTTCCTTTTTAATGTCAATAATACTGCAATAATTTTGACATCTAGTTTTTTAAAACACTACACTTTCTTAATTTGTTTATATTGGCAATATTTGTCATTTCACAAATCAGTCACCAGTAGTTTAAGCCACTTGCTGACTGTTTTTAACTTGATAATGATGTTGCTTTGTCAACAGCATTCAACAGGATCAACAGCAGAATGTGCAGCATTGCAAATATAAAGAAACTATGTCAAAAAGACTAATTATGCAGATTTATGTCTGAAGTGTCAGATTTATATATGAAGTGTTCGCTTATTCCATATTTATTACACACCTTACTGTTTGTGTTCTGTATATTTTGGCAGCCCTAAGCAATTTAGGTAAACTTCCGAACTTTGAAGAAAAGGTATTGCTTGGCTGTTGGCCACACTGAAGTGGAAAGACAAAGTGACAGTAAACCTGACAGCCCAAAATATTGGATCATTTCTAGCTTCCATTAACGACAATATAGCTTTATCATTGACTTCTTCAGCACAGACGCTGTAACCCCAGTATCCAGGATTTTTTCCAGTATCTTTTTAGCGGATGGGAAAGACATGCAGATTATGGGGCAGGCAGCATCAGAGGAGAGTATTTGAGGTCTTCAGCTCAGCTGACAAACAAACAAACCATGTTCTTCTCATAGAAACCACACAGGCAATCCCTGCACTGCTGCTGGTCTTATTCAGCGAGGTGCTCTGCAGACACTGGGTCTCAATCCCTGCTTCTCCTTACAGGCATCAAGGCTTGACGACGGTATTTGCTCTGACTCCCTAAAGAAGGTAGCTACTGGGAGCTGTGTTTCCAGAAAGGAGTAGAAACACCTCTTTTGTTAAAAGAGCAGCACACAGCTAAGAATGCATCTAGAGGTTGGTCAGGCAACTTCCCCTGAGGTATGTATGTATTTATTTATTTCCCTAATCTTTGTTTTATAATTCTCATTATTAACAGAGATAAAATGATGGAGGACTTGAGCTACTCAAAGGCTCATCATCAAAAGCAGAAGTGAACTGTAACCACTAGCATCCTCGTAGGTACAGCAGTTATCAAGTAATTGGGAACCTTGGGCTCACCTCCCTTCTCAGCCGGGTACGGCTTGATGGATCCATGGTGTCTTTCACATCTTCCATGTCTCAAAAGAGTGCTTGACTAGCTGGGCTGGAGCTTGGAGCTGTGTTGCAACATATTCTAGTACCAGGGAAGGCAGCGACTACTTTTGTGTTCCTTCAAGTTCAGGTACCTCAGGAGATGGCTCAAGTAGACCTTAGGTAGGCAGGATTCTTCCATCTGCAGCTTGACTGAAATGTGCTCCAAAAATTAGGTGAGCTCACAAGGCTTTTCTAAGTTGGAGTGGAACTGCATAAGGATCAAATCCTTTAATTCAAGTCTCTGGACTCTATCACATAGGAAAGCACTTAGACAAATGAAAGCATTAGAACAACTGGACAGGGTCAGACCAAGGACCCACTTAGCTCCAGATACAATCTCCAAATGTGCATATTGAGCACATTAAATATTTGAAGAGCAGAGACAGCTTCCTGCAGCTCGTGAAGGTGAACAACAGGAAGCACAAGAAATAAGCACTGGTGTTCAACTGAAATGCTATCCTGCACCCCTCAGAGAAGCATACTTTTTGAGGACTGATGGCAAAGAGCCAACCGCCTCCAACTGCTCTGGAGGCAATTTCCCATGAGTTCATGGCATAATATACAGTGAAGAAATACAGGCCATTTTCACATTTAAAGAAATATGAGAAATGGTAGCTTCTGTTGGAGCTGCATCTTCAAGATTCACAAGACCTCATAAGCTAATGCACCCTCTGTAGAAAAATGATGTGGCTTCTCCTTCCAGAGTGCCCAGAGCTGATCTTGTGGCACAGCTTGTTTAATTTTTTGAGAAAACTCACTGAGATCATCTGTCTCTATTCTCATGTCTCCATTGATTGAGGTGTTTTTATGTATACAATATGTTGATACACAATCTTCCGCTGTAAGGAAAACTGTGCTCTCTGTCTCTCTTCTGCCACCAGTAAAAGTCAATCCAGGTTAAAAACCAAACCAAAACAAAAAACTGTAGCTTCTAGCAAACATTGTAGTGACACTTCCCAGAATACTCTCCTGAGTGAATTCCAGCTCAAGAGCCAACTGAGTTAGAGGCGATGCTTTTAAGTTAGAGGTGGTGCATTTGAGTTAGAGGTGGTCTGTTTACATTAAAAGCCTGGAACAGATTTTGCTTGTGTGAATTTGTCCAAGCCACTTTTGATTTATATGAACTTCCAGCATCTACAACATTATGTGGCAAGGAGGTTCACAGGTTAAATACGTATGCATGTAAAAGCACTTATGTTTATTTTGAACCTGTAACCTGCTAGTTTCATTTAATGTCTCCCCTGTTGGAAAAGACAGAGAAAAATCAATCCCTATTCTCTATTTCCTATCTCCATGACACTCAGAATTTTATAAACCCTTACTTTGTTCTCCTAGATCAACTGTTTTCCAAAATGAGTTGTCCATTTTCTCACACGGAACCTGTTTGAACTTGTTTGATACATCCTCTTTGTTGCCATTCCCTTTTTTATTATATCATTTCTGAGACAGTTGAAGAGAACTGAACAAAGTATTCAAGATCTGGGGATATCTTTAACTTATTTATTGTGGCATAGTACAATTCTCCATTTTTTGCTCTATTCTTTCCTGATAATGCCTAACTTTCTGTCTGCTTTAACAGCTGCTCAACACTGAGATGATATTTGCATAGAAGTAACTATGTATATGGCATGATTTCAAACAAAAATGGTAAAAGTCAACTTGGGGTCCATCGCTGAAATTGTTTCTTCCCGTACATATCACCTTACAGTAATCTCTACTGGATTTTATTGGCTAATTTATTACCTAGTCACTCAGTGAATATCATTACCATCACACTTTTTATATCCTTTTGCAGCTCTCCATAATGGTCCTCATCTTTAATTTAGTCAGTGACTACCTTAGTACACCTGCAAACATTGTCTGTGGTACCTAGTTTGTTCCTGAAGACATCTCTTGGACTTAGCTTATGTTGCGAGAGTTTGAAAGAAAAGGGTTTTCTCAGAGAGGCAGGTTTCAAAAAAACCTCTTCCTCCCCCTTCCTTCCTCTTCCACTCTGGACTCAGGCTACTTTTAGAAATGAAAGACAGAGAGAGTTGCTTAGGTACCAGTGGTAACCTTTCCCATTTCTTCCCTAGGTAATCAGATCCCTTCTCCAGTCAGAGAGACCTAACACATCAGTCTTCATATATCATCTTCATGAGCTAAATTTCCAGGGAAGTTTATGATCTAACTTCAGAAAAATTCCCTGCAAAAACAAATCATTTATTTTCCCAGATGCCTGGACTTGAGAATGCAGCATGTGACATTCAAGGTAGATAAGCAAACAGCTAAAGGCAAAAGTAATATAGTAAAACTTGCTCTCGCTGTATTAACTGGGCATTTGGCTATTTTCCTTACTGAATGACACCGTCTCACAACAAGGCACCATGCTGCTGGAGTGCTCTCCTTCCCTTCAGGAACTCAGGTTCCGCGACTCCCTGCTTACCCTCTGCACCAGCCATCCAGTCCTTTCCCTTCTGCATGGACTTAATGCTGACCATGTACAGAGAAGCTAATTCCTCATACCTCTTCCTCTGTTATCCACAGAGCCCTGCAGCCTCTAACCCAAAACAATATGACAAAGATTTCCCATGCCACTAGTCCTCTTTCTTTTGGGGCAGAGGAGCCAAGGGGGAATTTCCTACCTCTTCCTCTCAAGCAGGCATGGGTTCTCCTCATCAGCCTTTGCTAATCCTGCCCATATCCCCAAGCACAGACTCCCAGACTCATTAGTTTTCTCTGGCTCCCTTGCGTCAGGCTGTGCTGCATTCAGTGCTTGATCCAGTATCTCATTTCACCAGCCACAGTTTTATTTGGCAGACCTGGAAAGGGTCTTAATTTGCTGATGTAATTTGTCTGTATAATCACTGTACTTTTTTCCTAATGTTGATGTCTCTGCCAGAATTTCTGTAGCTATTAACAGAATTACAATTAGTTAGTTCATTAAAATTAAAATAAAAGTTGTTGAAATGTTATAAATGGTATTCGGCTTCTGCCCTTTGTTATGAAAGTATTTAAATATAATTCCAAATCATGTTATTGTGAGAAGGAGTTTGATAGTCTATACAGTAAGAATATGAAGATGTTCCAAATTCAGATCAAAACCAATGCTGTTTTCATTTGAAACCTGAACTTACAGTTCTAGTTTTGACTGTAAATACTTATTCACATAGACAATTAAAGGAATAGTTACTGTGTAAAGCACTTACACGGTTAAAACAGCTCATGAAAATCCCTGAGCATACTTGTTTTGTGTCTTGTTTTCATCTACGGTATATCTGTTGTTATAGCATGAAGATCTGACAGTTTATTTGTGAACAAGTCAAGCCTTAGCTTGTATTGGTGAAATGGCAAAAAGAAGAGGCATTTCACCTAGGCAGAGTCTAAGGTAGAATATCTTGCAGATTTCTTTATTTAGTCCTTCTACCATTCATTTCTGTAAGAATAGGTCAAACACGACTGACATTTATGTAGATTTTTTGCATTCTCCAAAATCACAAGATGACTGGATAGGCCTATGAAATAAAGGTTGCTATTTAATTTTCACTTTGTTAGCAGCTGGATGTTAGGACATTTCTGAAGTTTATATAGAGCTTTCACAGTCCACAGTGTAACATCTGCAAAAGTTACAATATTATGTGCAGTCTTACTTTTTTTTTCTTTTGTGCATAGGATTATCTTGTACTGGAATTCCAGAACAGTGTGAAACAGAAGGAAGCAAAAGAAATACAAAACTAACATGAGAAATATTGGGGAAGAAATGGAAAGAAAGAAATCCTGCCATTTCAGCTAATCTATTTTAGCTTTCAAATACTTTCTTTCTTTTTCTTTCTTTCTTTCTTTCTTTCTTTCTTTCTTTCTTTCTTTCTTTCTTTGTAGCCATCAAGTATGAAAGTTCAAAATTCAATGCTCTTGCAATAAATTTGGATACATGGCTTGATAAGGAGTATGACAGCACAGAACACTGATATTTCACTTTTCTCTGTAATTGATACAGTGGAGAAAGGAATTTGTTTAAACAAACACCTCTTAAGTACTGGAATTTTTCTCCTCTTGATCAGCTCCTTTTTACCAGCAAGAGAAACGGAAAGCAATGGCATGGGAAAACAGAATGAGAATGTTTTAGGCATATTTATTGTGGCAGATTTAGTCTCAAGATTCAAAATATGTAGCAAAGATTGTAAAAGATAGATTAATGTGGATCCAGTCTTCCCATAAAACTTCTGAAATCACGGAGAGACAGATTCTACTTTATGTAAAGATCTGGATTACAGTTCCCATTTCCAGAAATGTATAATGATTAAAATATCCTAAAAAATAATGAAGGATAATGTTAGTAGCGCAAAACTAGAGCTTTCAGATTTTAATCCAGAAATCTCTGGACTTTAATTCTTTAATTAGGGATTCACAGCCATTTTCCTGTAAGACCACGGGTAGCTCAACAGATCAATAATCTGAAAAATGACTATTACCTTGCTGCTTGTTTTCGTTGTTGTTTTGATTTCTTTTTGTTTGTTTGTTTTGTTTTATTTTCACTTAACCTTTAAGAAATCTGTTCTGTAATGAATCTTCTAATTCTAAAATTTTGATAAAATTAAAAAAAAAAAAAAAAAAGAACAGCTCAGGATTATCTTCAATTTATTCATAACCCTAATCCAGAAAAAAAATATATATTCTTTAATTTTCACCAATGGTAGACACTTGTTACAAAATAGCTCATGATTAAGTGCACTGTTGAATTGACACCATACTGAGAATGGGATTTACCTCATCTAAATTTAGCCACCTACAATTTTGGCATCTATGAAGTTATTCCAAAAAGGTCCCTTTAGCCATTCAAGCTAATCTTTCTAGGCTCCCCCTATGGGTTTCTACAGATTCAAAGCCAAAAAGCCTATTGCTCTGCATTGACCCTTAGGAGCCTTAGTAAATACCTCTCCTTTGTCACATATGTCTCACCAGCAGTCTTCATCTTTAATAAAGTTTCCTTTGATAGCTCCTAGAGAGAAAAAGTGGACATCCCCCTCACCATAAAACAGATGGAGTAGACAAAGCTACAGAATATTGTGGGCTTGCAACTTGAGTCACTTTTTTTCTGCCATTGCTAAATACAATTTCTGGAGAAAATCCAGAGAAAGTTGATTAATTTAATGAAAGAAACAGAAAGTTCATGTCAGAAGTATTGACAGTCTTGATTTAGCTTATGTCTATATCTCTTAGAAAAAAAATCAAGATTGAATAGCTGGGAATGTATTAAAAAAAAGGGTTTGTACTTACTTGTACTGTGGCTCTGTCTTAGCTGAAATAAATAAACAAAAAGGATACGTATCAGGTTTAAGGTTTAGTTTGTACAGAAACAGCTGACTGTGAACAATGACTGGAACGAACAATGCCAGTGAGGAGTCTTATACTGGTAGTGCGTTTTCCCCTAACTGACTTTGATGTACTAAACACGTTAAAGTTGTAAGAAAACAGTCAACAAAATGGGAAGAGACATCTGTCATTAATTTTTAAATGAAGGCCACTGGAAGCAATTTATTTTAAGAAACTCATTATGATAGCATTGGATTGGTAATTTTAATGTTTTCATGGGAACTGTGGTTTATGACACACTGTATCTATATAAATAATATAGCCTCTTATTCTTTGATGCTAAAACTACTATGATTTCAATCCATGGGCAATTTCATTTCTAAAGAATGCACTGGAAAACTGACAGCTATGATAACAACACGCTGTGAGAGAAATAGCTCAAATGAGGATCTTTCCTTGGCATATATTTTGATGACTTATGATATTATATGGAGCTTATGCTGATAAAATGTGAAAGCAGATCTTTGCTATTAGTTCTTTCTGATTTGTTGGGTATAAACCATACTGCGTAAAAATTCATGAGGCTCCCTTAGTTGTTATGCCTGGTGCTGCAATGGGGCAATTGATAGTGGGTTTGTTCATCTGATTTCCAGTATGTTTTGGGGTGAATGAAAGACTTGCAACGAGGTTTGCAGCTATTTCTGAGAGCTTGCAAAGGCTCAAAACAGGCAGAAATGCACAACATATAACACATGGCTGTCAACTGGATGTGGCTCTGGGCAGCCTGCTCTAGTAGTTGGCAACCCTGGCCAGAGCAGGGGGGTTGAAACTAGATGATCTTTAAGGTCCTTTTCAACCCAGGCCATTCTATGATTCTATGAACTATTAGTTGAAAATGAGGCCTTTTTCTGCAAAGGCAGCCCTAGACCTCCCTCCTTCTCTTCTTTCCCCATGTTCAGAAACCATACAGTTGCAGTAGTGAAATTCCCCCAGAAGTCATCCTGAACAGGACTTCCTGTAATTACTTGTCTATCTCCATGAGAAGTGACCATCTCTAGCTGGCCTGTCAGATATGATTTTGCCTTTGAATAAAGAGCTGAATACTGTCTTTACCGATCAGCAGCATCTGAAACATACACACTTTCCATCATGTAGAATACAAGATTTATCAAGTAAGGTACCTGGGAAGGACAAAGAGGAGCCTTTGGTCATGCAGGCTGAAAGCCTGATGTGCTCCATTGCAGGCTCCTAGCCCTGCAAGATGTATCAGAACAACTACAAAAAAAAATGCATAAAGCTTATTTTTCCTTCTCTTTCCTCCTCCATTGATTTTATCTCTCTTTTTTTTTTTTTTTTTTTGCAATTGTAAGTTAGAAGTCAAAACAAATCATTTATTGAAGCAAAATAGGAACATCACGTAAAAGGAGAAATTTTCCTGGAGTCATCTCAAAAAAGAGCCATTCTAGAATTAATACACTGAGATTAACCAGTTGCAATTCTGTATGTCTTACTAGAAAGAGCTGAGTCAGTGGAACTGAATTTGGTGTTTCTAATTTTTTTCTGGCAAGTAAAAGAAGAAAAAAGCAAATAATGAAGTCAGGATCATACTTTGTGAATACTATCATATTTTTCTAATGAGTCCCATTCAGGAAAATATTAATTGAATATTTTAGAGTTAAGATAATAATTCTACTAAGCAGGAATGCAGTTTGCTGAAGTCAACAAAGTATGACTGTGCTAATGTACATAAGAAAAATTCAGACACTGCATTTGCCCACAGTTTTTTTTTATTATTATTCACTTTGGATTTTATTTTTTGTGCTTCAGATTTTAACCATGGAGTCATATTTGTGTATTATCAAATTGCTAACTGTTGTTTAAAAAGCTTGGTTTTCAGTAGTCCTGTGAATAATCTGGTCTACTGCCCCAGGGGAATTTTCCTATGCAGAAGATGGTGTGACCTCCACTCAAACAGTTTGCACACATAATTGCATTTGTGATGCAATTATGCTTGTACATATAATTTGAAAATAATTAGAGGGTTGTAGTGAATTTTATTTGGAAATTTGACCCATTACATTTGCTTCTTTAGTTTTGTATCACTTATGTGGAGTATGTAGTGCACTTTCGTGTCACAGGATACTCAAGTTCATCAAATGAATTAGTTAAATTAAACATTTAGCAATATTACAGATAGGATATGTCTGTGTTATTTGGTCTTTGAAAATGTACACATATTTATTGTGTACAAAGCTCCATTTATATGTATACTTAGGCCAGCATGTGGACTATGGTTATCGTGTTCTAGGCCTGTGTAACCACACAGCTTGGGAAGTTTGAATAAATTGCTGCATGATCTTCAATGGACATTAAATTTATGATGTTTACAGAAGGTAGGTGCTGCCTCTCTAAATATTGCTAGCTGCTGCATCCCCATTCAGACTTTCAGCAGGTTCCAGGTTGCAAAGTAAATACATTAGTCCTCAGCCAAATGTATCCAACTGTGGAAAATTTTGGCACCTGGCAGGGTCTGGTCATGTGCTAAATCCAAGTCAAGCCAACCACCTGAGGCCTTTGCTTTTGAACTCCTGCCCTGTGATCTGACAGACCTGGCAGGAAAAGTGCAGAAGAGCTGATTGAGACCTGAAGAGATCTGTAGTTTTGCTAAGCTGCTGTGAGGGTTGTACAGCCCAATGCAGGCTGCAGTAAAAGTCTAAGCCTGTAAGGCTCTCCCAGGGTGGAGAATAAAGGAAATAAACTTGAAGGAGGAATTACAAATGAACTGAGAGAAGAGCTCGCTGAGTTGGGAACCTTGCTTTCTGGAAGAGTTTTACAGTGTCATGGAGGACTCTGCTTTGTTTGTACTGTTAGAAACTGGGAAGCCTTTCTCCTGGCGAGGTGCTTATTTAACTTGCAAGGCAAAATCCATTTTGTTCTGTAGTAAATTCGTAAATTAGGCATATAGTCTTCAGCATGTATCTGCCAAAGGAAATCAAAGGAACAGGCATTTCCATATGCTTTTTGGCATTCTGTATTTCTTTCTCTAATCTGTGTGACTGCAGCCAGTTGCTTCCTACTGCTACTCAGCACTAACTATCAAACGACAGGGAAGTATTGAAGCCGATGCACAGTAAATTAATTATATTTTTAAAAGTTCATATTATAGATAATTGAAATACAGCTTGCTCCATACAATGTCATCAAAGTCAGTTCTGAACACGGAAAAATGAATGAATGCTTTCTGGAATGGCAATGGTATCTTTTGTGTTCTTAGATAAAATTTCTGAACTAACAAAATAGGTTTAAACAGGACCTGCTTCTAGAATGTAGCTTGAATGCCAATTTTCAATGGAAGATATTTTTTTCCACACAGTTCATGAATTACTAAAATCAAGATTTTCAAGTGGAAATGCAGAGCTGTTGCTGCAGCAGTGTGCTGTTAGTAATTATCATTAAAACAGAATAGGTACTGGCACAAGCAGAGTAACTACATATATTTAAATCTCTCCCTAAACCAGTATTGTGGCAACCGAAGTAATGTATGTACACATCTCTATTTCATCACCTGCTGCAAAAATTCATTTTTTGTGTGCGTTATTATTTCTTATAGAATCTCTATCCTAAACTGGGACTCTACAGTCATCTGCTGTTACATATCTTTCATGGGATATGGGCAGAAAGGACACTGCAGAGAGATAATAAAATGATAATGGTCAGTGTGCTTGGTTCCAGCCCATCGATAGCCTAAGTGTGATAAGTATTCTCTAGGTGTCACAGGAAGGGAGAGCTTTGAGGAAGGATTTGAAGGGGCATCATGAAATAAAAGAGAAGCTCCTTTTGAAGTGAAATAGAGTTCTGAGAGCCAACACCAGAAGCAAATGAGGGATGATGGTGCTTGCTCAAACATATAACGAGTGAAAGACATTGGATAATGTTACAAGCAGAGAGGAGTCAGCACAATAATAATAATCAGCATCTTCATGAAAGTGAAATGGGGAGGCACAAACCACAGATGAAGACAAACAGCTTATGCTTGCTGTGATAGAGAAGGATTATCCAGTGAGTAGTCCCACAACTTCTGGTAATAATCTGAACGAGTATAAATGTTGGCCTCTGCTGAAAACGAGGTGAGGTCTGTACAAACACAAGAGGCAGACAAACCCCATCTCAGGGAGTTTTGGCTATACATGCTGTTAATGAGGATTTGGTAACTGAGTCATGTGCAGTTGTTAGTTTAAAAATCTTGGCCAAGCAGAGGTATGTGGATGAGTGATAATTCTTAAGATGAGTAGCAGTTTTCCATTACAAGTTGGGGCTATAATTTTCCATTTATTTTAACTTGCATTAAATTCATTCTAAAGTCAATGTGCTCGCATCTGTTTTGCTTTAATACAGTTGAAGCATGCAAGGAGACTATGAGCTACAGAGATAATCAGAAGCAAAAAATTGTAATGGGTGGAGGAAGAGAATTGATGTGGTTATTAAATCTCCACCATCATTTTTCTCTCTTGAGACCAGATACAAAGGGCTGTGAAGTGAAAAAAAGCCCTCCCACTATCTTGCTTGGGCTTTGGGTTTGTGTCTCATACCTTGCACCACCAAGTAGACCAAATAAATCAATGGGGGTGAATATTACATTGGTATGAAATAATCCATAGGGTTATGGAAATTACCACCAAAGATGGATTCTGTAGTACGTTTAATTCACAAAGTCATTCAGAACGACAGGTGTGGGTGTGCTGGGATAATAAAGATACCAATAAGCCACTGTTGTTTTGGTGCGGTACAGATAACACCCCTGGAAGCACTGGTCTGATATAAACAGCTTCCAACTATCATTAGCATTCCATTCTGCACTGCTTGCATTGCATGTTTCGTTACGAGCGTTATAGTTTGACAACCTGCTAGATAGTTTTGAGGCAGGAATGAACAGAAGCAGAACATTCTCTCCAAAAAATTCAGTTCACACCATGGTCCTCAGCTCTTGGTTTTCCAACTAGCCTCCAGACTTACCCCCAGATTTAGAGTTTTACCAAGCAGCTTCTGAAAAATACAACAATAGCATGTTTTCTAATTTCTCTTTTCTTCAATTAATATATTTTGTTAGTTCTTTGCCTGTTACAGGGGAAAAAAATGTGTGCTGTAGCTTGCCCCTTCTGTCTTTCCTTTGTCACTGAGCTACCCCTCCGAGAGAGGCACCGGTCAGTCTCTTTCTGACTGCATAAGGATGCACCTCACCTGAACCTGGAGGGCAACAAGTGACAGGGAAAGAGGATGGGTTGCAGGACAGTCTTAGGACATGTCTTGACTAAGAAAAAGGTCAAATTCAGGCCAGACTTTTCAAAATAAAGAAATAAATAAATGCTAAGACATCCCTCCATACCTATTCATGTTTACTATGGGTTGCATTTGAGGACACTTCTGCCTGTAACATCTTGGGAATGACACCAGACCTTTGGAAATCCTTAGGGCAATAGCACAGCCAGAGTGACAGACAGGAGATTTGATTCTGTGCAAATACTACTGCAGAAGTTGACACTGAGAAAGTGCAAAAGGGGCAATGCATTTCTGCCTTCCCTTTCCTTGTTGAACCATTCCCTGAGTGGTTAGCATGTGGAAATGATTCCTGCAGCAAGCTGAAAACCTACAGATGGCTTTAAAACTATTAGAAGTATGCAGAGATTTTAGAGCCATAAAGGACACTAATGAGTATTTACTTCAGTCTCCTGCATAGTATCACCCACAGAAAAGATTCCCTATTATGTTAGCTGCAGCTGTACTTCCCCTCAGTTACTGGCGTGACTGGGTCTTGTCCAACTTGGTGGAGGTGAGTGAGAATATATGAACAGAAGACACAGGAGAGAGCTATGCAGGATGTGAAACAGAAGATGGAAGCATTAAAAATGTGTCCTGGATGTTGTTTGGCCCTAGTTTCTCCTGCCAGCTTCAGGGACCCAAAGATAATGTTCGCTTAACATGCTCTGGGTGGCAACAAGGCACATTTGGCAAACCTGATGTTGTGTTCACCATGGTTTTTGGCAATAAATCCAGTGTTGTTTTCCTAGCCTGCAGATAGTAATTATGGCCCTGAGAGGTATAAAATACCTATGTTGATTTCAGTGGAATATTAAGTTTGAAGTCTAAAATGAAACCTTATAAATTTCACCATTACTAGCTATTAAACTGTTAATAATTTTAGCAGAAACATACAGCTATTTTAGGGCTGTGAATGGAATTTGAAAATGGTATCACCAGGTTTTCTTCGACTCTTATCTTCGACTCTTACTCCATATCCACAGTTTACTAACAATGAACAGACAGATTTGCCTTTTGATGCAATACTATTCTGGAATGTGGTTGAGTAAATGGCTCTTTGAAGGTATGGTTTTTCTATCAGGTTTGTATTTGATCTACCAATCATGAAGCGATAGCTGAGAAATTAATCTTTTACTCTCCTGGGCATATTTATGATGGCAGTAAATGGTTTATGGTCACCTTCAGTTAACACTGGCCTCACATAATTAAAGACAATATTCCTTACTACCCATAAATTAAAGCCAACATCTCAATTTATTTTTTTTTTCTGGAGTTCTTGAAAAATGCTATTTCTGTTACTGCTCCTTTTCCTACCTTGACCATACCAGAGGAAGAGTGCTTCGATATCCTGTTTATAAGTATGATGGACACTCAGGTTTATGCTTAATGTCACATTTTCTCAGGTAACATGTTGCTGTTAATTCTTCTGATTTCTCAAATATTTTTTTTTTAGGATGTGCATTTCACTCCCACTGACCCTCTGCTGGTTTGAATAGTGAGATTAGGCACAATGTCCCTCACTAGTTTCTCTTTCCCTGGAATCCCTTTCTCCTCTGCTGGGTCAATCATGCTGATGGTAGCTAAAATTCTTATTTTATCTAACATGTCAACATCACTCTATTAATTTTCCTCTGTGGTATGCTGTTTCCATTATAGCAATCTAGAGGCTTGCAGAGGGAATGAATATTCAGATTTAGCCAGGCAAAGTCAGTGTTTTTTTCCAAAGCCTCTTAGAGTCTCTGGTCATGCACTTCTTTTCTCCCCACATCAAAATGTCATTTATGCATATTGTAGTAGTCTGTATACAATCTCCAGTTCACTGTATTTTCCAGTAAAACTGGTGTGCTGAATGCAATGGGAATGTCAATTGGAGGAAACTATTTGCTTCAAAGTAGTATGCTCACAAAAATGGTGTTTTTGTTTGTTTGTTTTTGTTTTTGCCCCTCCCCCCCCCAACAGTACCTGCCTGCAACTTGCCAACATGTCGTGTGTATAAAAATATTTGCCATCTGACACATCTCCAGAAATACTTCTCCTTGTGGAATTTTTCTGTAAGGAGAATGTATACATGTATATATATTCTCCATGATGCTACATATCAGGTAAGAATTTTAGGTTTTGCTCTTCTAGCAATGATGAGTGAACAGCCAACTGTGCTCTTCTATTAAGCATATGAATCTCAGAGCAACGAGTATGTCCAGCTTCCTTTTTAGCTGCTGTTCCTGGAGGGAAGTAAAAACTAGGAAAGCCAGGACTTAGCTTGTGGCTGGGCTTTTAACTCACTTCCATTCTGCAGAGTTAGAAGAGCCTCTCTCCTGTGGGTCATATGCTTATACATTTCCACATCTATTTTTGCTTGCTGCCCCACTGAAGAGAGCATTTTCTTGATTTGACCACAAGCTTGAGATAGTTTTAATTCAGAAATGGGATTTTTCTGTTTGTACTACTACAAAACAGTAGGTTTTTCTTTCTTTTTTTTTTTTTTTTTCCTCCTGGTCTATTATTTAACCTTATATCTAGTTCATAGACTCACGTTGTGAAAATCAGGTCACAAACAGCTGCCCTGAGTTTCACATCCCACCTTTTTTTCATCTGTAAGTAAGTTCTTGTGTTGATGACATTGCGTTCTTTGCTAATACCCTTGGTTCTGGCACCATACTCCCTTGTACACTTATGCCCAATTTAAAATTAATAACTACCTTGCCAGCCTGCACTGTGATAGTCCACTGGCCTATGCAGAATCCTCCTGAGCTAGTGATGCTGTTGTCTTCCCCTTTGTCCTCACTGTGCGCACTCTTAAAAAATGATGCGATTTATTGTGGTTGTTACGTATTTTCCAAGTCCTCGATGCCAGGGTCTCTAACAGAGGTCTGTTTCATTCAGTGTCTTAGTCTAACCGGTCAGCATTGTGTCACAGGAACCTCTGAGCAGCACAATAACCAACCCCAACTGGTCCACATAACAAAAGGGCTTCTGTGGCAACAAGCTGCCACAGAAGAGACACTGCCATGGAGACCATTCTTGATCCTGTAAGAAAGATCTATTGTATTTCACATCCCTTTGTTCTGAAAGCAGTAGGAATTATCTCACAACCATTCATCATGAGCCAAAGAGTTATCCCAAGTGTAGTGTTTGAGAACTGGAAAAGTGTTAAAGCTCATAAAAAATTGTCTTCATCGGGCAAGGAAAGTAGAAAGGAAATGAAACATATGCTATCGGCTGAACTGGAGGAGTACCCAGATGTGGTTTGAGAACTAAAGTGTGAGGGGAAGGGATTTACCTGCACTATCCAAGTAATCACTTGTTTTGGAATAAAGTGTACATGTACACAATTACCAGAGGGAATGAATAAAAGAAAGGAAGAGAGAGTAAAGCTGACTTACTCCCTACTCACTGAATATGGCTAGGGACTATGCACTGAACTTTCAATTTGGAAATAGGCATTTGCATTCTTTTTGACAGCTATGAACCTTTTTTTTTTTTTCCTGAGTTGCATTTGCCTGTTTTCTTTTCCCACAATTCATATGTGAAAGAGTATTTTGTGGGTAGACACATCTTTCTGCTGAGGAATAATGCACTATGTGGAATACAATTCTGAGACTGTGGACAAGGCATTTTCTTGTTATGATCACAAATTATTCGCATGTGTGCAAGACCCGCATGAGAGCAGAATGTGTTAGTCCAGCGTCGTAAGGCCAGACTGCATTCCAGGAGCGGCTGCCCAGCCGGTACATCCACGCCCTGTGTATCCTGCCCAAATGGAAAGTTGAAGGCTCCTATCTCAAACTTCTACATGGAAAAAAATCCAGGAGAATCTTATCTGGAAACATTTTGTAGCTCATTTTGTGGATTATCTACTTTAAGCTGAGAATATTACAGTTCTCTGAATGCACTCAAATGCAGGGTACAAATCTGATGGTAAAAACTTGCTTTATTTTCTTCATAGATATACAGGGACAAATTTTGATAGAAGTCAGAATATTGATGTTAATGCTGATTTGCTTTTCATTTTCACTCTCTCATTTCTTTTTTTAGGTATCAGTCTTTCAAAGCTCAGCTCCAAGCGAATGTCTCTCAGTTGGTATATGATGTCAAACTTATTTTTGGAACATGTAAAAATACCACAAGGGCTCACTAATCTTCTAATAAGATAAAATTACTTCTGAAGGTTAAAATTAGCATGCTGGAACTTTTCCAACAATTATATTTTTACAGCCCTACCATGTATATTATACAGTATGTTTCTAAAGGATCATTACTCTGAAATATATATTCTTTACATCAAACTATAGTTATTTTGAGGTAATTTTTAATATGATAATTAATTCCCCCCCACAAATCTCCAAATTTGTACTAAGAATTATCCAAAATGTATAATCTTATTATTGCAAGAAATAAAATACTAGTAATGAAACCGGATTCAAGAACCAGGTTAAAAAATGAAGAACAAAACAAAACAAAATGTAAATATAGGTTATGTTCATTAATATAATCTAATTTTTCCAAAATAACTTTTACAGATTTTTCATTTATCTTGAGAGCTTTTTATGAGTGTCACCTGATATGAGATAGGAGTGTGAAAGCAGGAGTCAAATCTATTATTATTAGCCACTTTTTCCAGTAAAAAAAAAAAAAAAAAAAGAAAGCATGAAAAAACCTACAGCAGATTCAGAAAGCGGGAGAGAGTGGAGAGATACAGCAGAAGCACGCTGGTCCCATCACCCTGAGTTCACTAAACAGAAACAAACCTCTGCTAGCCTAATTTTCTGAAAACTAGGAAACAAAATGTAGTACAAAGCAACCAATTTTTGTAGAGGTGACAAATACCAAAAACAACCTGCTGTGCCCTGCACTATTCAGCATATTCATAAATGATCTGGAAAAGGGATGAGTAGTTGCGTCACAAAGTCTGGTGAGGCTACCAAGTTATTTAGGTTAATAAAGACAAAGAGGCAATCTTGAGGAACTGCAGAAAAGTTTGTGAAAGGGAAAGACTGAGCAATAAAATGGCAGATGGAGTTCAATGTAGATAAATACAAAGTGGTCCACATGGGGAAAAATGATCCTTACTTCATATATGAAAAGGCACGTCATCTGGTTGCTGCTTCTCAGGAGAGAAAGTTCTGGAGTTTTGAAAATGGTTCCACAGGAGCACCAGCTTAGTTCTCAGCATCTGTCAAAATAACAATTAAAAAATGCTAGGAAGTGTTAGGAAATCAATAGAGAACAAAACAGAGAACAGCTTAGTGCTGCCATAGAAATCGTATTTTGCTTACATCTTGAGGTAAAGAATCATAGAAATATTGGTTGAGAGGGACCTCTGCAGGTCAGCCAGTCCAGCCTTCCACTTGAAGCAAGGCTATTGCCTAGATAGTCAGATCAGGTCAGCTGTGGCTTTGTCTAGCTGAGTGTTGGAAGCCACTGACGACAGTGATTCCACAGACTCTCTGCGCACCTTCTTCCAGTGCTGCACAACCCTTTTGGTGAAGGAATTCTTTCTGATGTCCAAGCTGAACCTCCCAAGCTGCAGTTGTTGTTGCCCAACACGCCTGCCCAATGCACGTGGCTGTTGCTCCTTGTTTTGTACTTGCCACTATCAAGAAGTGTTTAGCCCCATCATCCCTTGGATGTTGTTCTGGTCCCTGTTTGTCAGCAGCAGGATGGAAAAAAGGTATTACTTTTGCATAAAACACATCTAACTTAGCTAGAATGCTTCAGGCTGGGAGAGGGGCTACAGGGTATATGATGGAGATGCAGGTAAAGGATGTCTCTTCTGATAAAGAACAAGTGAGCTAGCAGTAGCCAGATTGAAAATATACAAATGGAGGCAGGTTTCTGCACAACATTTGGTTGACCTGTGGAACTTGCCACTACATCTTGTTGTGAATGCTAAAGGTCTGCATAGGTTTAAGGGAAGATGGGCAAGTGCCTGACGGAGAAACCCAGTAAAGGTTACTAAGTGCGTAGAAACTACATCTGCCTCAGAAAACCTCTGAGTTTGAAATATTGGCAGTAGGGAAAGTGCTCAAGAAGACTACCATATGATCTTGCCCTATACTAGTGCTCTTTCACAGTCTTTTGGTCTAATAAAGCCTTTGGCCTGACCCAGTGTGAAAGCTCTTATGTTCAAGAAATTGCCTGTAAAACATAACAACCTGATAACTTTGATTTCTAGCTTCCTTTGTCAGTTAAACTGGGAATTCTCCAGCTCATTTTCTCAGGTGCATAAATAATTACTGTTACACTTTTGTTTTAGGTTGTACACACAAGCAGCAACAAAAGCAGACCTGCAAGAAAATTAACGTTTTGAAGGAATCAACCTGAATATTTGAAATGAAACTTTGGGCTGCAGTTCCCGGCCAATGCCTTATTTCCAACCTATTTATACAATCAGTTCCACTAAAATTCAAAAGTTAAGTCTTTGAAAGGAAGAATATTCTTACGATTAAGACAATGAAATAGCACTCTAGAGATCTCAGTTTGATCTCTAGCAATGTCACAAATTTCCTGCCAGTTTTGGCAAATCAGGCAGGTCATCATCTAGTGTGAGCTGTTGAAACGACTCAGGTTAAGCACTTGCACAAGTCCTTAATGAGTGAGTTTTGTCGTGTGGCGCATCTACGTAGCCCCGGAGTGCTTCAGAAAGGGCTTTGTTGTAGGGCAGGGGGCCATGGGACACCAGCTGGGACTCCTGCTCCCTCCAGGGGGGCCGCACTGTCCCCCCGACACTGGGGCAGGACCTGTCGAGCAGAAACCCCCAGCCAAAGGTCTCTGTCTTGGCAGGGGTGAAGAAAGGGGCACCACAGCTCCAGCGCTCAAACCCCACGCTGGCTCTTCTCCCCGTCTACAACCAGCCAGGCTCGGGGAGGTCTCTGTGCCGGTGCAGGAGAAGACAGAAAGAGCCGTCAGAAAGAGAGGGACGAGGAGAGGTGAGAAAAGGA
>VXAA01003990.1:278645-331396 GCA_013399115.1 Anseranas semipalmata
TTTTAAGCACAGGCGAGAGGGGCACATTTATTGCGCTTTCGGGGTTTTGTCTCCGTACAGCTTCGGCTGTGCCGTCTGTAGGCAGGAGGCAAGGAGCCTCTAAGCATTTCAAAACAACCTCTCCTTTAATTCTGATTCATCCGCGCAGTATTTGTGCTACCATTCCTGCTCTCTTTTTGGAATTGACACTAATTTTATCCAGATTCGCCACTGCTGGAAGCAGATTTATCTCGGAATCGCAAGAAGCTGTGCCAAGGTATTTAACTTGCAGACTCGGGTGAGAGGGAACTCCTTTGGATCAGACGCAGAAAAGCAGAGCCTCCCGTGGTCACGTCTGAAAGCAGGACCAGAGGATGGCTAAAGAGCTTTAGAGAGCGGAAGCCTTCCTCTCCAAACCCTCGGCTTCTCCCAGGAAAACACTGGACTTTCATGCGGTTAATGCACAGAAACGGTGAGCAGAAGCGGAGCGGGCAATGAAAAAGCAAAGACCCGAACGACGCCCCCCTGTCCCCCTCCCAGCGGATGCCCACCCAGCCCCGCACCCCGGGCAGGGCTCGGGCAGAGCAGCCGGGGCCGGGGAGCCGCCGGGGCTCTGCAGCCAGGGCAGGTCTGTCCCCGGGAGCCGCTCAGCCTGGCCCGGAGCCGCAGGGGGGGAGACCTTCCCTCCCTGTCCCCTTCCCCAAGCCTGGCAGGGGAGGAGGAGAGCGCTGCCGCGGGGCGGGCCGGGCACAGCGGGGCTGCCTGGTGGCGAGCCCGGCGCTGGGAGAGGTTCCCGGCGAGGGCTGAGCAGGGTTTGCTAAAGTTGCAAAGCGCTCGTCCTCCCCTGCTTGCACCCGAGCCGAGCCGTGCCGGTCCTAGCCGAGCTGGTCCTAGCCAAGCCGAGCCGTGCCGGTCCGAGCCGTGCCGGTCCGAGCCGTGCCGGTCCTAGCCGAGCCGAGCCGTGCCGAGCCGAGCCGTGGCGCTGTCCCGGCGCGCCACCCAGCGGCCGCCGGCACAGGGCGGCAGTGGGGTCTTCCTGCCCCCAGCCGAGAAATAGAAAATTGCGCTTTTGTTCTTCTTTATTTTTTTTTCATTTTCCCCGTTTTTCTTTTTTTTCTCTCTTTTTCCTTTTTTTCCATTTTTTCCTTTTTTTCCTTTTTTTTCTTTCTCTTTTTTTTTTTCCTGTGTGATTTCAGATACCTGCATGAATTTTTGAAAAGCCTTTTAAAATTCCTTCTTCTTATGCCTACTGAAGCAGGTTAAATTTTGTAAGAGCCAGGAGTCGCTGTGTTGTTGTTTTTTTCCCCGTAAGTCAGAGTGAAGGGTGAAATCTGTGCGCTGATATATAGAGCGAGTACACCCAGAGGAGTGAAGGGAGCAGTGGCGGATAGGGTTAGGGTGATGGCTTCTTGCAAAGTCTGAGATTTCCAAAACTGTTCTTTCTTTGGCTCTATCAGAATAGAACTGTCAATTCCAACTTTCAGACCATTTCAAGAATAAGGCCAAAATCAGTTAAGGAGCTGGGTAGTGTTGCAGCTTCTCATATTTTATGGTCTGAGAACTGCATCTAAACTTATGCAAGTCTAATTTGAATTGTGCTGACTTTCCTACAATAAGAAGCAAACCCCAGGCTGCTCTGAACAGACCAAGTTAAAACAGGCAGTTGAGGCAGTTGGACACAGCTTTTTTTCTGTATGAGTTACAGTGACAAGTAAATTCGGTTTGGGGTAGCCTGAAGAGAAGCATAGTCTAGGACTGCTTGTCTATAAACCTTCCCCTGAGCATTTGAGGTGCATTCTGCTGGAGTAAGATAGGTCATACTGACAATATATTTGAAGGATATCCTGAAAAGGTAGGACATGGGTATGTTCTGTGAATGCAGAAAGGTTTGATGTTGGAAGCAGGATGTGAGAAGAGCTGAAGATGCTTTTATCTGTATGCATGGCAGCTAGAATGCCACCAGAGTCCTTGCAGTTATCCACTGGGCTTGGAAATCAGAGGGAGAGTTTCAAAATTTTCGTAGGGCCAGGACACTCTCTTTCACATTCTGGTTTCCATCTTCTTCTGTCTTCTCTGAAGCAATTCATCCTGCCATAAAGGCAGAGCTGACTGAAGGCTTCTAATTACTGTAAGCCAACCCAAAATTTGTATGGGAGAGGAGCAAAGAAAAAGAGAGGGCAGAGCTTGGGGTTTGGAGGAAGAGCAGAGAACAGCGTGGCAGAAAGTGTAAGATTCCGGGGATCTTTTCTTCCTTCCAGCCTGTAGCCTTCTCTGGGCCTTTCCTCCTCCCTCTGGGGGCTGTATTCCCTCTCCCCTTCTCTTGCCCTACAAGGGTGTCTTTGCAGCCATCTACACACTTGCATCCCTGCTGTCTGGCAAGAGAAATCCCTGTGTTCCCCCTGTGCCAGCAGCCTGTACTGGGCCATAGCAACTGTTGACTTTTCCTGTGCTTGAAGTTGACCTTGCTTAAGCAGTAGGGTTCGGGTTAGTAAACAGACTTTAAGTGCCTGGCTGTAAATGACAATGCTGCCTGGTGGGACCACTCTGGCCTGTAATGAAAATTACCATTTTCATCAAGCTCCTTGACTTGGACTTCTTCCAGTTCTACTGAAGCGTAGTTGTCCAGTTAGTTCATTACAAACGACAAGTGGTTCATTATAAATGATGGAAACCACAGTGTCCAAGACTGTCTTTATAAGTAGGGAGCACTTGAGAATAGCGTTTCAAACAGGAGGCTCTGATGCATCTATTCAGGGTTGTGTGTTTTGTTTTGTTTTCTTCTTTTTAACAAGTGGCTGAAGGGAGCACAGTACTCCCCCCATTTGCTTGCAGGATGTCTCTATACAAAGCAAAGTTCGTTATGGGTCCAGCTGGGAAGACTTCAGCCATCTCAGTGGAATGACATCAACCCAGGCACTTCTAAGACTTTCACAGAATCACAGAATCCTTTAGGTTGGAAGAGACCTCTAAGATCACCCAGTCCAACCTATGACCTAACACTAACAAGCCCTCCACTAGACCATGTCACTAAGCTCTACATCTAAACATCTTATAAATACCTCCAGGGATGGATGCCCCCAGAGGAGGGGCATACATGGTTGCCCTATTCTTGTGCTCTACCCTAGGTATCTGCATTTGGCCAGTATCAGAAACAGGATTTTAGGTTAGATGGACATTTGATCAGGCCAGGAAAGCTATTCCTGTGTTCTCATGATAGTATTTCTTTATTTTGACACCTTATTATTTATCCATAAATATGTAAAATTATCATTCCTCTTCAAATTTAGTACTAAGCAATAACAAAAAATACTTTGAAAGTAATGCTGTATATAAAAGTTAATGTTTAAGTATGTGCATTTCTGTGATACCAGTAACCTAGACTGGTATGGCCAAGTGGTGTCTCCCTGCAAAATCTTGCTACTGGGATGACAGCTCTGCTTTCAAAAGCTTCAAATATCCTTTAGTATGACTACGTGCACCCCAGAGCTTAGGCCTGTGAGTCACTGTGATCTCCAGATGTCTTATGAAAGTCCATACATCTTCTCCGAAACCCGAGTTAGCTTCTTTAAAGCCAGGGTAAGCGTACATACAGTATTGTAAAATGTGTTTTAAGTATATGCAAGTAAGTAAACTCCAAGTCAAAGTCAGTGTTCCATGCAGGCTAAGGTGAAAAACATCAAAATTATGCTAATACAAAACTGCCCTCTGAATTTGGCATTGGAATCAACAAGCTGTGTTTGATCCATAGAGCTTACAGAGAAGTGCTATGTCTATATGGCGAAGATGCCTCAAAATTGTAGTTGTTGGTGCATTGTTTGGCTTTTAAAGTGATGTTACCACTTCTTTTTCAATGTTACACACATGCTCCTCTTTTTTTTTTCATGCTATATCTTTAGTTAGCCTGTAACCAGGGTATTTCACTGTATGGTGGTACTTATTCTAAACAAAGCTCAAGAAAATGAAAGTGGTTGTCTTTGCCCTGATTTACACTGCCATTACAATGTAAACCAGAAAGCTTAACCACATACATAGCCTTGAATTGCTTGGCTTTTAAAGTTTAATCATAGGCTCTTTCTTTCTGCACAGCTGAGGTTTCCACATAATTGGAATAAAGGATATGAGAATGGAGCGCAGCTTTCCCAATGGCAGCGGTTAGTAGTCGGTTAATGTCACTGATATCACTGCTGCCAAAGGAGAAAAATGGTCTTTTCAGTAATGTTTTGAGCTCAGAATCAAGAGTTCTGGGTTCAGTTTCTGGCTCTGCCACAGACTTCTAACAATTTTACATTCTTTCTGCATGTTTCCCAGCTACAGATGAGAATAATACTGTTTTTTGTCTTTCCGATTTAAAGTATTAGCTCTTTGTGTGGTGTGTCACCCTATCTAGGTGGGGCTTTCCACACGTGGCCATAGGACACAGACAGTACAATTCCTGCAGCCTTTGTGGGATCCTGAAGGGAGAAGACATGTCATGAGTCAGCAGACTTGTCCCTCCTACTTGGCTGGGCTTTCCTGTGTGTATATAACCAGGAGACTACTCTAGACCGACGACCTTCTACTTTTCTCACTCTTCTGTCCCTTCCAACCAAGGATTTTGAAGTTCTCTGACATCCTGAGAGAGACAGAGATGCCTACACAGAGGAAATGAATGAGGTTTTGGTGGCCACTGCATACAGGAGATGCAACACAGGATCTGCAGTAGACCTGTGCTTTTCAGAGCAGCAGCAACTGAAAGCTTCTAAAATGGCACTGGCCACCTTGTGTAGGTGCCGAAATTGCTCCTTTTGTCACTTCCAGAAAATATAAACTTTGAAAGAGAAAAAAAGATCTTTCTAAGTATGTTTCTTGGTAGAGCAATCAGAAAAATGTCATTTTCCATAGCTGGCAGGTTCACAGATCTTAGCCAGATGAGTAGTGCAGAACCATTGGTGACTTTTAGGGCACTTAAAGCTGCTACTTTTTGGCCATTACATGAAAGAATGAATTTGGTCTGGTTTCCTAAGGGAATGAATCTCTTGGATATAGTCTGTCCATCTATCTCTGTCTGCATGCCAACTTTTGAATGACTTTTGAATATATTGATAATTTTCAACCATGTTCTACTAAGCAGAAGCTTAAAAGACAATTGCATTCCTGCAGGATAGGTAAGAACAGGGTGCTGTACCAGAGTGGAATGACTGAGACTACTGCCCCCACTGAGGGAAAAGCCAGTAAAACTCAGCTCTTTCCACCTTCCAGTAGGTGGCTCAGCATGGATTCTGGCTGACTGGTCTGCACCCATCTTGCTAGAGACTGTTGGAAGTGCCAGGGGCAGTACAGGGAATATTTGAGGCATTTCTATTTCAAGCAGAATGTCAAATTCTGTTCGACTGATGTCAGTGCTAGCATTGTGTGATTATGCCTTTAAGATACTAAGATGATTGTGTGTATTTCAACTGCATATTTTCAAATCTCTCTGTCTTGTTTTAGAAAAAAAATAGACAAAATGGAGCACATGTTACTGCTGTTCATATTTTTCATGCCTACATTGGGTCTCGTTAATGGAACGGAGACTGAACAAGATTTTACTTGGCACTTAAAGAAGATTCCTCAGATTGTGAGTGAAAGAACTTTCTCCCTTGACAGCCCTAAATTTGAAGCAAAACCCAGCTTAGAGCTGAACAGTGTATGTGGAATTGAATGTCAAAGAAAAATGCCGGTGCCCAGCTTGTCTGACTTGAAGGACCTCTTATCCTATGAGACTGTTTTTGAGAATGGCACGCGGACCCTGACTGAAGTGAATGTCCTTGGACTAACACCTGGTCCAGCTGGAAACACAACTACACATAAGTCTTCGAGAAAGAAGAGGCAGATATATGGGACAGACAGTAGGTTCAGCATCTACGACAAGCGGTTTATGACCAACTTTCCATTCAACACAGCTGTGAAGATCTCCACTGGCTGTAGTGGTATTCTCGTTTCCCCCAAGCACGTGCTAACAGCTGCCCACTGTCTGCATAATGGCAAGGATTATGTTAAAGGCAGCAAAAGACTGAGGGTGGGCCTGATGAAAACCAAGTCCAGAGGTGATGGCAGGAAACGCAAAGGTGCTAAAAGAAGTAGGAGAGAAGCTGCTGAGGCCCAAGAGGATCCTGAAGTTGCCACAGGACTAAGGCGACGATCCAAAGGTGGTGGGAGAAAGCAGAGGAGATCTGGGAGGAAGCTGGGGACCTCAGATGGCATGCCCTCCTTCCAGTGGACCAGAGTGAAGAGTACCCACATCCCAAAAGGCTGGTTTAAGGGTGTCTCTGGGGATATTGCCCTGGATTATGATTACGCTGTTCTTGAGCTCAAGCGTCCCCACAAAAGGAAATACATGGAGCTGGGAATCAGCCCAACCATCAAAATGATGCCTGGGAGCATGATCCACTTCTCGGGTTTTGACAACGACCGATCTGGGCAGCTGGTCTACAGATTTTGTAGCATTTCTGATGAGTCCAATGATCTCTTTTATCAGTATTGTGATGCTGAGCCTGGCTCCACCGGATCTGGCATCTATCTCCGTCTTAAGGAGCCAAACAAGAAGAAGTGGAAACGCAAGATCATTGCTGTTTATTCGGGCCATCAGTGGGTGGATGTCAATGGGGAACAACAGGATTACAATGTAGCAGTAAGAATTACTCCTCTCAAATATGCCCAGATTTGCTTCTGGATACATGGGAATGATGAGAATTGCACACAAGGCTGAAGAGAGCTGAAAGTAATTTGCCTAGCACCCATATTACCATAGAGTGAAAATCTTCTGCCAGCAGTTTCCGAAAGAACATCGTTCTACATCAGGACGTTTTCGAACTCAAAGCTCACAAGTAATGTTATGGTGACTTGAGTAACGCTGAATGGTTGGGGGACGGGTAGAATTGTCAAACAAAATATTTTTAATTGTAATCAATCCTAGATCTGCACTTAAAAGCCCAAACTATATTTATATTTGCAATTGTGATAAATTCAAATCATTCACATCAGAAAAAAATAACTACACTTGTTTGGCATTTTTTTTTCCCAAAGGAAAGATTGAAACTTCTCAAACTGATGTTTAACGATATATATTTTTCCAACAGATTTGCTTTTCTCAGGGTTCTGTTCCAATTCTTCAAATGCAAGTTGTGCATACATCACTTTACTATATGTGCAGAATGGTTCAGAATGCTGCATGAGACCAAGAAATTATTTTGGCATTTTCTAAAGACCACAGCTCCATGTTGAGAAACAGCAATCTAGTTCGTGCTTGTTATTTTGGAAAGCTTCGTTTTCTGGTTGCTGGAGGAACACTCCCATTTTAAACCCCAAATTGCTGTAGCTGATGACTAGACCTAAAAAACAAGTTTCATTTCATTGCTCAGTAAAAACAACAAAGAGAAATTAAAGAACATAGAAGTTTCCATGTTTGGAAGAAGAAGAAGCATCAGAGCATAACTTAATGCCTTTATATCTTCTTTGAGAAGCTACACAAGTCTTAAACATAAGCATTTGTTTTCTAATTAGTATTTGGAAAGCTGTAGCTTTAGCTTCTTGTCAAACGTTTAACTTTCCCGTTAGGCAAAATCACTGACTTCTGAAGTGGCTGTTTGACAATCATTTAGAGCTTCACCTCAAAGCCACAGGTGAGAGTTTGTTGGGTGCTAACCATTTCTGCCAGTTTTTAAAATTACTTTATAAGAATTCAGCTTCATAGATAGGATACTCTGGGTATTAGACTGGGAGGTGGAATGCTGTATTTCGGTTTGTCTTTACAAAGTGGGCAGTTTTGATCATGTCATATTGAGACTCCACCTCAACGTGAGTTACAGGGTTAAACTAAAAATTCTCCCAACTAAATTAAACTGCCTTCTGAATGGTGGAAGAACTGCCCTGTACATTGTAACAGATATCTTGCTAGGTATCAAATATTAGTATTATCAAATAATTGGGTTCAGTATGTTTGCTGAACTACACAGTTAATGAAAACACAGAGTGAGCTTGACTTGTACACACAAATCACCTTTTTAAAAAGTGGTTGCTGTTGATTTCCACACAGGTCTTAATCTTGTATTTTGTATCAAGATTTTGAAGCGCACAGGATTGTTACGGTGCTATGTTAATCTAATAACATAAAAGGATACTGTGTATTTCAGGTCACATCCATTGGGTTTCATTACTTTTATAATTATTCACCATTGCAATATTTCATTTTTTGATGATAAGTTTATACTGACCAAAATCAATTTTCTTCCTATGCAGAAGAAAAAAATATAACAAGATTTTAAAATATTATTTGTTTCTTGGTATATTTGAAATATGCTTGTAACATTTTTCAATGAAATATGATCATTTTTAATAACCCACTTTTTTTGTAGATGATTGAAAATATAAAACCTGACACTCTGTGCAGGCAACTTTCTTTGTCATATTATTGCCAAAGCATAAAAGCTTAACAGTTGTTTCCATACAATAACTCTAACAATTTCATTAATTGGAAGAGATCTCACTTTAAAAGAAACTATTTCTTTCAACTTTAGCCTCCTTGGGCATCATTTAACTTTTTTTTTTTTTAGACTTGTATGATTGTTTGCAGAAAACTAATAACAATTTTTAAGTTTAGAAATTAATGTCTAAGGTTTTAAAGTTAATTATTTTTGTTGTTGTTGTTAACATCTCTATTAAGACATATGGCTTCACTGACTCATTTTAAATCACCTCAGTCCAGTATTTAATGCTCTTGCTCTATGCAGCAGGCCTACAATATTCCTTAGGCATCTCTATAATGTTTTTCTTAAGTGCCTTTTTCCATACTTACTGTAACAAATAAGGTACCACGTTGTTAATCAATATAAGTCAGCATAGGTCCTGGATTTTGTTACAATTTTATCTTCATTGTTGATTTGGGTCCAAAACTGCTCAAGATAAAGTAGCTTAGTAAATTCCTTGTTTTGGGGAGTCTTCTTGAGCGGTACTCATTAGGAAAAGAAATATCATTATTTCTTTATTAGTTTGGGAATCAGGGACAAGGTAAGAATGAAAAGTGTTGATGTCAGCTTTCAAATGGTCTTGTTCTAGTAATCATCTGCTCTAAATACCTCAGCCACAACCTGAAATTCTCGTACCAGGCTGATAACAAATGTTTATCCTCAGAGGATAAATACTAGATGTTCAGTGCCTTATTTTATGGTACTAAGAGATTAAAGAGGCCGGCCAGAGCAAAATATGAATTAGTCACAACTATATATATATATACAGTTGTATAAATATTCAGGCCTCTGCGTGCACATGCACAGACACGTGCAGGCATGGCCTTGGAAAGCATACGCGGTTTTGTCTGGGCCAGCACCTTCAGGCAAGGGGATGCAGGCACAGGAAGACACGAATGGACAAAATGTTTGCGCCTGTCGTATCCTAATGCCAGGCAACATTTTGATCTGCCACTTAGCCTAATGAAGAAGGAAATGCTTTGTGTAGGCATTGTCACTGCTTACTACAGGAACTTCCTAAATAGTTCATAAATCAAGTGTTTATGCACTGGCGTGTGCAGCCCCAGAGGCCAACATACAGCACAGAGCTATTGGTACCAGCCACTGCAAGTGGGACAAGGATTTCTGAGCTGTGAAAATCTCAGATTTCCTTCAAAGAACTGCAGTTGGTGTCTTGTTATCTATGAGAAAATACAGGAGGGGGTGTTCCTAGCAAGTAGGACAGTGCACAGGCATCAGGGCTGGGTTCCCAGCGTAGAAGGGGACACAACCCTTGCAATGTTTCCCCAAAGGATTTTTTCCTCTTTCAAGTACTGGAGTGGGCATCATTTGTTTTCCTCAGTACTAATGCTTTTCCATAAGAGTTGAGCTTTTCTTTTAACTGTATTCCTGGCTTTAGGAAAAAAAAAAACAAACTCTGCTAAGGGGGTACTGGCAAATTTGTACAAACAAGCTTTCCCCAGGCCAAGGATATGCCTCGTATGCAAACCATTAACACACCCAGACCAGCTTCTGCAAGACGTTTGTGCATGTGTTTAGTTTGGGGCTCTGAGAAGTACAATGGAAGTCAAGGGGGTTATCTGTGATGTGAAAAATTAAGTCTAAGTTTGCGTTATCTTACAAAAGAAAAACACAATGTTAGGTAGCAAAATTATTTCTGTTATGTGAGGTATAGAGTACCTGATGCTTTAAAAATTGCTTAAAGAATCTCCTTGACTCAGTTCATAACTTACCCATCCAAATTTTGCAGATTTATGAGTCTGTATGGAGTATGAATCAGCCCAGAATATAGCTAAGTAAGAAAATCATTCATCTACATGTGGAGGAGGGAAGCAGCTGGGGTGTTCCTCCTATTCTGCTGATAAGGGATCAGCTTGCTGCAAGCAGCAATTACTATAGAAAGTGAGAGCAAAAGAAAGTGATGTTACAGAAGACCCATAAGAAAGAGATGATGTACGAGGGATAAAGGAAGTGTGAAAAGTAACAGAAGAAATGGCTGTGAGGTAGCAGAGGGACCTACTGTAAGAAAGAGTAGGCAGCTGGTAAAGGCGTAACAGTGTACATTAAGATGTAAAAATCATGTCACATGAACATCTCCTTTCACTATTAAGCACGAGGCTATTCTTCCCAGCCAAAAACACCGAGGAAAGGGCTGTGAGAGGGTTCAGGTTCTGGCAGGGACCACTAACAGGCAGCAGTTGTCAGCCCTGCTCTACAGTCCTTGCCCAAAGTCGCAGGGATTGTGCTTGTGCTCAGTAAGTCAGGGTCCTTAGGAAGCAACAGAGCCGTGTCCCAGCCGAAAGGGTCGGCGGTGCGAACCTCCCAGCACGCCGCGTCACCGAGAGGGGGGTAAGTGGCGCGAATTTCTTCCACGTGAAGGTTTTCCAAACCTGAAGTTTTGGTGGGATCTCTGCAAAGGCTGTTCCCTGTTGGAAAAAGAAAAAAAAAAAAAAAAACAAACTTGAAGTATTTAAGCATTGGTTCCACTTTTTGCATGTACCTACAAAGTCTAGCTAATATTTTTTTTTCAAATACATTTAGTATGTTTGGTATCTTTGTAGAAATTTAATCAACTGCTTCTAATTTTGTAGCACAGCATATTACAGATACTTCAATCTACAAATTAAATTCTACTAAAGAATAAAATTAAAAAAAAAAGAATATTATTAGATTGAAAGCTTAAAATTGCACAGTAATCTTGAAGGTTTGGAAGCATATTTGAGTCCCTGGTTTTCATTTTTATTTGCACCAGCCTTTTGCTCCAAGTGTGAGATCGTACTTAGGTTAAAAACCTCAAGAGGTAGCTTTTATGATTCTTTAATGTTCTTAACTTTTTAAAGAGTGACAGCAAACTTCAAAAAGTGTTTTTGCAATGTTTTTAACTGCACAAAATTACAGCTCATCTGGAAAATAAATGCAAATGTTCACTATATTAAGATGTTATACAGTGCACATGCTATGTCAATAAATATTTTCTATTGTCTTTCTTTTCCTCTTTCATGATGTAGTTTGTTAGCTATGTTGTTATTGCACAAACTCAATTCTGTAAATGCCTTTAGCCGGTTGTCATTGAATCATCTGGGACGTGGTCTGACAAGATGCTGATGTCTCTTTAAATTCATTATGGAAAAAATTCCCTGTCTACTCCTGTCTTCATGCTAACTACTCTTTGAGCAAAGCTGATGAGTAAGAAAATTGGTTCAACACGGAAATGACTCACAGACTATGCCACAATGTATTAATACTGAAATAAGTAATTAGTTCTGTTTCTGCTGTTAGCAACTGTATTTTCTACCTTGGAGAGCTGTTGAACCAGGCCAAATCAGAAATGCGTAAAATATTACAGTGTTGGTTTCAGCATTATCTTCTCTCTGTTCCCTTGAAATTGGTGGCGATTTGATCACTGACAATAAAAAGAGAGATTTTTGGCAAGGACGAGAGCTGCTGGAAATATTTACTGGAAAGTTTAGAAATGATTACAGCAGCGACTACCAGCACGTCCAATACAAGCAATGTTTAACAGGGGTCTGGCGAGGGCTCCCTCGCCAGCTCCGGTGGTCCTTGCACAGGGACCACGTGGGAATAAATAGGACTGCCAGGTTCTTCACCTGGACCAAAGTCCATCTGGGGCTGGGAGCAGCGTCTGAGTCCTTCCATTGCCGAGTCTGCCGATGAAGAATGTCCTGGTGCCTTGGAAGTGTTCCTCTGCCCCTACCCAGGGAGAGGCCCAGGGCTGAAATCTGTCCTCTGCTGGCCACTCCCAAGCCCCTGATGAGTTTAGTTGCCCCTGTGGAAGGCACGTTTCGGGACATGCTATGGCTCACACCCTTCCACCGGCCCCGTGGCATCCTATCTAGTATCAATTTATCCCTAAAATGTTCGGGCATGGCCCAGTTCCTCGTGCGGGTATCTTCCTATCGTGGTTCCATGCCCGGCATCTTTAACAAATACTCCAAAGGACTTGAGCAAATAATGGCAGCCGCTGTAATCCCAAACCCACCAGATAAACTGTGTTTTACGTGGGAATAATACATCTTTGGGCCTTGACGAGGGCTGTTGCTGCTAAGAAAGAGGATCAGATATACTGGAAAAGCTACACACGTGTTTGATAAAGCCTGTGCCTCTCGGCAATCATGCACTCACCATATTTATTGGGGTTGCTATGGCTCTACTTTTCCACGTGCAAGAGCTGGAAAACATTGGATTAAACCAAGTTGGGCAGTTTTTCAGACAAATTACTCAGCTGCCCTTTGGCTACAGTTGCAGCACTCTCCCTCCCCTCCCCTCCCCTCCAGTTGGGTTTCCAACTTTATGGATTAAATTCTGGTTTCAGCTTTGCTTAATCAGAGATGAAAGCAGCTGGGAGGCAACGAAGGACCTTTTCTGGCCGCACCTCTGTGTGCATGTTGAAGCTGGGTGGGCTCCAGACGTGAAAGAGGACGAGAAGGGAAAGACAGTGATCACCAGCAAAAACCCACAGTGCCTTACTGAACGGAAGAAAAAAGGATTTCTGTTTTTCTTACAGTAAATGGCAACCCTAGTTTTTCCATTCCTTTGCCTTCTCTTGAGCGATTAACTCATCAGCTGAGCAGTGCTGAGGCTTGTACGGGAGAGAACGGAGCTGCTCTGTGGTGGGGGTGCAGGATGCCAGCAAGGGCTTCCCCTCCCTGACAAAGAAAAAAGGAGAATGCAGGGTTATCCCAAAGGGGATTTACAAGTCATATGAAGGAAAAATATATATATATTAAACGCCCTCTCTAAGACAAGACCCATATTTTTGTTCAGGTAAAACACAGGCACCTTTTGAAAAACAGCTCCGCGTGGTGGCAGCGTGGGCAGCGTGGCATGTGGCCCTGCTGCCCCCAGCCCCGCCACACCAGCAGGGCAGGGATCGCTCCTGCGCTCGGGCCCGTGCTGCTCAGCGGGAGCTGGGGCTCGGACACGGTTTGCTTAAATGGTGGACGTGGGCAGAGGCATCCGTGCATGTGGCTGCTGCCATTTGAGATTTTGTCTCACTCTTTCCTTTCGTCTTTTTAAGTCTCCCCCCACCCCAGCTTTCTCATCTTCCTAGTGTATAAGTGTCTGTAGAAACAATTTTTGCTGTATGTATCCATGGAAGATGGATGAAGTCATTTTTAATAACAGCCGGTTGAAGCCGAAACTTGAGTTTTGATAAGCTCCAGTAACCAAATAAATACTGCAACACTTACAATGGTGAACCTTAGAGGGAAATTTGACCTGCTGCATATTATACGTACTTATACGTTGTAGAGTATTACATGCTAGGCATTTATGATCTGTAAACAGCTTTATTCTTTCCAAAAAAAGTGAAAAGGAAGCCAATACTCAAAAGAAAAAAGTAGTCTTGTTAGTGTCCGATTTAGATACGATACCTTATTGCCTGCAAATTTACCTGGTGCAATGGTGACCTGTGATCAAGTAATGCAGCTGATATGACTGAGGGGCTTGAGTCCTTCACTTCTTGCTTACTGACTTTTTCCTTACTGGTTGGGACTGAATAAAATCTGGCTTCTGTGCATTGAGCAATGTGAGGGTAATGCTCTGTCCACAAGCTTAAAAAAACAAAACAAAACCCTGCAGCCGCCATTAATTGTATTATATTCCTTTAAAGGGATAGAGACTTCTCCTTCCAGGGTTGTTATTCAGCAGTGACCTTTGCTCGGACAGCTTGCTGTACAACCCCACACGCACACAAGAGGAGCAGCTTTAAGCTCTTCAGCTTGAGGGAACCCCAGAGGCTGCAGTGCCTTACAGCAGCTGCCATCCAGAATCTGCGCAGTCCTTCCCAACCTGGGCTTCAGCTTTGCATCCTTCGCATTTAACAACACCAACTCTGCCCCCATCCCACTCTCTACCCATTTCTCATTAGGCCAACGAAGCATCTTTTCTCTACTTTCTTTTGTACATCTGAAAGCTTACATATAGCCAGCTCCTGAACTTGCCAATGTGCTTTTTCATCTTGATCCTATGCCCTGGAATTGGATTTCGTGCCTTCAACTCTTATCACCCTTAGCTATGGCAACTATTTTTATAGCCAGGAAAAGTCCAGCTCCAGTAACGTACAGCTGCGGTACTGCAAAATTGATGCTATTAACCAGATTATCCTCACCGGGCTGCAAACAGCTCGCGTGGCCTCAGGACATCCACTGGGATACACAGACGTGTCCCCTTGCAGCTGCGCAGCCTGCTAGGGCTAATCCAGGCGCTAAGCCGGGAAAGCCAAGCTGTAGGTGTTGTAGATAGGTCTTGTCTGCAGAATTTCTCTGTGTACCGTTTGCAAACCAGACGATTACAGCTCTACAGGCAGGATAAAGCTTTCCTATTCCAGGAGTATGCACAGTGAAAATACTATTAAACAATGTGAATTCAAAACATTGTAAATACTGACAAGGACTTAGGAAAGCCACCCAGAATTCTCCCAGGAGGTCCCAAATATTTTCCCCAGTCCTTTTCCAAGGACTTTACAAGGTTTGTAAAGCCGGCGGTGGTACAGCTGGACAGGACAAGCTTCCAGAGGCACGGCTCTCCCTCCTTGCTTCACTGTATCCAAAAACCAGCGCTTCTCCTCGATCCAGGTTTATAGTTTTTTCACCTTTTTTTTTCTTAATGTGCACGGTGCAGCCTGGGCTGGCAGCACAGGTCCTTTGCCAGACCCATACAGGCCCTGTGTGCTCGGCCCCAGCCACATCGGGGCACAGAACCCAAATGAGTCGCTTTTGGGGCGGGGGGCAACCACCCACCCTCCTTTTGCAGGCTGCAGCAAAGCTTTGCGTTTTGTATTTGGCGAATTCCAAGCTTCAAGGCAAGTATTTTTATACATCTATAAAGATGTATTTCTAGACAGAGAAGCTAGCTCCTGCCTCCTAATTTTAAAGCAAACTTTCTGTAAATTTTTAGGCTTGTCCAGCAACATCCCCGTGAAACCAAGTATATCCCTGTAGAAATATGATAAAGCTACAGCTTAGAAATACAAGCCTGCTGGAAAACAAGGTCATCTACAAAGCAGATAATTGCTAACATAATGGCCCAACTTACAGCCATTCTTATAAAGATGACCTGAAGTGATTTGTTTTTCTACTATGTTTTATCTAAGCGCATGGAAAGAAAACTTTCAAGCAGTTAGGGTTCTGTTTTTATTTTACTGGGATGCAAACGTCATGCTGCCCTCTCAGCAGATGGCTTTTCGGGCAGCTCCCCAGTTACAGACCGGGGGACCAGCAGGCAGCGCTGTGTGCCCTGGGGAATCCAAAGTCAGCATCAGCGCTGATGACGCTCAGCCTGCTCCTGGTGACTGGGTCTTTCCGCAGATATCACAGACCCGGGTGTGCCATAGGACATAGCACATCAGGGAGTACGTTATATGGATAGGTATGTACGCTACATACATTGCAGTGTGATTGTAGACGTGGTACTCGGCATCTGAAGAGGTGACGAGACGCTGTCACAGTGCCTGAGGTGCCCTTGGCAATGTCACCAAGAACCAAATAGTAACACCCAATACTGAAATTCTTTAAACTGCCACATTTCTTCTTCTTCTCCTTCTTCTCCTTCTTCTCCTTCTCCTTCTTCTTCTTCTTTTTTTTTTTTAATTCCCAAATGGCTACACACTATGCATAAATGTCTGCTGAAAAGCAACTGCTTGAACTACAGCTCTTCAGGAAGGGCTGTAAGAGGTGAGAGGAACATAGGCAGACCGCGGGCTGACAATGCCATCACGCTGGGAAAAATGCAGCTGCCCCAGCTGGCTCCATGAGGGGGAACCTGGCTGGCAAGCTGCGAGAGCTGGCAGTTCTGCTGCACACAGCAGGGACATGCCTTCACTCAGAACTGGGTCCTGCTCGGGGTGCCGCACTGCACGGGAGGTGAGGACCCATGGGAGAGAGTGCAGAGAGTAACGAGACTGATCAGATACCTAGAAAATCTGACCGACAGGGAAATATTTAAGGAACAAGGCATAAAAGAGAAGAATGACCATGCTAACCGTCTTCAAAATATCATCTTTGCTGCTGAAAAAGAGGAAAGGAAGCATCCCCACGGCTGGAAGAAATAACAGTTCAAAGTGCAGCAATAAGGAATCAGGCGATGCAGGAGCAGCAGCATGCTCAGGGCACGGGCAGTGGTGCCCTGGGGTGGGGTTTGGAGAGGCTGAGGTGTCAGGACTGATGGAGGTCCTTTACAAAATCTGCTGGGAATTGTAGTTTTGGCTTTAGGACAGGGGCTTAGGGTAGATGGTCCTTTATTTTCTGTGATTTCTATCTTACGATCCTGCCCAGCAGTCTTACATGGAAACCTCCCGCTCTCTGAATGCATTGCCTTTGCAGAGGAGCTGCATCAAATCTTGTTGGCCTTGTTTATCTGCAGCAGAGAGCCAACTTTTAAGTGAAACAGCATGCACAGTTATACAGAGCTCTTATATTTGCGATGAAATGCTTTGGCCAAGAGAAAAAAAAGAATTGTATTTCATGAAATGGTCTGTTGTAGGACAGCAGAGACTGAATGAGCTTAGGTTTTCAATTTGGCTGAAGGAAAATATTTTCATTTTAGTCATGGTTCTCCTCCATCTCTGACACATCTATCGAAAAACTGGGCTTGTCAGTTAAAGCTTCCAGCCATGGCAAAATTTTCAGTCTCAAATGGCAAAGGCTGGCTGCAAGCTGAACTGTACAACCAGAAGACGAGTACCCTGCAAGCCCTCCAGCTACTGCAGAGGTCATTAGCTGCGAGGAGCACGTCCACCACGGGCTCTACACGTGGGCTGTGCTGAACTGGACTGTATATGGTTCCTACACCAGCCTGGCTACTTCATTTCAGGATTTTCCAGGCCAACCACCTGCAGTCCTATGTTGGTGCAAATTGCTTTCCTTAAAATGTATGAGTGGGCTCCAAAAGGAGCAAAGGTACAGCAGAAGCAGCAGTGCAGGTCTGAGCTGGAGGATTTCCCTTGCTAACAGCAGAAAGCATCAGTGGTGCACGTCCTGGTGCGGGTGTCGCTACAGCTCCCAGGGCTTGCAGTTCTCTAAGTCTCTACAATTTGCATTTGAGGGAAATATAGATGATTTGCCCAATCTTCTGTATACACCGCTCATCTAAGTAGGGATGGAGGTTGTGATACTTTAGCAAATTCTTTGAGGTATTTTTAAAAGCACAAACAACCCAAATCCAGCCCTCAACAGCTGTTGGCATAAAAAGAAGTTGTCTGAAAAATGCCCAAAGCGGGCTAAATGATAGAGTGGGATTAGAGTCAAACTTGGCAATCAGTCATGAAGCCAAATGTCTAAAGAAGCATAATATTTTAACGGATACATAGGCTGCTTTATTACAATAAATGTTTGCCAGGATCCGGAAACCCTAGGGAAATCCTGGATACAAAATACCCTATTCTGGGTGGACAGAACAGCGTAACACTTCTCTAGAGTACATTTGACTATAGTGATTGCGTATGTGCAAGATGTATACCAAAAGTACACACACATTAGTTTGATTTTTCCCACTTCTAATCCTAAACAATAGCTGGGCATTGAAATAAAAAGTGAAAATCTTACTGTCCCTGTGTAATTTATTTATGTTACTCTGAAAAAGAACAGTATCTTTTGTATGGTATCTGTTAATAAATGGGAATCAACTCTTGCTCGAATCTTTATGAGCACCACAGTAATAAGAGTATGATTTCATCTGCATATGTTAGGTTTTAAAATATTAAAGGAAATTTGAAAGAAAGAAAAAAAAACAGATGAATGAATTATTAACCAAATAACAACCTCAATTTCATTCCACGTGAGTTTAGGAGGTTGCTTAAAAGCTGCCCATGCACATGAACAGATGTAATGCTGGGTGATGTATATGCACTTAAAGCAAATTGGACTTCCATTTCGATTAGAAATTAGCTACAGTGTCTTGAATGCTGCCTTGCCTTGCTCCTTGTCTGGGCCTGGACCATGCTCTGGAGAGAAACAAACATTTTAGCCATCCTACAGGCATCACAGCCGGCCCAATATTTTGAGAGAGGCGAATTTCCAGCATGACTTGGAAGCCAAGTTCTTAGAGCCAAGAATTCTATAAGAAAATTCCGCATGACCAGATCTTCAAGAAAGCATAGTAAGGCAAGCAGTACCGCTTTTGCAATGACAGCCCTGCATCTAGCTACAGGACAGCATTTCTGTCACACTGCTGCAAAGGGTTGCAGGACGAAACACAAAGTGAACTGTGATGTTGGTGGCACAGGATCCAGGCAGCAAGGCCAAGTCACCAGATGCCAGCAAATTTTATGTGTATACATTTATTTATATATATATTAAAATGTATATGTAAAATCAGAACAGCTCATGCCCCGTGAAGCGCAGGGCTGAGCAAGACCTGGTGCGTTGGTTCATCTCTGAGCAGCAGGTTCAAAGGCAAGCAGATGCTCGATATTTTAATGGTGGGGTGGAGGCGTGCTGGGAACCGGTGATTTTAGTACGCCCCTGAAAACCTGTTCTTCTGAAAACCTGTTCTTCTGAGCACGAAAAGAAAGGTGTGATCTATCTACGTCCACAAGCCCAAAGGTGAGCCCACAGAAATAGAACAGATACAGGGCTTAAAATTAGATTCTCCTATAAAAATTGAAATAGGAAAACCTCAAAGCACCTGAAGCCTGTGAACAACAGAAGCTGGTGTGTCAAGGTTCAGAAGACATCAGTAGGTTCAAAGATGCTGTAAAACCTGAACCAGTATTTGTATAGTGTAACAATTTTATTTATACAGTACAGTCCCAATATTACAAATATCTCCCCATTTTTAACCAAGATTTAACAGCTTTGCTAATCTATTAAACTTGGTCTTTCCACCTGTCAAAAGTGATCTATTCCGCTCCTTGATTTTCCAAAATAAAGCCAAATTTCAGGGTTTTGAAACTGTTCTTTAAGTCAGCTGGAGCCAATGTGTGATTATTCCAGTAAGGAAGAATCACTAAAAATCCTCTAGGACAGATTGATTGGGTACTATTATAGATGTGTTATAGATACATGAAGCTTAGTCTTACAACTAACTGAAGAATTTAATTTTTTATACCCTTGGATTTAAGTGGCATTTCACCAAACCCACTTTATTTATGTACAGACATACGGAGTATGAAATCTTGCTGCTTTTAAAGCCTGGTGCCTGCTTGCACCTGTACCATGTTCTTGTGCCCAAACCTGTTTGATGACATCCCGCTCCATCGCCTGCTCCCTGCCTCAGCTACAGCCAACCAGCAGCTCTAAGAACGTGCCACGAACTCGGGTAAAAGCAGAGGCAAGGACGATGAAAAGGAGCAACCTGATGTTCTCAAGAAGGCAAGGGAGGATCCCTCCCACCCTACGTGACAGAGCCTACCAAGCTCTGCAAAGTTGTCGTGGAATAACTGACCTGTCTCCAGCTACCCATTTAGCCCTGAAAGTCTGCCACAGCTTTCCATCTCACCAGAGATCATGGTTCCTTAGACCTTTACATCTAGAAGGGCAGTTTACAGTAGAGGGAGCCCTTCATGTAGCTTACATGCTCCACGTACCTGCTGTCGCCGAGTGGTATGATATTTCTGCTTCCATCGGAGTGGGCTAGTGCTTTGGCAAGGCCTTTGAAAAAGATGGCTACTGCAGGCATTTATGCTATTGAGGTAAACGGACAAATCTCTTACATCATAGTAAACTAGGAGACAGCTGTATTTCACAAATATGGAACAAGCTTCATCATGTTCAACCATGAACACTCGGATGTACGTGCTTTACTCTGCTGCAGCAGGGTAGATAGTCATCATACCCTTCATAGGTTCCCCTACACAGCCAGAGAAGAGGGTTGCTGTCCTTAGTCCTTGTTGTGGATGTCCCCCCTACCTCTCCACAGACATTTTTTCACTTTTTTTTTTTTTTAGTTTCTGCCTCTGCACTACCACCTTTGATAACTTACATTTGGTTCTTACATCTATAACCAAGTTGAAAGATGTCTTGTGCAAAAGAACAAGCATCAGGCTTTTGCTGCCCACATGGTTCGCAGAGTTTAATTAAGAGGAAGGGAAGAGGAGGTGAAGCTTTACCAGCAGATCTGGAACAGACAAAATAGCAGTGCCGGCTGCTTTAAAATATGTATAGCCTACTCTCTCCTTCTGTAATCCCATCTCTAAAATTCTTGTTTAGTCCTTTCATTACCACTCAGTGTCTGCCACTTCCCACATTGCTCACAGCACTAGCAATACACAACACATAGGAAAAAGGGTTTTTCTTTTAACGAAGTTTCTGATATATTCCATGTTCTGGAAGAGATGGATTGACAAATTGGTGCATCATCTTTGTGTCACTGCCACTATTTCTACCATAGGAAGTTTCAGTAGGCTTGTTGGAGCATTAAGAGTTTGTAGATCTGCACTGCTATTCTTCATGGAACAAAGATCCCAGTAAGTTGCCTGAGCAGGCAGGTCTCATTTTAGCGGGAGGGATCAGAAAGGAGGAGCAGGAGCAAAGAGCCACACCAGAAAAACAAAACAACATCAGCTATGCCTAGTGGCCATTTCATACACTAGATGCTGTCATCCACCAGTAATAACCCAAATTACCAAAGCCTCAATTGCATTTGCAAAGCAATTTTATTTTTTCCTTCCAGCTACATTTTTTGCTCTAGACCTTCCTGATACCTTTTCAAGGCAAGTCTCTAGCTTTTGCAGTTGTCTTACTAAATTTGAGGAATGGAAGTTTAGGTGGCAGCGTGATTTTGCAACCAGCCTGAAATATGAAGGTGGTCCCCAGGATCTTAGAAGACAACAGTTTAGTTCTCTACTTCCAGGTTTCCATCTGTGGTCATGGTGGAACACCAGCTTCACTCAAGGAGAAGTCCTCAAATCAAGTTACAGTACACTGGAAGACACAGCTTAACAAAAAAATAAATAAAAATAAAGCTAGTTAAAATGAGTGATGAATGGGGACAGTGTGAGACACTACTAACCCCAAGCATTCAAAAAATGAGACAGCTCTCAGGAAATACAAAGTTGTTTTGTTGTTGTTGTTCAAACCTCTACGGTAAGCTGAGTTCATGGTCTCTGGGTATTCGCCATCCCCTAAAGCAGCCAGGCTGAAGGAGCAGCTGCAAATTTCTCACATGACTAGAGATGCCAGCTTCAAAGGAAACCACCACACAGCAAGAGCTTGGGTAAGGGACACATAGCCTTTCTGAAACCGGTTCTGCTCTCATGACAAACACAGGGGAAGGGGACAGGTGCTCCTCCTATGGATAAGAGCCCTCCTGGGCCATTCTATAGCCTGTATTGAGAATTGTTTAGTTGGAGTAGGACACAGACACAGTCGTGCTTGGATGATGAAACTCAGATGATAACAAGAACATGTTCTTATCTGCAGGCCACGAGACAACCACTTGCTTTCCTGTGCAATACAGATTTCATAACTTCTTTGTGACGGGCAGAACAAGAGCCACTTTTGTCCAGCCTTACACAACATACTGTGGAAATACACTGGTTTTACTTCCCACAGTGCAAAAGCATCTTGATCTTCCTGATTTGCTTTCTGTCCAGCCTTTCATTTCCTCTCAGTGTATCAAATGCCATTCACACCACACACTCGCACAGAGCTCATTGACATGAGGCCTATACAAGACTAACAAGAATGAGGAACGAGCCCTCACACTGAGGTTTTGCCCCTTGAAACACGTAACTGTGTCCTACAGAAATCGATGAACTTTGTTATAGCAAACATTTATTGGCATCAAAGCGCACACAACTAGTTTTGCATCAACTTAATTAGAACAACATATCAATGAACTGGTTTGAAGACATCTCCTTGCACGCAGTGCTTGGTTATGACTGTCCTCTGAAAAAGCTATGCTTGCTTTGGGAAAGCACCCATGTATGGTGGCCAGAAGTCCAGTGCTCCCCGCATCCAGGCAACAGAGAGCACATAGGAAGGATGAGCAAAGAAACCAACTGACCAGAGCCTGAGAGCATTATGAGCCTTTCTAGACATGCATTTACAGAGCTTGTTTAGGTCTTAAAGCTCAAACAGTGAGAGAGCACCCAGGGATTTGCAGAGCCTTACAGACTGGTAACCCAAAACAGTCCGACTCCACAGGGTATGTGCATTAAAACAACTTTTCAATAACCATATTTGATAGATTCACAATACCAATGTAGCAGCAAGTAAAAGAATAGATAATACTAAAAATGAACAACGAAAAAACCTCTTAAGCAATGGCACTCCCCTACTGGCTGCACAACTTGGAAATTTCTTTGAAACCCCGTTCAAAATTCAGAGCTTACCAGAGGTGATCAAGTTGTTTCAGTATTTTGTTGTCTATAAAGTGCTTCAAAGCAGCCTTCAGTACTGCTTCATCACTTCATCTCGTTACTAAATCAAAAGGTCTCGTTAGTCCTATAGTATCAGAAAGACTTTAATGTAGCTAAGTTGTACGAAACATTTTCTCCTCCTCTCATCCTGCCATAAGATGAGCCTTAGCACACGCAATTCCTGTAGCATGGTAGCTGTGCTAGCTCTCAACAGGCTGTTGAGTGATACCTCATGGGAAAGTAATCAGGTCCAGTACTGTAAGCTCTCACAGCTGCAACTACTCCAGTATTAGTCTAGTTTAAGGAGATGAACATCTAATGAAACCTTCTGAGGTGTTACAGATCGAGCTAGAGAATTCACCTCTCCCTCTCACAAGGACCTTCTCACAACATTTTTTTCCCCCCCTCGAAGTGTATTATTATGCTCAACATCTGAATGATCGGGAAAACAGCAACAAGATATTTACTTTGATCAAGGTGTTTATTGCATCTCAGAGGGCACACATGCACTGGGGTTTTCTGTTTTTTTGTTTTTGTTTGATTTTTTTTAAACTGAAATACAAAGAAGAGCCATTTTGAAATTAGCTTTTTATAGAACTTTCCCATTACGGTGTATGTTATCCCCACAGTAAATTCAGATACAACCACTTTTAATGGTACCATACATTGATTAAATAGTTAATTTGAAAGACTTCAGGTGAATATCTTTCCAACCCAATATGCTTTTACAGAGAACTGCCAAGCCACTTGTAACACTGATCAACAGTGACCTCATTTAAGAGTCAAGATCTTAAGCCAAGCCATCAGCAGGAACAGTATGAGAACAAATAAAAAATTAAAGAAACAAGTTATGTACAGTAAAGGGCATGGATCTCCAGATCAGAAATAAATCTAATCACCAATAGTACAAAAGCTACTCACAGCGCAATTGGGGAAATGGAGAAAACACTAGCCTAGGGCATACACAGGTAAGCACTAAATTAAGAGATGTACGTAAGAACTAAACAGAGGTGAATAACATCACTTGTAATGTTTTGACTACAGATATACCAAAGAGTGCTCTCAGATTCGAAATCCCTTAATGCCAGCACAACTATGGTTGCTTTTTTCAACTACATGGAGAGAAACCGACCCTTTACTGACTTTCAGTGCATTTAGCAAGAACTGATAGATAAATATGCCAATTTTAAATGTAAAAACTTAAATAATTAAAATATATTTTAAAATCAAAATGGCAATAAATACGGTATTCTTTCAGATATGATTTTTCATTCCTGGAAAATCACTGAAAAAGTATTTGTTATGGAAGTTTACCTTTATATTACTTTAAATTATCTTAACATATACAGTGCCACAAAAATAAAACATTTTTTCACGACAATTGAGATTCCTGTGACTGGAAAAAAATGTATTCCACACAATTTCATAAGTATTTTCCTTACTATCTGATATTATCACACTATGTTTTGTAACAGATAAAGGAGAAATTGAATCTTAGGGAAATTTTAGGTGTCCTCAAAAAGTTATATACATTGAAACCTTCGAAAAACACAGACATCGCTCCAAATGGCTCACCAAACAACAGCTGCATAATCTGTCCCTGTGGGATAGGTTCAGAAAAGCACTAGAAGGCATCAGAAACATACATCCATTGTTTAAATTGTAAAACACAAATAACCCAAGTACACAAATTTAGAGAGTAGGGATAACAGCTAAGGTAGTACACATTCCTAATGTTCACTTTCACAGCTGTGCTACACGTTTCAGGAGTAAGAGAAAGTCTGAGTAAGCGCTGGGTCTGGTACTGGTGGCTCACTTTGAAACTTGGAGCATCAATTTGTAGACTCCAAACTCACGTTTTTGTCATCCAGTCAGAAAAACTGCAGCTGTGAAAACAGGAGAGTGTTAGATGAAAACTGAAATAAAGAATCAAATAAAGCATGTTCTAGAAAAACGAAGGGGAAAGCAGCAGGTATACCCTTCACTGCACCTCAAAGCTGTTACCAGCTTTTAGAAAAGCAGTTGTCTTCCCATAGACATTTATGAATCAGTCTACTATAAATTCAAGCTGAAAGCAGTGAACCCCAGCAATCAAAATGCATCTTCACTCCCGGAAGTCTCCACAAAGCCCTAGGTACACCTTCAGTGCTGGAATTTGGTGACGGGGACAAAATGGAACCAGGTGGTACCTGCTAAGATTAGCTTGATCCCATCCACTGCTACTAATTCAAGCACAGAGGAAGCCTAGAACAAGCCTTAAAACCAAGCTATGGGTAGAAAGTAAAGGGACTTACAAAGAAGGCCTCAAAGATATGTAATTATTGTCTTCTCCTCACCAAATTATTCTAGGCTTACTTACAAAAATGCTTACCTTACTTCTGCCAATTAAAAATTAAAATGCAGAAGTTATCAATCCAATCTCATGTTTCTTTCTAGCCCTATTTTTTCTCTTTTGATCTCTCCACACCTATGATAGAAAATTTGTTTCCACAGACCAGATACAAGATCAGTCACAATTTACCAACAGCTCTCAAAAATGATGTACAGCCCCTTGTAACAATGTGGAATGAGCCTCTTTGGCATGGTTTTGCCCCTAGCATTTGTACTCTGTTATGATTCTATTTGTTTCAATATTAGTTTCATGAAAAAAAGTGAACCCTTGGATTGAGTGGAAGCAAGGCAAAATGGAAATTATAGATAACTTTTCTGGTCAGTCACTTTCAGCAAAAACAGTAGCCAAAAGTCAAGCTTTCAGTCTAAAATTAAAAGTGAAGACAGAGAATTCAGTTTTCTGCTTAAGCCACCACATTACCAGTGCATGTTCCTACCCATCTGTGAAGCCACAATTCTATCAGTCATGTTTAATCTACCAGGCTAATCAACATCTGTGTGCCAGATAGGTACTACAAGGTAACATGCAGGCAGTCACAGAATACCTTATCGTTTACAAGAAATCCTTGATGTTAAGATCCGCTAATGGGTCCTTTGTTGGAGGTTTCTTGGGACTCTGAGTAGCAGGAGTTGGGCTTGGAGAAAGCTAACAGATGCCAGCCAGGAAGGCAGAAAAAACAAAGCAGACAAGGATACACAGTCATTAGGTAAGTATAGCTGGATTTCACACAAGCGCACTGCAAGCATACGAAGCTCTATGCTGTTGCAAAGTCCAGTGTGTTGCCATTTTGCTCAAGCATTGTTTAATCTGTATCCTTACTACAGGGTTAACAATGCTTGGCAATGTAATGGACAAGGCCACAGACATTGCGTACTCTAGTTAGCACAGCTGTAAATCACTCTCAGCCTGTAAGACAGAATGGCATTAGGATTATCAACCCAGAGAGAAGTTAAGCAATTGTTAGATGTTAAAAACCAAGGTACAGAATAAGCTGCAGAGTACATCTGAAAATCCCAGCAATTGGCATTTAAATACGCGTCGTTCTATACAGGTAATGTAAATAAAAGCCCAAAGAGTGCTGCACATGTGACTGTATTACACTTGACTCCTCCTTTGGTAGGCATAAAATCAATTATTCCATAGAAAGCTTTTTTCTTTTCAAATTCCATGCAACCCTTTTCGCTAGTGAGCCAAATAATTTTCCCATCCTGTCCTTACTCCCCACTGCTGCCACCTTACCCAGGGCACTAGAGGTATTTTATATGTAGCCCTGGCACCTTGCTTACTACCCTACTCCAGGAAAAAATTGTTTGTGTCTTCCATAATACTATTCTTGATAATCTATGTGAATAGAGAGTTTAAGGTGGGAGGAAAAGACCAAGTAGCTATATACGAAATGCAGAGCTTCAATACCTACAACCTAACTTCTCACTTAGAGCAGTTTCAAATTCTTCCTATTTCTACAAAGAAAACCTAGAGATACTTAAACAGGAATGTGGTTCCTTACTTAAGGTGTGCAGTTTGCTACAGGATGATTGTTTGACTTAATGTTTGGAAAAAAGGGAGGTTGAGTGGTTGGTTTCAAGTGTTAAAAATCAGATTTTAGAGCCACAGCATGAACTTCCACCTCCCACCTTATTTCAAAGATAAGATGGACTTCTGACTTGCACAGAAGCAATAGTTGTTCCCTGACTCCCCTCTGGAAAGACCCTTTCATTTTCAGAGTTACTACAAACTAAAATCTACTTTGGAAAAAATAGCCTGGAACAGCTATCAAGGCTTATGTTGCATCACCTCGTGGCCATCCATCAGCTAAAAGCTTTGCATCAGAGTGGGTACAGAGTACTGCACTTCCAAGCTTATTAGCTTCCAGCTAGAAGGAATCCTTAGGAAACTGTAAGAAGCAGCTGATACCACTTGGTTCAACAGGATGGAGGGCATGTCTCCATTCACTCAACCTACTTCATCATTAATTACTCCACCAGATTTTTTTGTCATATTAAAGACAGACCCTGGCAGCCAGTAAGTCATGACACAGTGTTTCCTGGTTATTAGCCTACTGCATTTTCACTAGGGTGATCAAACTGTTACCACAATCTGCTCTTAAAGATTAGCATAAATTACTTTTTTTTAGATCCATTTAGTGCAATAGCCTTCCATCAGGTGCTACACATTTCTTGCCAAACTAAGCGTTTGAGGCAGGAGTGCTCAAATACTGATTGAAATCTGATAAAATTGTACTCTTAGGTGGCAGCATGGTGTGGAACATGCTGCAGGACAGACAGTTGTCCAAGTGACGTAAGTACTGTACAAGTACTACAGCAGTTCACTAATTTGTGTTGGAAGCTAGAGACCACTCTGCTGTCCTTTACTATTTTTTACCTCCTGAATAACAATCATCTTCTCAGGCTACTTTGTTTTGCTTTAAAGTATCAGTACATACAAACCTGCGGGATAATACCCAGCGGTAACTTCTACATATATTGGTCAAGCATAACATACGATAGGTGACAGGACAAGAGGAAATGGGCACAAACTGAAATGCAAGAGGCTCCTCCTGAACATCAGGAAGCACTTCTTTACTGTGCAGGTGACTGAGCACTGGCACAGGTTGCCCAGAGAGCTTGTAGAGTCTCCGTCCTTGGACATATTCAAAAGTGGTCTGGACAAGGTCCTGGGCAGCCTGCTTGAGCAATGCAGGGTTGAACAAGAAGACTTCCAGAGGTTCCTTGAAGCTTCAACCATTCTGTGATTCACCCAGAATTGCTGCTAAGCAAAGACTTTCTCATTTAACGATTAAGGAACTCCCTGAAAACAACTACCAGAGAATTCTTATGCACACAGATTTATGCCAAAAATTCTCCATCTGTCAAACAATTTAGAGACCCAACACAGAGTTTAATTACTATGCTAGTTCTTTAAGAATAGGTTTGCTTTAGTGGTGTATGGCCAAGCTTATGCCCCCTGTAGATCTAAATACATGATTGTCAAAGAGTCAGACTAGGTAAATATACTTTCAGTACACAAAAAATGAAGCAGTGCCATGTCATGTATCTCCTGCTTAAAATAAAAAGAGTGACTGAATTTCAAGACCTTTCATTCACATTCTTCCACATTAGTGCAGGTTAGAAGAAAAGTTCCACTCCATACTATTTAAATTTGCACACTGCAGTGAAAAACTTGTGCCCTGAACTCTCCGGTGTTATGTACACTATGGTAGTTCATACTCGAATGCAGTCATTTTGCAATGAAATAAACCCAGCATGCTACCACCCTAAAACAGTTCAACTTGCATTTACTAAGAAACAGCTGCCATCAAAGAACTTGAGACCTTAGCTTTGGTCATAAGCAGGTCAAGTTTTCTGAAGAATCCTCTTGGTGGGCTGGGAGGAAAGATGCAGAGCACAGCTCTAATAAATGTTGTCAAGCTCTGAACAGAATAGAGATGTCAAACAGCTGCATTTTGAACTTTACTTAAATCCCCCCAGAAATGCTTCTTGGATGTAGTTAGTTGCAGAAGACTTTTCAAACCTGTTCCATTGGTCTCATAAAAGGCAATTGAAAAAAGAAAAAAAAAATCAAGGTGGTTCATGTGATCTATTGCAAGTCAGGCAGCTGACATCACAAGAAATCTCATTTACAGACCTACAGCTAGAATTTGAACTGGGATAATGTATATACAAGCTCCTTTTTAGAGAAATGGATAGCAGTTAAACATTCAGCTAATACTAACACTCACCTGTACACCAGGGCCAGTGGCAGCTCCAAATGGTGGCCTCATCATAGGCTGCCCATACATAACTGGCTGCTGGGGCATCATGGGTACACCTGTTCCTGCCGGGGGCTGTAAATTAAAGCAGATTGAGTAGGTTTCTGGATAATGAAGGGAGAGCTGTGTAACAAAAGACTCACCATCCCAAATGCTGCTCCTGGCTGTGCAACAGGTGGAGCACCTCCTGTGGGAGGAACACCACTTGCTGGAGGCATGGCTCCTGTCTGAAAAAGGAAAAAAAAGAAAAAGAAAAAAAAGGTTAATAAAAAAATGCAACAATTTCTGTAACACCAAATATCTGGAAACTGCATGGAGTCTCTAGCATTCTCAGAGTTGTTCTAGAAAGTCGGACTGTTATGTAGTAGGTGATACTTAACCTCAAAACCATGATGTTTGTGAAGAATGAGAGAATTGAATTAGTCCTTACACTGATGTTCAGCTTTCTTCATCATAAGAAAGCTAGCATGACCAACTCAATTCTCATCACGAATGGAGTTCGTTTTCTGAATGCAACTTAAAATGGGCCCAAGAAAATTCATACTTTTCTCCTTCTTCCACACAGGGTAAGAAAACATACCGATTTTGTAATTGATAGCCAACATGCCATTGCACTTGCCATAGCACTGTATTTTAATAAAAGCAATAGATTTATGCCTAGCTTAAGCAGAGTGTAAAACTGAAGGAAGTAACTGCTGTAGTAATTAGTTTCCAATAATAATAAAAAAAGAATAGTATTTTTACGCAGTCAGATTCATTTAGTTAAAAACTAAGTCCACACACTTAAACCAGAATCACAACCATTGCATACTTTACTAAGGAAAGTTGAGCTTTCATTCAAAGTTGACTTTCATTCAAATAACACATAAGCAAAGAAAAGTGATCTTTCACTAGGATTCAGGAAGAGAGAAATGTTAGTTTAGTAGTCTGACTGGACACACAGTACATTTAAAACAGTGTCTTTGTACATGGCCACCTCAATTATCTAGCACAACCTATACATCATCCCTTTTGGTTCCCTTGCCTGTAATTTCCCATGCACAATCTCCTTATGGCCTGGAAAATATGCAAGTCTCTCCTTTTCACAAAAGTATATTCAATCCAAACACTGTTTAAACTCTTTATAAGAACTTCAAAGAGAGGCAGGATACATTCAGAGAAGGGATTTAAAGATTTTTAGGAACTTCGTTACTGCTATCATATGGCCTAAGTAAGTATATTGGCACAACTTCTCAAGCTATTACAGAAGTCATAAGACCACACCTGAGCCTCTAAATCCTGAATGTCTACCTTGAGTCAGTTATATCCCACCATGCTTGCAGAACAGTCAGCATGCTTTCAGCTGACAGCAGAGAGCATCTCTGGAGATATGCACGAATTACTCCCTACACAGTCTACTTCTATGAAAGCTGCATTTAGTGCCCTTGCCTGATCCTTGCTTCTAGACTAAAATATACCAGTTTCTTAGGAAACATGAGACTAGTCAGGATAACTCATTCCAGATTTATTAAACAACAATAATTGGCGTGTAGAGTGCTTATGAACCTCTTTTCCCAGCCTGAATGTTTCACTGGGAGTACTTCAATTAAAAGCTGTATTGCACTAGCAGTACATCTATCCCCAAGCTAAGAACAAGATCTGAACACTTGGATACAGAAAGCAAAGAATAGAAAGACATGGGCTAATGACATCAGATGAGCACCCTAAAGCTATGTGACTGCAGCCAAAGAACCACATCTTAGTTCAGAATTCAGTCCATCAGATGCCAAGAACACAGCCACACAAACTGAACCTGCTTTTGCTTCACAGCGCTCAGGTCACTCATGGGAATGGGCTTTTGTGAAATTCTGCGGATTTTAATTCAGAAGCTGAAAGGTCACAAGGAAGGGAAGAAGCGATCAAAACTTAAGTGGCTCATATTCAAGGTTCAACAATGATGTGAAGGAATGCTTCAGTTTGGTCTCCACATTTATTTTTTCCTGTGGCTCTGGTTTTCAAAAGCACTTAGGTGCACAGATTTAGAAGAAATGCATATAGCACCCAATTTTCACAAAATGCTATCAAAACCACCCAGCTTTCCAGAAAGGCTAGTTACTTATCAGATGGTAAAACTATTACCAGATCAGACTGATATTACAGAAGTTAGAAAGTTCAGGCAGTACAAGTCACCAGATTGTTCACATCCAAGTATAGCAAAGATAGCTTGAAGCCATTGTTTTTGAGATTACAGCACATGAATAGTTAAGCACCAACTACTACCATTAATTGCCTGAGGATTGTCTGCTGGACAGGCAATCCAAAAAGAGCCATGTTAGGTAGCTTCTAGGTAGTTTTAAGCCAGCTGTAATAATTGCAGTGCAGGTGAGGTGCTGTTAGTATCTTCATGTTTAGCAAGCGATCAAAAAAAATTTTCACTTACACTGTACAGTATTGCCCAGCCTCTCTATTAAGAAAAAAAGTTAACGTTACAACTAATACACTCAATGAAGTATCAAACTCAGGGAATTCTTGTATCTTCTGTAAGGTTAAGGAACAAGCTGGAATGTGCTTAGAGTTGCTTTAACATTTGGCTGTGGCAGCAGGAATTGAACTGGTCATGCTTGCCCCAAAAGTCCTCTCCTTCCGCCTCCACCCCACTTCTTTTCCCCAACAGAGGCTGTTTTATGCCCTGTGTGGCTTCCTGACCTTTCTTCAGATTACTCCAGTAGCTCACTCATAAGTTGTTCTTGAGCCAAGTTTAGATTCAAAGCTCAGTTCAACCCCTTCTCCCAGAGTTAGTGCCTTCTGATACATTTTACAGGGCAATCTTAACCTTTCCAACATACTGCTTCACTGTGCTGAACAAGCTGCACCCTTCTATTCTAACATAAGTCATCTGATTAGTCTGAATACCGTGTAGTCTTTTGATCTATTTTATTCAAGAAAGCTTGAATCAGGAACAAGCTTGAGAAAAATTATTTTCTCTCCTTCCAGTACTTCAGCTTTAGATGAATATCACTGTCCTTTGGACACTACCTGGAGCTGGTGCTGTTCAAGACCTATATGGTTAACCACACAGTATTCTTGAAAATGTCCACAGGCATTAAGTGTATGGTTTTTTTTTGTTTGTTTGTTTGTTTTTTGTTAGACTCAACTTCTTCACTGACTTCAACTCAGTTATGCTGGCTGTAAATCTGGTCTGGATTGAAACAATCGTATCATTTATACAGAAGCAAACTCTTGAAACAGACAGGAGCAGTGCCTACACATATGCTTGCATAGTCTCAAAATATTGAGGTTTCATTATTGATGGTATTGATGGATTAAGCACCTACCAACGGACCACTTGGGACACCACCAGTTGACCATGTTGCAGGTGCTACTTTTGGTTGCCAGTTGGCTCCTCCCGTTAGCTTTTTCTCTCCAGCGTTCCACTGAAGGTCTCCCCTAGCGAAGAGGAAGAGAGAGAGAGAGCTATTCTTTACATACGCAGTGAAAATGAAAACCAATTGCAGTGTACATTAACTTTAAGCCTGCAGCTACATTAGTTTATGGTATATGCAGTTTAAGTTATTAACAGAAAGATACACTTTTAGTACCAGGCAGTTTCAAGGGTTGTTAGTGGTAGACACCACTACACTCTACACTGCAGTCAGTTACATGGTTATGGCCTTTGTGGTGAGAATTAAAGAGTTGTTTGACTTAGTATCGACTGAACGTAACATATTATTGCATATACCCTTGCAAAGTAGGAAGAGGGACTGCTACTGCCTATTCTACTAGGGCCAGGCAGTAGAGCTGCCTGATAGAAGTCTTTGAAAGGTCATTTCATTGCTGGAAATCTTGCTCAGACAGATCAAGGAGGAAATCATTCAGTTCTGAAAAAAGTTGATAGATACAAGAGAAACAAATCATTCACAGAATAAAAGGGCTGTCTCAAAACCAGGTTTTGTTAGAAGCCGCTTTATCCAGGATAAGCTATACTCTTTGAATGAAGTAGACTGAGGGAAGCTACGTGTGGGGAATAAACTTTATGATGTGTTTACTCATTTCCCTCCTATCACCTCACCGGAGGTGCAACACATCTTGAAGTATACACATCATAAACTGGTCTTGGATACAGAGGAAGACTCAGCAAAGAAGCAAGCAATCAGTTAGCTTAAGATATTCAAAAACAAATGTAATGCTTTCAATATTTCTTCTTGCAAAAAGAAGCTTTTCACTGCATGGAATGAACTTCTTTTCTATTTTACAAGTATTCCAATGCCTACACGATAAGCACGTCCAGCGTCTGTAAAAAGATAACAAAACTATTACATATTAGCCTAATAATAATAATGAGGAGAGCTATGAAATTTATTATCTGGACAATTCATTTGTAAATCAGCTGCCCAATATGAAGACACTGATTTTTATATACATGTTTTTAGAAACTCAGATTACAGCCAGCAAGTCTAAAAGCTACATCAGGAACAATTAACATTAATTATTCAGTGAACCTGTATAGAATAGAATACTTTTTCCAGAATTTTTATGAATTGCTATTTTTGGTTTAGAGGGGTGGGAGAGGTACTGGCATGTGACCAATTCATTGGTTCCTAATAAACATAGAAATCAATATAAAACTATAAAACAAACTTGAAAACTTTTTTATTATTATTATTGTTTTTAATTAAATGTTGAACTTACTTTTTTGAAGTGGTACCAGAAATTCCAAGATCTGAAAGTTGTAAGAAAAAAGGAAAAAAAGTCACCTGTCTAATAAATTAAAGTGTATCAAAGTAATAGCTCACATTTCATTGCACATGGGCTTACACAGAGTAATGAGGTTCTGGCTGTCTCCATTTAGGCAGCAGAGTACTAGCCACACCTACAGGACAAACTTTTGAGGAACCCTATGGAGATCTTATATTTGAAAAAGCCATTTTTACTCCACAAGCAAATCAAAGTGACAATTATTTAGGTCTACAAAATGTTATTTAAGAGTACCAAAACTATTTACCATGAATGACAGCACTAGTTTCTGTTCCTCATTTTACATGCTAAAATAGAAAGTTATTTTACTCATACAGATAAAACTGAATGTTATCTGGAAGCTCTGCAGTTTTATCTGTTCTATCATGCACAGGCACTCCAAGCAGTTTCCTTAATTACTCTCTGAAAGAAGTTTTAGCCTAAGTTTTAAAAAACTCTCTTCTCACATGATTAGTATGAGTCTTGCAAGTCAAATTGCCAAGTGTGATTATTTTCTCCCCCAAACCTGGATATCCCAAATGACTTGCAGAAGGGGTTTGAAGTGATTAAAACTCCTGCTGACTTCTAAACATGGTCATTTCTCTCCACACTGAGATGAATAGTATGCATCTTAAGATCAGTTACATCTTTGCTGTGTTTACATATATGAACAGGGTATTCTTTTTACACAGTACTCCAAGTACAACTTCAGTATTATTGTACCTTAGCCCAGGTGGGTCTATGTTAGGTTTGTACAGGTGTTGGTGCTACTGATCTCTAGTTATGAAGACTACCTCTACTACAGGAAAGAACATTTTTTTGCTTAGCATTTCAGGAACATGTTTTGGGAAGTTCACTATCTGAGAGAACATCTGTTCTTGGCTGTTGTTCACACTTCACCCCACTGCTACTCCCGTTCTCACTAAGCAACAAGTCAGCTATTGTCTCCATTAACTTTTCTGCCTAAATTCCATAGCACCCCCAGATGCTTTGGACAATTTTCACCATTCCATCTGTTACTTCTCGGGGGCCCACCCTGTAAGAGTCTGATGTGCCCTGGAATGTCCTGCGACGCTCACATGTTACCAATCATACTTAGTAAATAGATCCCACTATTTGGCTCAGATCACACAATGAGGGACAAGCTACGACCCTAGAATACCAGCTACCTGAATCAGGCCTTACTTCTGCCTATAGCTGCCCTGATCTCCCTAGGGAAACAGAAGGACATTGGAAAAAAAAGAAAGCTAAAATGGACAGGTGTTTGGCTCCACAAACAGACAGTATCGTTGTATACCACACCACTTAAAACAGAAATTTGTCACTTACTGCCTACTAAGTTTGCAAGAGATGAATCAAGATCACTTCCGAGGCCTTTGCTTGCTGCTGCTGAAGCAGTGACTGTTGCTGTGGCTGCAGGTGCTATAGACTGACCAGACGGAACCATAGTTGGCATAAGAAGATCACCTAAACCATCAAACACTGGAAGGAAAAGGAGAGTGGTTTAAGAACAGCAGCTGTGGTAAGAAAAACACTACTGGCCACTTTGATGTTGGTCCAACAAATGTAACACAAACAACAACGTCACAAGTCTTACCAAAACATAGTTTGACATTAAAAGTAATGCCAACAAGGGCATGCATGTCATTACTAGGCATTGAATGTACAGTAATCCTGAAAGAGCTATACCAATGAAAACTAATATAACAGGACATGCCTAAAAGCATGTCCTTAATTGGAGAGCTGAATCACATATCTACACAGATATAGCATGACTTCCACGCAACACTATTTTTCTTACAGCCATACTTAGAGAGATGTCAGATGCACACACATTTGTCAGGAGATATTCATTTAAAGGCTTTTAAAATGAACATCTTGCAGCGAACACCAGTCAGAATTATGGTGGCAAAGGCAGTGTTATACCTTGACATCTTAGGCAACAGGATTGAAACAGTCTCAGGATATTACTATTTACTTGCAAGCAGCGAGGAGTTAGGAAAACCTACTAACATCTCATAAGATCAGAAGGAATGAGAACCATCCACGCTGACAGAGCTAGTCTCCTTAGTCTAGCCATCTATCTCAGAAGCTCATTTTTTTAGATCCCTTGAAGTCAAACTGCCTGGAACATCTCATGCCAGCACTCTATCTTCTGATCTGTATTTGAGTACATGCTAATGTTAAGTCAACAGGAAGGGGTAGCATGTGCACTGGCAAGCAACCAAATGACCAACCATGCAGCAGTACTACTTTGACCTTTTTTTCTTGTACAGTTGCAGAACTCACCAATTTTAAGTTTGTAGCAAGGACCCAGCATGGAAAGTATAGAATGGAAGAGATACAAACAAAATGATAGCAGTGATGAAAGTTTAAGCTTATAGTCAGGGAAAGAACATGACCTTGGTCTCAATTTTGTGTACCTTCAGGTGCCATGCAAGCTTAAGAACAGCTTCAGCAGCAAAAGCAAGATGATTTGGCTATATACTTGATTTACAGAAGAGTATTGTCCTTGAGTAATTCCTGATTCATGCCATCAAGCACATGCAAGGATGATGTTCACACTAGTTTGGTTTCTATTGTCATGGTAGAATAAAAAAATGGGTACAGAGAGCTCTTGAGCACACACTTGCCTAAACACAACCTTGAGTTCTTCTAGTAGGGAATGAACAGGGAAATCGCTGTTATTGCTTGTATTCAGAGCCTAAATACAGTGTCATTAACTCATCTAACACACAAAACACATTGGAAAATTAATAGGAAGAAACCCTTCAGCTCACCTGATGCATCAAATGAACTGCCAGTCGTTGGAGCTGTTGTTCCAAAAGCTGCATCAAAGTTAGGCTGTAGTAAGCTCGTTTGCGCTGGAGTGACTGGGGATGGTGATGGAGAAGGAGCAATGAAAGAACCTCCAAAGCCTTGAAAAAGTCACATAAGAGAGGTGTGGACATTAGAGTCAGTCTTGATGGGCTGTGTTTAACAAAAGCTCAGTCTATAGAAGGCAGAATGATAGAAACAATGCTTGGTAGACCATTGCAAACAGCTCAGTACTATACGAGCATCCTTTGTATGCCAGGTATGATCCAAGAAATTTATGCTTTTTTCAGGAGCCACCAATAAAAGCTTTAATGTTCACTATTTAGATATCTGCAGAGGTAGATGAACAGAGTACACAATTCTTCCAGTACTATATGCTACAGTTTTAGTTAAATAAACTCACAGGTAGAAAGCAACAAAAAAGAATTAGTTCAGAAAAAAGACAAACAGAAGACTAGCTTGAAAAAAGCATACGATCACAGTTTAATGGACCCAATTACTTTGGAATCCCAGTTCAGAAAGCAGTGTTTTACTCACTCAGTTTAGCCTCTCACCATCTTAAAACGTACTGGTCTGCCTCATCAAGATATCTTCAAGCTGCTGCCCACCATCCCCTCCTCCCTTCCATAGCAGGATCAACAGTATCCACAAATACAAATAAATCCTAACCATGCAGATTCTCCAGCCTTTGAGCAATTTATTTGCATGCTTTACTATTCTTAAAATCCTTCCCTTGTCCACTACATAATTTGATCTCCCTTGCAATTTAAGCTTATTTGTATTATCTACAGACTCCGGAAACTGTTTAAATATGCAAAGACTGTCAAAAAGAGAACAGACACATGACACCTCCTCAATTCTCTTTAGTCTACAAGCCAGTCCTCTTATTCAATCTTTTCTTGACTGTGATGCCTGAGACCTCCATACTCCTTCAGTCTCTCAGCCTTGGTTTTTCCCAGCTGCCCTCCTGCCCTTGCATGAGGAGGATCAGTTCTGAGCTCACCACTCCAACTGAAACTACACAAATACAACAGGAAGACCACTGCACATCCTGCAGGCTGTCATTTTTCCTCCTCTATCAGAGTAGGAAGCATATTATTTTCCCACAGCTGAACAGAAGATGGTGACATACCAGTGCTCTACCACTGCCTTGAGCTTCTTTTCAGGGACCTTCCTGCCTTTGCAGTCTGCTGTCATTTCTTCAGTTAATCATCACTGCCCAAGACCAGAAGCTTGCATGTTTACCCATTTGAAAACCCTCTTTCAGACCATTTTCTCTAATATGTAGAGAACATTTTAAGTTCTATTCTCATCTGACAAATACAGTTTTTTTCATGTGAGAAATCTCAAAAATTAAGGATGCTAGTCCAACAGTCACATTGTTGAAATTAAGTACCAAATAAATGCATCAATTTAGAAAAGATTATCTAGTTACATTAAACTCTCATTGCCGCTTTGACTTTTTACTGAGATAGTTTGTACTACTCATTTAAGCAGTCAGCTAATTCCTTTCTTCCTCATCTTTCTTCAACTTCTGTTTAGTGGTAACTAAATACCAGTCCAGTGGGGAAGAAAGCTCTGAAGACTTTGTAATCCCTTGTTAGTTTTTATCCAAAACTTCTTTCCACAGTCACAGGGTCTATCAATTACAGCACATTATGCAGACATCTCACAAGCTGTGACAATAGCACATTTCCCAGCTATGAAACCAAGCATCTGCCAGACATTTAACTACAAGATAAGCTAGTACTCAATGTAAAGGATTAATGCTCAAATTGTGAACATCAATTATATTAAATGTTACTGTGAGACCTCAAATGCTCTCCCCCCAAAATTGTGGTTTCTCAGAGAATGAAGTAAAACTAAACACTAAACACTTAACAAATGTGGAAAGGATAGGAAAAAAAGTTATAGACATGCACCTGATGCATAAGCAGATGCATATTTTAGACAAGAAAGGAGTTAACAGGCTAATCCTATTCAAACCAAAATCCTCAGCAGGGAGATGTGAGTGCTATGCCATCGCTTGGTCCTGGCCATATGCCAGCTGCTTGCTGTACCATCAGAAGACAGGCTTTAATTGTACAGCTATGCTATGCTAACAACTACACTGGTCCCAGGCACACCTGGGAAAGCTCAGCAAACCTAACTGTGCACTACTGGCCCAGGAGAACACAACCTGATTAGAAAGACCTTCACCTAAAGTTTGCCAGATTGCAGGCAATGACACTTTGATCATAACTTAAACTAGTCCCTTTCGATAACTGATTGATTGCCCTGCATGGAGACAGGGAAACAAGAGCAGGACACAAAGCAGCCCGTTTTCTGCAGCCTGAAGTAAAGAGCATTCCACATGCCTCCATGAGCTTCCCTGGGTTTATCAGGCCCACTTCAGGGTTCTGGCACCAAGAAATCCTTATTACCCAAATCCTACTCTGTGGGAAGCCACATGCTCACAGCTGCTCAATCAGAATCTGGACAAACATACTGGATCAGAGAACTACCCTCAGCTCTCCAAGGTCTCTTCATGAAGCAGGATTGTCACTAGGTAATTTAGGTTGGAAGGGATATCTGGAGATCATCCAGTCCCAGCCCCTGCTAAAAGCAGGTCACATCAAATCAGGTTGCTCAGGGAGTTGTTCTGAGCACTTTCATGAGGACAGATTCCACCACCTCTATTGGCAGCCTGTTCTAATATCTGACCATCCTCATGGTAATAAATAAATAAATGTTTCCAATACTTAACTTGAATTTCCCACATTTTCTTTTTTCCTGTTGCTGTGCACCTCCAGGAGGAACATGGCTTATCTCCTCTGTATCCTCCAAGGAGGTAGTTTTAGATGGCTATAAGGCCTAGCTTTTGCCTTCTCTTCTTAAGGCTGAATGGACCCAGTTCTCAGCCTCTCCTCATATGTCATGTGCACCAGTCACCATCTTGGTAGCCCTCCACTGAACTCACTCTGGTACATCTTGATCACCTACATCAAGAGATTCTCTTTAATACATTCCAGAAGTCCCCTAGATTACCCGCACCCAGCCATGTTGCCCTTCCAGCACATATTATAGTGGTTTAAGCTGCTCATGAGTGCCAAAGCCTGCAACAGCAAAGCTTTCTCCAGCTGCCTAAAGACCGGCTTTTTCTACTGCCTTTTCTTGATCAGATGGTCCATAGCAGACACCTACTCTAACATCACCAGTGCTGGCCTATCCTCTGATCCTTACCTACGAGCTCCTCCTGGTTCATCACCTGTCTCAAGGCCAAGCTCCATGCATTCAACTATCTGCAAAAAGCATACTTTTCACTTAAGAATCAGACCAGAAGCAGGGTGACAAGATATGTGGCTGACAAAGGCATCTGATTCTACCAATTCCTACAGCACCAGAACCCCTTAAAGATCCTGTGCTTAGTTAGACCCATTCCACTTCCTGAGTAAGGACAAGGAGCTCGGCAGCAGTGCATGACATAATACATAACCTTCTAAACAGAATTTTATAAATGAGTAAGCTTTTGCAAAACCCCCCAAAGTGCCTGTTTCTCCAGCTACAGAATTGAGTCCTCCCCAGCTTCAGGTGAAATTTGCATGACAATTGGTCTGAGTTCCATAGATTTTAGCCACTTGCACAATCTAACAGCAACATTGGGCACAGAAGCCATAAACATGCTTTAATAGATTAAAGTCCTAATCATCTAGTGCTTATACAAGACCCAGGTTGAGTCTGCAGAAACAGCAGCAGCTGAGTCACCGAGATATGTTGTCTGGACATCCCCAACTGCCTGATTTTGAAGTTGTTTTTACTTACACAGTCACGTAAGATTTCTTATAAGAACATGCCATTAGACCACACATTGGGATACACATGCATGCGGTTTAATTGCATAGAAAGATCTAGAATGGAAAAAGGCTAGATTTATTGCATTTATTGGCATAATTCTATTCTTGTCTGCTGAGAAGCTTAGAAGAGTATGAAAAGTAAATTACCACCTTTTCTAAGTGAGCCAAGAGTCTAGCCACTTACCTGACAGCAGAACACTTAAGACAATGATGCATGGTACGTATACTTGTAACACTGTGCATATAAACACTTAGTACAACTAAACATTCATAAACCATGAAGGACAAGCCTTCAGCCACCATATGAAATCTAGACAAGCTTAAATTTAAAACTGGATAAGACTGCAGGCTATACATCTGCCATTATCTAGGGTGAACAAATGCTTAGCAATATGCTGTGATGTTTACAGACCCTCTGCATCTGCCAAATAGAGATTCATATCTAACTTGGAGTATTTTGAATGTATATGAAAAAATCTATTCATCCAAACAGCTTCAGGTCTGCTTGAGTATTCAGGCTTATAACATCCATTTTATAATTTAGGTTTTGATTTAATGTGACTCATCAGATTCAGAGAGCACACTGCTGAAGTTTAAGCCATCTGGAGCATAATTCTTACTGTAATTTAAGCTTAGTTATAGATAAGAACAGAAAATATTTTCTATTCTAATGTTTGCATAAGCAGGATTAGCTTCTTTCTGACAACATCTTTGCACCCAGATCCCAGATAATGCACACAACTGCAAAGGGCAGCAGCTCTTCTTTTTGTAAACTTTGTTCCTTGTAAAATTACTAGTATGTTTCAGGACCTACTGATTAAAGCCTCATCTCCATCTTAAAGCTATCCATAGGCTGTTTAACCAATACAAAGAATAATGGAACCAGTATTAAAACAAAAGGAGGTCTTCTAACTTAAAATCCTGAAACTGCTTGTACTAAGAGGTGGCATGAATGTACACATTATGTCCCACTAAGTAGCTGGCTTGCCACCATTGGAACAGATTCAGAACACACATGCACATTATTCTCTAGAACACTTCTACTTTCCTGAAGCCCAACTAGGAGATGCCCACACAAAGAGCAGGTACTGGCAGTTTGTCATCTTCTGAGGTGGCTTCAGAATGTAAGCACTCATTTATAAGAACTCTGAGCACTTAGAGCAGATTACACACGGAGACATCACATGCATTATACATTTCTCACACAATGGAGGATCGCTCATGAGCATACAAACACAAAAACATACACGGGATTTGACTTCTGATATAGTGTAAGTTGACATGGGAGACCTTCAGATGTGCAGACAGCAAATGACATCAGGGTCCACCATGCCTAGAACAGTTAGCCATTGCATACAGGACAAACTTCCATTCTGGCTCAGAATTAAAGCCAAAGAAGTACAACATGATGCTAACAATCATCTACATTTGCTAAGGATAACCTACTGACAAATTCTCCTTTCAGAAACATGAGGAAAAATGAATCAAGTCCTCCTTCAAACCAGAAGTTTTCTTTAAACCCAAGAAAAACACGCTGGAATCTTGTTTTCTACAAACTTCAAACTGAGATGGGGAAGAGTCATGACTGTTTAGCACAACTACTATATCCACTAAAATACATGGCGTAGCAGGAATTTTGGAGAATGGTAGAAACAGAATTCAGGTGAAATGGCTTAACATGTAGGATGCAGACTAGAATTATACAGTTATTTAACCTCCTAAACAGGCATGACAGTCTGATGCCACATTCAGCACCAGCAGGAGTCTTATCCTATCCAGTATAAGGAGAGAGTCTCTTAACACTTCTATGCTCTTGCACGCGAGAAGGCTGTCTCCCATCACCCCACTCTGCTTGGCTAAATCCAAGACTGTTGCCAAATCATTCATTCAATTTTCTAACCTTTAAAAGTCAGTAAGCTGCTTTAATTAAACCAACCAACCAAGAAACAAAGATGGATTAGAAGTGAGGAATAAAGAGCATAGCCTCCAATACTGTTTAACTCAAGTACCGCTACAGTCAGACAAAGAAACTTTATGGAAACACTGCTATGCAGTAAACAGTACAGAAGAATAAAGCTTGTGTAGGAAACAGAAAATGAAGATTGGGGGATGAAGATAATCAAGGAAGTTAACCTGTACTTTGGTATAACGCCTCCATTACAAATCAAAGTAGTTTTAATTTAAGAAGTCTAAAGTACTAAGAAATCTTAAAAAACAAAACAAAAGCTATTTTATTCCACTGCGAAAGTCCATTTACACCCATGGAACATAGAAGATTTCACAAAGATCATTTCTTAGATTTTGTGTGACAATAAGTCGTCGTTTTTGTTTTTGTTTTTTTTTTTAAAAAAAAAGTTCTTTATTACCAGCCAGTAGGTCTGCAGAAGCTGAGGAACTAGAAGCGGCCTGGGTTGCGGGCTGGGGTTCAGAAGCACTACTTCCAAAAGCATCTAAAGAGAATTCCAGAAGGCAGAGTTCAGTATTAAATGCATCAATTCATCACTTATCTTAAACAAGAGATGACAATAGGATAACCATTTCATTCATCATAAGAAGAAAATGAAAGTGCTTGACCACCTTTATTGCAGAGCAGTACCATGGATGCAAAGCTCAGGTGGAAAAAAGGAGATGCAACAAACCAGTGCTTCAGAGATAGCTGTTTTTCTATAGGGAAGAATAGCACTAAAGAGGGTAAGACACTAGGTCAGAGAGACTTGCAAGTCCTTTTATTTGGGCCTCTTCTCAGAAAACCCATAAAAACAGCAGCGTTCTAGGCTAGAGGGTTAAGACATTTTATCTGATGCATTCACCTGCGGAGTTTGGAGTAATTCCAGACAGAATTTACTGACTAACATTAAGTCTTTTTAGATGGATATTTCACTAATGTTTGATAATTCACCACTTGTAAGTAACATTTCTTTTCTACAACACTTCCAGAGCTGGTTGTGCTCATCCTAATTTCCACCTTGTCGAATCTAACAAAGATCCTTTTACTCGGCTCTCCGGTTTGAGACAAGTCATCCTCAAAACTTCAGCTGCTTTGAGAAACGGCACTGAGAGAAAACAAAGTGAAAGTGGAGAGTTGCAAAGACGACGGAAAAAAAATAAAAAGAAAGCACACAACATACTTTCATTAGACCTCTGAGGAAAAGAGTCATACATGCATTGACTGAAGACAGAATGGTAAATGTAAGGACAACAGGATGGCAACAATGACAGCTCATTTGCAGTTCATTATTGTGCAATATGAAGAACTGGACATGTTATTCTTAGCTGCAATGCCACACAGAAAAGCTGTAAGAAGGGAAAACAGGAGCTTTAGAAAAGCGCAAAGGTAATTGAAATGAAGTGATTCAACTCTGAAGTGGTGAGGAAAGAAAAATACCCACCACCAAATAGGTCAATCACACCTGAAGAATCCACCTTTGCTGGAGAGGCAGTGGGTAGAGGAGAGGGGGCTGCAAATGCATCCACTGGAGTAAGCACAGGATAAATAATATTTAGTATCAGCAAGGCAACAATGATAGCTAAATATTTCAAAGCCACATGGGCTCCATCAGATAGAATCATGGGGTACATAAATTCAGGTAATAGTCTGCAGAACTGCAAACAGAAAGTTTCTCACACAGCAACTGAACACTAGAGTACTTTAAAGAATCATTTATTAATAACTTTCTTATGCTTATAGGAGGATATACTCTCTCAACAACCACACCACTTACTTAACTGCAGTGTCATCCACTTCATGATCCACATCTTCAGCAACTGCTAATCTTGTGACCAAAGTGTCAAAAACCCCACAACTTAGTTTTTCAGCTTAAAGATGTAAATTGGCAATAAGTCTTATTTTTCACTCTTGAGGAAAAATAAAAAAAGATCAAAACCATAAGTCTGTAGGATGGCCTGTGAAAACAAGCACTTACCAGATAAGAGATCAGCAGTGAGAGAACTCTCAGGCACAGGAGAAGCTCCATGCGGTGGAGATGAAAAAGCATCTTCCAGAAATGAAAGAAAAAACAAGGAGAAATTAAGTATCATTCAATCAGTTTACACCATTACAAGGCATCAAAGCAGCAGAGTATTTGAAAATTTCTCTCTTTACCTGTACCAAAGAGATCTATGCTAGGAGTAGCATCTGGTTTAGGTGCTGCAGGTACATCAGGGACAGACTCAAATAAATCTAAGACCAAGAACATAACATGTCTTTAACTCATTTTTGAAAGGCAGGACTGAAAGTGAACTTTCAAATTTTGCACATCATTTTTGGAGTTAATAGGCTCTCTGGTTTCAAAGCCTATCACACGGCATGCACGCAACAATCTGTTAGTTCAGTACTCCTGACAGATCAATCCACCAAAGAGTTAAAAACAAAATTACCACCAAAGATATCTAGAGCAGGAGGAGCGGAGGTGGTGGCGGTAGCAGAAGTGGTGGCAGTAGTGGTAGTGGCAGTAGCTGTAGTAGCAGTAGTGGCAGTAGCAACAGCAGCAGCTGGAGAAGGAGTTGTTGCAGGAGCTGGAGTGGCTGCACTAGTTGTAGGGGTAACTACAGGAACAGCAGTCTCTGTTGGCTTCATAGCAAAGAGGTCCAGCTCAGGAGCAGCCTCTGCACTACCTTCGGATGGGGCAAAGGGGTCTTGTAAAAAGGAGAGGGGAAATATATGTGTATGCATATTTAGGACCAGTGAGGGAGGAAGTCAAAAACAAAGCAACTACAGGCTATGCACATACTGCAAATACACACACGCACGCACACACAGATGAGGCTGCTTTAACATCTACCCTACTTATCCAGACACGTTACTTATGTTTTTCCGAAATAAAGACCATCTGAAAGGCTGAGCAGTCTAGTTACTAAAGGGCAGAACTTTCAAAGGCTGTTTGACAAGGCCAAAACAGACAGAAAGGTGATGAAAGAATATCCAGTTTAACAGGTTACTGCTCACAAAAGTCAACACTGCCACAATCATTTATTAGCACTACTGAACAAGCACAAAGGTACTGGGACTCAGAAACAGGCCATTTTGTTAAGCATGCTCTTCAGCCTAAGGTTTGTTTTGACCAATTGCAAACACTAAGAAAATTTCAGAAAAACACACTGCCATGTAGTTTAAGAAGAAGAAAAAAAAAAACAGCAAAACAAGAGATCATCTAATGACATAAAACCCACCATTTCCTGAACATGCATCAAGAGCTGCTGCTACAGGGGTTGGGGTAGCTGGTGCTGCTGCCCCTTCAGTTGCTGCAGGGGCTTCCCCAGGAGAAGCTGCAAAGGCATCTTGGGTGCAGTTTTAGAACAGAAATGAAAAGGAAAAAGGATAAAGAGAAGAAACATATAGTAAAAGAACCAAGTTAAATTGCACAGGTAGATCCCCTTATACAACATGAATGTTGTTACTCTGACAGCAAGACAAATCATGCAGCGCATATGGCTTTGTCTCCCCCAGCCCCACCCAAGCAGGTTCTAGACAGGGTTTGAACAAGGAACTTCTGCAGTTGCCTGAAGTACAGCAAGTATAAAAGGCATTATTCTCATTGTATAAGGGTTCAGAGCAGCATGGTCATGGACTACCCAAAATTAACTAGTGAAGAAAGAGCAGAGGTATGGCAGTAAGTTACTGTCAATAAAGATACTGAATTTTCATGCTCAAAGCCCACAGTACGTGTGGTTAATCTGTACCTGAATTTACTTGCATAGTGTTCTGCAAACATCAGAGCTGTCATGAATAACAATCTAATTATATTGGAAGAGATCTGTGGCAAACATTTCTGGCTTTTAAGTCAAGTCAGTCGTGCAACATCTAAGAAACTGAACTTAACTTTTTTCTTAACAGTAGGATCTTACTGAAGGCAGAAAGACTGATTCATAGGTTATATTTACTCAGCTTGCTTCTGACAGATCCAGAATGTTCATCTTCACTACTGGCCAGCCACACTCAGTCTCTACTTCTTTGAGGATCATCTCTAAGGACAACCAGCCCGGTCAAGTCACAGAAAACAACTACTTTGGGATTTTGGAATGACTTGCTCTTGAGTTTTGTTTGACTTTTTTTGTTTGCCACTTGCTAATTGGTATGCTTAAACCTCAAGCTCTGAACTTTTACAGCATTATTCCTAGGCTTAAACCACCATCTGTAGCTCTTAATTCCACGGAGTAGTCCTAATGGGCACTTCCATTTGGACTATCCTCATAAGCAAGCAGTTTCTTCACAAACAAGATGGTGCAATTAAGATTAAATGGTTTAAGATGCTCAAAAGGGCCATTTTTCTACTGCTACACAGTTAGCAAGTTAAAAAAAAAAATCTGTTAGGGAATACTGCAATTGCACTGTCAAACTAGCACAGGAAAAAGCTTAGCATGCTTTAACTGGATTATCAATTTTAAAATGAAAAGAACCATTTTAAAAACTAGTTTGTGCCAAATAATCTAAAAAGCTCAAAAGAACATGCACGGAAACTTCAACAGAAGAGATGGAACCCAATTACTCTTGTACAATAGAATTAAAATGAGTTAGTAGCAAAAAAAAAAAAAAAAAGGCTTGCTAATAAGCCATTTAAAATATAATTCTATTTTTCATGTATCAGGGTTCAATAACAAAACTGGATGGCAGTTGTCCAAGTAAAAATAATAATTAGTCAAAAGTCACCTTATTGTATGCATAGCAGGCACTGGCATATACCCTTTAGAAGAAATTCAACACAGAAGTAGACTGAAGAGTTTTGGATTGTATTACTTCAGAATATGCTAAGAATAGCCATGTGTGTTGCTGTTTGCTCTACTCTGCTAGCTTTCCCATGGAACATCACCCTAGGTTCTTTCAAAAGAACATATTTCTAGCCACACATGCCTGTCGACCAACAATACAGAAGTCAGTAAACACTACTTAATTATTTCCCAGCATGAGGGAACAGACACAGTATTTCCTATGAAGTGGGATTTCAGAATGCACAGAGGTAGTCACAACTTTTATGGTGGGACCACTTCAGCCCCAGAATAGCACCTGTTCCTGTCACAATGTAGACCACTGAAGTTCCATGTGCAACGTCCACATAAATTCAGGTACGCACAAATTCCTCCCAGCCCACAGACAGAAGGGAACAGCTAACCTGGTACAGGCCTTACTATCTATTGCTAGTTCTGAGGAAGGTTCTATTATTATTTTCTTTATCATCACACTTGGGCTAAATGGTATGTGGTGTAAACACCAAAAGTTCATAACTGAATTTAAAGAAAAAACTGCATATTAGGAACTTTAAATATTAGTTACTCTGAGAAGTTCAAGGGACAGACTGACCTGAATAGGTGGCAATACAAAGCACAGTTCAAATGAATGGTTTTAGATATGTCCCTCCTGAAACGTGCTATAGAGTTGATGCTTATCAAGTCCTTTGTAGCCTTTCAAAAGGTTCTGCTGTACCTGCACAGACGTCTTCTGTAAAAATCTGGCATCACATGCAGAGATGGATACAACTATTTATTGCATATTTTATTAGTCCAAACAAAATGGATTTTTTATCTTCCTTTTTGTTCCTCCACGCTGGCATACTAACTCTACACGTGCATATCCATCACTGCAAGAGATCTTCTTGCTTTAAAAGCAGCTATTGTATTTACTTAATCTATGCCAGTTCCTTACATTTGTGTATCTTCTGTTTCAAAATTGAATATAGCTTAATTTCCAGAATCAAGTGGCACACGATCCTCACATGGGCTTATAGGCAGCCTGGCAACTTAAAAGAGACACCGCTGAAGCCTTTGCAAGTTCATATTACACAGAATACCTATTAGGAATCATAGATATATATTACTTACTGCATAACTACAAATAGTTCTTATTGAAATGATGTGTAAAGAAGGGTGCCTTTAAGTTCTGAAATACTGAAGTAGTGCTCCAGTACATCTTGTCTACAGCAAAATAAGTGTTACTGAAAAGTGATTTGTTTAGTTTTAAACATTCAGGCTTTTTATTTGATGCTATTGCATGAATACATGACAAAAAGCTGCTAATACTGATGATACAGCTGACATCATTTTGTGTAATATGCAACATGGACTAACTCTATAATAAAGTCACAATTATAGGAAAGATCATAGAACTAAGTGTGCAGATGAAGAGAATATTTTGTTTCCACAGTTCTTCCTCTTCAATTACTCTTCATTACTTTTTGACATGAAGAACCTGACCTAACATGAAATATTCCACTTGGCTCAGTGCTAGGAATGAATCTTTATATATATAAAATTAACACTAGCTTGATATGTTACTGCACACTGAGTGCAGTGAAAGGATGTTCCAGCATAAAAGAGACATTCATTAGCCCTCAAGTGCCAAAACTGTTGATCACTTTACATTCAGTTTCATTAAAGGGAAAGCCATAGTTCTCCTGCCCCCTTATAGCTCATGTCATCTGAATGCCCAGTAACTGGCATTTGTATAATGTCTGTCATTACTTGTTACCTGCACTGCTTACATAACAGAGTAAATATAACTCAAAAGCACATCACCAGTGTCCAAAAATACTGTGTCCAAATTCTACTATTGAGATACAGGGCATTTCAAGATATTTTTTTTCTTCTACCTTTAGATTTCTCCCCCTCAGGAATGATTCCAGTTGCACTCTGAAAACAGCCTCTAGACAGGGAATTCTTCATGTTGGACAAGTTAACTGAAAGCTTGCTCGTTGTTCAGACTGAATTCTGCAAAAAGTTATGCTGGATCAATCCTGCATTTCTCATCTACTTTCCAAGGCTATGTTAGAGGAAGATACAAAGCAGAACTGCTGTTCTTCCTAAAGTCATAGTCCAGCCACAAGTAGCATACAGGCTACCTATCAGCTACAGCACCAGTGATAACGTGCAAGAGAAAAGACAGTCAACATTCATTCCTGCAGTCTTCTCTTTTGCTATTTCCAGCTTCTTTGCTGTCTTTGTTTTCTGTAGCTTTCAATTTCTTTTTCCTACTCTGTCACTCCTTGCAGGCTCTTCACACTCTTTCTCCTGAGATCACTGCTCTTGTTCCTTCCCATACTGCACCTCACCACCAAAAAGCAGTGTAAAGCAACTAAGAACTGGCAAGCCACAAAAAGTTAAAGTGACCTGATGACTGCATCTATAGCTTCTATCAGAAGGTCAAATACCTGTTTATCAAGATTAAGAATGAATGTGCCAAGACAGCAAAAGCGTCTGCCCCAAAAGTGCCGCTTCTTGTGCTGTACATAGTCTAAGGAATGTTAGCATTGGGCATTACTTACAGCATAGGAGCCTTCAGGGACAAAAAACAAAACAAAACATAAGTAGAGAAATTGAAGCTCAACATGGACTCCAGGATTTTAAAATGTTCTGACCTGTGGGTGTCCTGAAGGCACTAAATAAGAATCTTCACTGCTGAGCATACTCAGAAATCTTTCTTTGAGAACTAGAAATTTTCAAATCTAGAAATTTGATGTTATTGTAAATAATAAAAACTTTACTTCTTCCTGTAGTTTTCCAGGAAAGAGTCAGTATTCATTTAATCTGAATTCTAACCCACTTGCAAGTTTACAATGATTTCTAGCTATTTAACTACCTTTTTTTTTTTTTAAAGGTCATATAAATCTGTTCTAAATTAACAATACAATTTGAAAGTGCAGTATCCAAGACTGGCTTACTCCCCGAAGTCTACACATCAGAAGTACACAACACACACTATGCATCTGAGTGGGTGCTAATGAGCACAGGCCTTGACTTCTGCGAGTAACCCACGCCAGATTCTCTCTTGCTCTTACTGGTGTCCTGAACTGCTGCCTGGGTTAAAATTGCTTCTGAACTGCCTGATTCTGTGGCATTAGACTATTTTTCATCCTTTTAAAGGGACAGATTCAGTAGCAGTGTAGCAGTTCTATTTCTTCCTCACAGCTTCTCAGCAATTTTACTGAAGATATCTTGAAGGTGTCTGTTGAGGCCAGTCCTAAACAAAAACTTTTAACTAGGAACTTCCAGTCTTTAGGAAATACCTTTGTTGTCAAACTGTTTGTGTATAAGTCCTCTCTAGCAATCCTGGCACTAGAAGCAATAGATAAACACACCCACACAGAGAACATACAGTAAAGTTCTGGAATGAAGTTTTGATACCAAGTAAGTTATTACTAATTCTTGACATCCACAGCCCCATGTGAAGTACGCTTCACCGGAAGAGACAACTAGAAAAATACAGAGTGGTTGGGTGATCTTAAAAATGTTAGCAGTTTATAAATCAGAAGATTCTTCCATCAGCCTGGGCTGGTACCATGTTGAAAAGAAACAGTAATTTCCGACTTGCTGTTGGGGAACCTCCTGCTCCATTAGACAAGAAACCATATGAGGAAGGGGAGCTGGTCTTTATTCTTACTCGAGGTTAGCAGCTAACATTAGAGACTGAAAAAGCATAACAAAACTATGGGAAAATGTTTCCTATACATTAGTCTTATAGTTGGCATTTAGTACAAGTTCACTGCCACTTCAATTTACTGTTATGCTATGTGAAATAAAGACAGAGATTCAAGAATACTGAAATAGAGTAATTTCAGATGGCTCAGTATTGTATTTACAGGAAAAATCCAAACGAAACAAGAGCTCAAGCATGATATGTAATAAAGATGCAGGAAGCTGCCATTATTGCATCTGCAGTGCAATAACTATTTTTCCAGAAATCATAGTTACTGAATAACATAGAAAGAATACCTGTTCAACCCCATGTGGACCTGAAAACTAATGTTCTTAGTTGTTCACGATAATACACCTTAGTCTTAAGTATACACAGTTTTCCATTTCCATACAATTGGGCATATGCAAAGGACTCTATTAGCTAGTATCACAGAAAGCAAAAAGGTAGTTTACGTTTCCTGTTCCACCTAGTATCCAACACACATGCATCTCTGGTAGAGTTACATTAGAGGCCTTGTTATAAATAGCTGAACTCATATTGGTTCATCCACCTTACGAATTGGTGCAGAGTACTAGAGCAACCAAACTAACCTCCAAAGAGATCCACTTCAGCAGTGGCAGCAGTAATAGTTGTAGTTGTAGCAGCAGCAGCTGAAGTAGTTGTAGTATCAGTAGTTGCAGCAGTAGTTGCACTAGGCTCTGGGGCAAATGGATCTGAAATCTGTGGCTCAGAGGTAACACCGGAAAGTGCAGCCAGATTATCTATATGCAACCACATAATGAAGATCAAACAGGAAAAGTAAGGGGAAGAGGGAGAGAGACCACCAACACTCAACTGCAAAAAAGTCAGAGCTCCTAATAAGGAGTCTTAACATTCAGAAGTCTTAAAAATAAAAAATACTACTCACCCTCTCCCAAGAGGTCTAGCGATTGTCCATTAAAATGACAGCAGTATAAAGAAACAGACCAATTAGTAGAACTTCCAGACTGAAGATGTTCATTAGCCATAAATTTATTCTCTAATGTATATGTATATCATATGTATAGTTTAAACAGTTTCTACACTTGATTTTCTGACATTCAAAATTTTTCAAAATTATTGTTACATGATAAAGGTCATTCTGTTTAATATCTGTATTCATATCAGAGCCAGTGCATAAATTCCATTATTTGGTAAATTCCTTCATATCTAATCAGCAAGTTATTCACATACCAGTAGCACTTATCACTGTTTCATACAGCTGATTTTCTGTTTTTTACCCTACAACAGATTGGACCAAGTAGTAGCCTATAAGAGCTGACAGGAAGGTCTCTTACCTTTCACTACCCCAGGGCAGAGCCGAAAAACAATTCTTTAGAGTGCTCAGTTCAGCCTTATACAAGTTCTCCCCTTCTCCTCTCCTCAAACTTGCATTTGTCTTAGCAGTGCAAGAGTAGCACCAGAAGAAAACAGACTTCTTTAAAGTTTATAAGCAGCTAATGTCCCAGAAGAGCAATAACAATTTTAAATGCAAGCCCACCTGCCTAGCCAAGCACAGATTCAAGACTCTCACCAAATAAAAGTTTATTTGGGAAGAGTGAGCCCCAGTGAACTCCAGTGCTCACATAAGTACAATAAACAGGCATAAGGAATTGAATTCAATATAAATCAGTGAACAATTAAAAAACACTATTATGCTATTAACAGAACAGACTTAGATACCAAAGAGAATCTCAAGATAATTCTGTTTAGTTGCAAGTATTTGCTAGACCAAAGTAGTCAGGAAGCCGTCAAAGTCAATGTTATAGTCATTAGAAATAGAATCTGGCTTACTGTTTTGCCAAAATGAGCTGTTTTGACCCACATGTCAGCTCTCAAACCCTTCACAAACCTGGCACCAAAGCCACTGCACTTAGGCAGATAGCAGCTGGCAAATAGTGTCAAGGTACTTCAGGACACAGATCATTGCATCCCTACTGCCACAAAGTATATTAAGTAGATTCTGAAAGGCAGGCAGGTTGAGGTTCTTGTACTTAACTGTCTTGCGCAAAAAAAAAAAAAAAA
>VXAA01003990.1:331407-349468 GCA_013399115.1 Anseranas semipalmata
AAAAAAAAAAAAACCAAAAACAATATAGAAGAGCAGCTACTCTTTGAAAGGTTTTCCTACATTTGTGATGGAACAAGGATAGGGACACCTCCCACCAGACCTGGTTGCTCAAAGCCCCATCCAACCTGGCCTTGAACACTTCCAGGGATGGGGCATCCACAGCTTCTATGGGCAACCTGTTCCAGTGCCTCACCACCCTCAGACTAAAGAATTTCTTCCTGATATCTAATCTAAATCTACCCTCTTTCAGTTTAAAGCCATTACTCCTTGTCCTATCACTACACTCCCTGCTAAAGAGTCCCTCTCCTGCTTTCCTGTAGCCCTTTTTAGGTACTGGAAGACTGCTATAAGGTCTCCCCAGAGCCTTCTCTTCTCCAGGCTGAACAACCTCAACTCTCTCAGCCTTTCTTCATAGGAGAGGTGCTCCAGCCCTCTGATCATCCTCATGGCCCTCCTCTGGACATGCTCTAATAGGTCCATGTCCTTCTTGTGCTGGGGGCCCAGAGCTGAACGCAGTGCTCCAGGTGGGGTCTCATGAGAGCTGAGCAGAGGGGGACAATCACCTCCCTCGACCTGCTGGCCACGCTTCTTTTGATGCAGCCCAGGATACAGTTGGCTTTCTGGACTGCAAGCGCACATTGCTGGCTCACGTTGAGCTTCTCACCAACCAACACCCCCAGGTCCTTCTCCTCAGGGCTGCTCTCAATCCTTTCTCCACCCAGCCTGTACCTGTGCTTGGGATTGCCCAAACCCAGGTGCAGGCCCTTGCACTTGGCCTTGTTGAACTTCATGAGATTTGCACAGGCCCACCTCCCAAATGAGTAGAGGCCCACCTCTCAGTATGGACGAGTGACTGACAGCATAAGCAGGCTAGCTTTGTTCCAACTTTCGTTCCTTAATTAACTTTTCAGAAGCCAATGAGCACCTTTAGTGATAGGCTTTTGTAGAATTTAGTGTCCTCTAAGACCGGTTAGACTGAGCCCAAAGGCAGGCAGAGGAAGCTTGCTTTGCCTAAAAACAGCAAACTCCAAAAAAACAAACAAACAAACAAACAAGCCAATATGCTATAAAACTCTGAGAAAACTAAGCAGTTTGGCCCTGTTTATTAGCCAGTAGCTCAGTATTGCTCCTAGATTCACTGTACACCTAACAGGGTCTTGGGTTCTTCTGATCTGATCCACACTGAACAGCCAGCACAGTCTAGATGTTTAACTATAGGTCTGTATGTAGGAAGCAAAATGCTTTGAGCAAACAGAGGTTAATCTTCATGAGTTTGTCTTTATTTTACAGCACTTGTTAAAAAGGGACCAAGAAACCACATGCATGCATTTTAGTAATTGGTTCCTTGGGAGAGCTCTACTTGAGACTCACTTCACAAGCTAAGGTAAGTCAAAATACCATTCTGAAAGAGCGTAACAGTATATTAAAAATGCAACACTCTGGTATCTCATTACTGCCTCACAGCTAGACTTGAAATAAACAGCTGTTGGCAAACTTCGACCTTCTATTAGCTTATTCTTCAATGTATTTTTGTTATCCAGTTATGTTATAGATCACAATGAAGTGAAACTACAATTATCCAGCACAGGAATCTGTAGTTACTCTTAATATGGGAAGGACTAAAACCAAAGCTTTATTGTACAGTTAATATTAAAGTAAGAACATGGATTTGATAGCAGTATTCTAAGGTACACTGCAAGGTAGTTCAGAGTAGTTCAAGTCAGTTTGCTTTTATATCCGAGAGTCAGAACTTGCAAGGATACAAAAAATACAGTAGGTTGAATTCTGTAATACTACAGCCTAACCTGCCTGCCAAGTGCTTACCTCGCAGTATGCTGCAGGCAACTTATTACCCTACCTTGATCTTCTACTGTTACCACAGAAGTGTAGATTTCACAAGTTACAATTCATTTGCTAGACAACTTGTGTTGTACTCAGAAATATACAGGGTATGCAACAGAATATACAGTGTACTGTATAAACCACTAAATATAAACCTATGCTGAGATTAAGATTGAGAAGGAAGGATTGTTTGTTAGCAACCACCTGAATTCCTGAGGTTTATGTGACATTTAAAGTGCCAGTTTGATGCTGTCTCTTGAAATATTTGGTATTTACATTCTCCTGGCTACTCTGAACTGCAGCAATTTTTCTAGCTTCTTCCCCTTACTACTTTTCTCACAAGTTCCCACATTAACTTGCTGTGTGTGTGAACAGTTTTGCGGATTAGGAAGAAGCTCAGGTAGCAGGGAACCACTGCTACATTTCCTCACAAGAGTCCTGGGTGGAAGGGAACACAAGGTCATGCAGTCCAGCCTCCTGCTCAGAGCACAGTTACTGCTAACATCAAACCAAGGCAGTCATGGCTTTGGCTGGTCAGGTCTTGAAAGATCTCCAGGAACAGAGATTCCACTAGCTCTGACATAGGGGGTCTGCTCCAACGCTGCACTACCCTCCATGTGAAATATTTTTTTTCCAAATGTCCATCCAACCTCTGAAACTGCAATGTGCTGCTGTTACCCCTCATTATAATCAATTATCATTGCCAAGAAAATTTTGGTTCCACTTTGCAAGTTCCCTTCAAGTAGTTGTAGGCCACTATCAAGAATCCTCTCTAGCCTCCTCTTTGCTGGACCACAGAGGTCCAGCTCTCTCAACCTCTCTTCTCTGTGAAGTGCTCTAGATCTCTGGAGTCCTGGTAGCTCCCTGCCAAGCCCCTCTCCAGTTTCTCAAAAGTATCCCTTGACCACAGGACAGAAGAACTGGACACAGTATTCTAGATGGGGCCTCACCTGCACTAATTAGAAGGTTCTGTAATACCTATGAGAGTGTACCATTTATAATAATTAAAAAAATATACATAACACAGGCTCAAAGGTTTTCTCATTATCAGATAAAACATGAATGGAAATTTCAGTATTTTCACAACAAAGCAATTTCAGTTCTCAATTTATTCATGTCTGACATGGTCTTTGGCAATTATTTAGAAGGGTTTCAAAAAAAAAAAAGAGGACTAGATGTAGAGGACTAGATGTATTACTAACAATTACTGATCAATTTTTAAAAGTTTTCAGTCACTCAAAAGAATACACATAGAACACCTCTTCTAAATATATCTAAGTTCCAAACTCTAGATGTTTTGTCCAAAAACATAAAACAAAAACAAACTGTTGACTTTCAATTGTAATGTGAATCAATTTTAAGATGTTAATGGCCACTTATTCTGCATGAATGAGCAACTGCTTGGAAAGAAAAAAAAAAGAGAGGAAAAAAAAAGTTAGCCAAGAGGCCTGAGCTCTTCCAGAAAAACTCAGAAAAGCTTGTGTTCCAATACTTGGGGGTGTCAGAGCAGGACAACAATGGTAACTACCAGCTGCTAAGTCATAATTACAGAGAAAATAAGTAGGATGCTATCAAAAATTGTGGAATAATTAGTCCCAGACATCCTAGGAGAGATGACCCTTTGGTCTTGTTTTCTGTATAAGATTATGTTTCAGTTAATAAAAACTGACACTTCTAAATAAATAAATAAATAGAATTCATCAGATTAAATATGAATATGCAACGCATGGTCTACATCAGAGCCATCACTATACTCTCATAATGAGGTGGCTGAGAGACAATGCCATCTTTAATGAACTAAAGATGAGAACAGAAACAGGGAATGCAGAAGTCACTAGTACCCAGCATTAGCATTCATAATGGAGTCAGCATGACTCTGCAGCACTCCTTCTGTAAGAAGGCTAATGAGTTCATTAAGCTGCCACAGCAGAGAAGATCTTTAAGAATACACCACAGTGGGTTTACAACTATGTAACTTAAATCATCATTTATTGGCCTAATTCCTTGTCTTCACAGGAGAGAAGTGAACATTGCCTGCATTTATTGTGGTCCTCTTCAGATCATCAGCTGCTAATGCTGTCTGGAACAGGCCTAGTTCAACGTACGCTGCACCACAGAGCTTAGGTTCCAGAAAACTAGTTCCTATTTGAAGGCAGTCAACTCTCTAGTTCTGTTTTCATATTATAGCTCTAAACAGAAAAGGAAGTTTTTAAATGAACTATGTTAAGGGATGTCAGAGGTAACTGCAGTTGCAGCAGAACCATTTACCACCATTGGCATGCACAGCCTGTTAGACACTTTTTTGTTATTTTTGATATTTTTGATTCTTCCCCTACTGGTCTGTGGTCTTTGCTTTATGAACGGAAGAGCTGATGTCTGCCCACACCTTGCCAATAAGAACATGAACAGTTCTAGTTCTACTTTCCCAACTATTCTAAAGTGCCTACCCTACCTGTTCACCACCAGCCATACCCTTCCTGCTCATGTTTAGTTACCTAATCTGGCCCTCCCCCCAGCTTTGCAGTCAGGTCCTTCTAAGCAGCTTATACTATTATGCATATCCCTAGGAAAAGGAGTAGTCTTGTGCTGCAAAGGAGTGCCTGCCTGTCAGGTCAGCAGAACCCAAAGAGTGGGCTGGGAACATCCCGTGCTAGTACAGAAAGGGATAGGTTTCAGTTCAGCCAGCCAAGCAAGAAAAGGGAGACAGCAAGAAGAGATGCTGACAGCCAATTTTCTCTACCTCCCCATGAAGTTGCTCCAGCAGGGGCTGCTGGAGCCGCTTGCCCAGTAGCAGCAAAATCTGGCTGAAGGTCCAGAAGATCACTGGATGGTTTAGAAGAGCTGACAAGGAAAGGAAGAAAGGTATTAAATATTGGAGTCATTCTTCTATTAACAATCAAGTTAAAAAAAAAAAATCATGACTGGATTTTAGGAATTAGATTAGATAAGACCATTCTTAGATTGGATGACCAACAGAACCATTGAGACAGATGATTTTTTTCAGGCCTTAGCATCAGAGCAGTGGCCACGAAAGTGTGCCCTACAGTAAGTGCCAAAGAACACAATACATCTTTGGCTAGGACTGTAACTTATTTACACTACTTGATAATGACATTTTAAATGATTTTAGACATCACTAAACTGTAACAACCCTAGAAAACAAACACCAGAAAACCACACCCACAAAATCCCAGGTGTTCCCCAAGTACAGAGGAAATAACTGCTGCAACTGAAAACAGCTCCATTCTACTTCAATACTTCATCATGCCATGTCAGAAAACAAGAAACCTGCATTTCCAGGCAATAAATACATATCAGGTAGAATGGGGTTGGTTAGACTTTGATAGCTTAAGCCAGCTGGATATTTGCTTAGGAAACAAGGTCTTGTTTATTTAGAACATTTAAATAATAAACCATAGAAGCTCTTTCTTCAATGAAGTATTTCATCTTGACATTTAACTCAAGTTAGTCATGTCTTCATACTTTTGGTTCAGGCTTACAGCATTTACATGTTTAGAGTTCTTTCATTTCTGCTCATTACAATGGACAACAGTGGTTTGTTCTGGATTTGACTTGAAAGTATGGTTCAGAATTTCTCTTTGGTCAAAATTAAATGTTTATTTTTGATTTCAAACTCCCAAAATTCATTATATTTTTATGTGCTTCATTAACTAATTTGAACAGCAAGAAAAAGGAATCTTAATTCAGCAGTTTTAGAAACAGTACTGAAGGTCAGCAAAGACTACTTTGGATTTGCATATTACTTCAGTTTATTTGATTAAAATTTTATGTTGTTGAGAATTGTACAACATCACTACTATGCTGAAAGTAAATCAGAATAGACACAAACTGTGTGTGGTTTTTGTTTATTTGGCTTTTGTTTGTTTGAGCTCATTTGTGACCTGAAGTGGTAGAATTATATACCACATTCAATACTGCTGTACACTACCTGTAAAGTAAGCAAAATCTTGCAGGCAAGTCTCCTCTTACAAGTGTGACTTTGGCATCTACATCAAGTGTAATGACTCAAATATGCTTTTCAACTTACCTGACTGGAGCAGCTGTAGATGAAGTTGCAAAAAGATCAACTGGAGGAGACGTATCAATACTTTTTGCGGGAGTAGAATTGGGAGATGTAACAGTTGTGGCTGGAGAAGACTGGAGAAATATTTTAAACATACATTCAATATACCAGCATTTTTCCACAAACAACTTATGCACAGATTCACATACTTTGAATGTCCAGTTTACACATCAGGTCCTCTCATTGTGAGTTGTTCTCCCCTTTGAGAGAACTTAAGGAAGACTGAGCTACGTTTTCAGAGAGTTAGCAACTCACAAAACCTGAACAATTGATTTCCTTGCTAGAAGTCACAAGTATGTTGTATGGTCATGGGATACTTCTAATGCCTATACCAACACAGCCCTTCTTGTTCCTCTCTATCTAACCACACACAAGGCCTGCATGCTTCTGACATCCATCTCCTGCCAGTGGAAATCTTTCCTTGTTCCAAGGGGAGCAAAGCAAGACATCTCCACAATGGTGGCTGAGTTGAGGAACTGCAAGGTGACTCCACCTAGAGATGCCTGGCTCAAGAGGAAATGCCTACTGCAGGTGCTCTGAATGCATGTAGACACCAGCAGCAAGCCTCACATCACCTTTAGTCCCTTGGGTTCAATACTTGCTCAGTGTCTAGGCAACTAACTCAGACTCGTGATCTGGGGTTGCATTACCTGCCTTTTCAAATCCCAACTAGGACAAATAACAGTACCTATGTATCAAAGGATTCTCAGCAAGTTCCAAGAAAATCGTACGCTCCTCAACAAACTCCCTCTTCTCTGTTTTAAGACAATCCTGGAAACAAAGTATTTTTGTGGCTTTGTTTCTACAAATCTGTCAGGTCCCTCATTTTGTCCTCGAAATAAAATCTCTGTTAGTTCACAACAGCACCTTTGTATTCTAATGATAGAAATTGTGGGAGAAGAGAATTGGTTAGAAACTAAGTTCGAAGTGTGTACATAAACCTTCAGAGTGAAGAGAGTTTAAGAACCATTACCAGTGCTAACTGTTAAGTCCTCAGGAAGATACAATAGAAAACTTAGCCTATGATTTTGCTTCATTTGCTCCTCCAATTCTGGAGATTAAGGATATCATAAGCATGGCATGGACAGACACCCAGGACATTATATTGCAATTGTCATGTGCACTAGAAGAATCAAGTTTCCTCAAGGAGTGTCAATTTAATTCCAGAAGATACTATGAGCTTTGTTGCATCATCTCACTAGACATACTTTTCCTCACAAAAGGAAAACAAGTCCTAGGCTTAGTACTTTCGTCTGAGTTCTGCTACTGCCATCCCACCATCAGAACTCTAGCAGGAGATAGATCTAAGGTTTCTAGACTCTCCTCAAGCCTTTACTAAGGTCTGAGACTAGATTGGTCCAAATTCTTCATATAAATGGGGGAGAAAGGGTTTACCTAAAGTTGTAAGAACACTTCCTGAGTCATAATGTAGTTCTTGCCAACTGCTACAGTATTAGAAAAAAGACTTAAAAAAAAAAAAAAAAATCAGTTCTTCCTGCACAACACTTGTTATTAAGCATAGAGTTATGGCATGTGACAATGCTTCAGGTACAGCAGGAACTAGTATCATTAACACTGTAAAGCTCATCAGTTTATCTGACACTCTAACCAAGCTGTTTTCATTGGCAACTCTTGCTTTAGATTAAGGTGAGCTGTCTCACTAATAAAGGTCAATTCTGAAACTAGGTAGATCGGATTCAAGTTTAAAACCATAGTCATGTTTAGGAAGAAAAAGAGTCAGCATTTTCAAATAAAAAGTTAAAAATGGAATGAAGAATCTGGAGAAGAAAGAGTACAGAGCAAGTGTCTCACTGACTTGAAGATTAAAAAAAGATGTTGAGACAAAGATATGAACGTCTGATGCTTTCTCAAAGCATGACCTAGCAAAGCTGGTTAGCATCCTGCACTGGTACAAGCAGTATGGCACTTCAGATCAGCAAAGTGCTTTTATAAAGCCATTATTTACAAGGACATTTAAAGATGTAACTTTGGCATTCAGGTAAGGCCTAGATGGTGCAGTCTAAAAAGTGAATTAGGAGATGAAAAATTAACTCTATGCTTATCTTCTAAAGCACATCACCTGAACAAGAATTAACTAGTACAACAACTGGCAGTATTTACCTTGCTCAGAGGAGAAGGAGCCCCAGATCTAGGGGAAAAAAAGGGAGGGAAGGTGAGATAAGAACATTTTTGGAAACCTGTGTTTCTGGTCATCAAAACACATGCAAAAAGACCAAAAACTGAGCATCACGGCTGTCTCAAGATCTCTACAACTGCACACCCTCCCCATTTCTCAAACTTCCACGTGTCACTTTAGACAAGGAATGCAAATTATTACTTCAAAGCATAAATGAATCTTTTTAGCTAATTGGTATCACAGGATTATTCTGCCTTTTAAATAAGCTCTACTTAATGGAGAAAAGGTAGAGATACATGCAAATATCTTGCTTTAGGGCCTACAGAAGCCAGCAGGAAATAATTATTGGGGCAAAATGTAGCCATATTATAAAATCCTGCAAGGGTAGCAGAGTAAGACCAATAGGGAAGTTATCCAATAGCAGTCTTCTGAGAACGTATCAGACAATTTCCAAAGTCTACTGTTCTTTTAAAGAAAGTCAGGGTTACTTTACAATAATATTTAAAAGCATGGAAACAGTTAGTTTGGAAGTCCCAAGCTAAAAATTCTCCCACATGCAAGAAAAATCACACCAATGCTCATCTATAGAGCCTTAATCATAAGTTAGAACATATGTCAGTGTATTTGTTTACTTTCATTATTATGAGGTATGAAAATACTGCTACATATTTTTAGAGCTGCTTTGATCTAAGATGAGAATTTACAATGATGCTGAGTATGAAAAGAAGAGTTGAAGTTAGAAACTGCACCAGTATTGAACTAGCAGCTGTCCTATAGGTTAATTCAATAGGGTAAATCCCAGGAGCTCTAGAACGGATTAGAAGATCTGGAGTTAAGACAGAAATGACTAAAAATAACTTAACGGTTGCATACAAAAGGAAGCAACAGTTTAGGTACAATTTAATGAAGATATCTATTTCTAATTGTTCAAGCCATCTTAAAAAACAAACAAAAAAGAACCCAAAACCATGTCTGCATGCAAATGATATGTTAACATATGTACTTACCCTTCACTAAATTGCAACGGAAGCAACAGCAAAAGAGAAAACACAATTTTAGCTTAATCCTTCCTAGAGTTAGCCATGACAAGTATCTAGTAAGAGGATGCAAAGCCATTAGAAAACAAATCAATTTTTGACGATAAAAGCCTTAGCAGCGTGGAAAAATAGTTCCTTCCAGGACTGCTCCATAGTTAATTTTACTTCATCAGGAAACTGTCCAGTTGTTCAGTGTCTCCCCCACCCCAGTAGGATAAATAGTTGCTCTTAAGACAACTTTGTAAAGGAAAGGAAAAGCCTAGTTTTACCACAGCTTATTTTCCAGCTAAGTGACTAAAGGAGGCTGGGGGAGGCAAATCTAAAGATTAGCTAGTCTCAAATTGTTGCTGGTTTGCCTTGATACACTTCTCAAAACATATACCTACTTGTTGCCAGGTTTTTTTCCTTCCAGGGAGTTTAGATGTTGCTCAAGGGTCTCCATAAGACTGCTAGGAGCCTTGAAAGCAAAGAGAAAGATATACTTCTAAACACATTACATTGACCTAACAATACTAGAAATCTAGCAGAAACTTCCCTGAAGTCCACCATGTGCACGCTCATGCTGTTACCTTATTTGCAACACTGAAAACAGTGGATTTCCATGCTAGAAGTATTCAGGCAAAGAGAGCTTTTGAAAGATATTACTGTGTCCAAATTTGCAGAGAGAAAACATTTACCTCTGCTAAATAGAGCCTGAAGCCTAAATTCAGGATGTGCTCATCATGCTTCGAGTCAGTTTTAAACACTGACAACAGCACAGGCATCCACAGGGTCAATTTTAATAGCAACATGTTCAAGGTCATCCTTTTAATTCTGCTTTTAGCCAGATCTCCAACATGTCATTTATGATCAAAGGGTTGCATAATATTTGTATATCTAAACAAAACAAACTAAAAGTCTGTTCCAATGACCCCAAAACCAGTTACCTTTGATCCAATGCTCCCAAAATCACAATACCACCTTCTAGCTATGTCTTCTCAGAACTAGGCACAGGTTACTAATCTCAGCAGCTAACTCAAAATTCAGAAAGATTACTATTTTAGATATTGACAAAAAATAAGCTTTTCCAAGCCTCCCTGATCTTAGGTTTTAGTTTAAGCAACCTTTTTGTTGGCAATACCCCCAGGCATGCACTTGCTGTTACAATGGTAGTTAAGAAAAGTAGTCATAAATGCAAATGACAGTGTGCTTAGCTACTCCAGTACAAAAATAAGTGTCCAGATAAGTAGAATCCTACAAGATCAATAAGCAAGGAGGAAACCCTTGAGGGATTAAGTAGCATGTAATAGTAAAGTATTTCATCAGGGTTACCGCTTCATCATTGGTACAGTCTAAAAGAGGAATTCTCTGTATCAGTGTCTTTCAGATCAACCAGAACTCCTGAGAGCAATACCTATGGTGTTTTTCATAAATAATGTCTTTAATTTCAGGGTATAAACACGCATCAAAAAAGTCAGTTTGTCCTGCTTGAAAACAGACTTTCCACTGCCCATATGTACAGTACACTGAAAACCAGTTTTCTGGCTAAAGCAGATGCTTCAGGATGCTTAGTACCCGCTAGTAGTAATGCACAGCTAAGTGTACTTATGGTGTCTGCATATCACTATTGACATTAAACTGAGCAGTAAGGTAACCTAACACATGCAGAAATGTTAAGTGCTGAAAAAATCCTTAACTGATGAATTTAAATTTAAATGATGAATTTGAATTTAAATACGTCCCATGTATATACACAATGCAGAAATGTCTTAACCGTTACTGATATTTCATAGGCGTATTTATTCACTTTCAAATAGTGTAAGCACAAGAAAGAATTTGGCAAAAAACAAATGACTTTGTTAATCTTTTTCTTGCTGCTGAAGAATACTTGTTACTAAGTGTCTCATTCACTGAAGAACAGATTCAGACTTCTAGGTATTCAAAAAGGCTACAGCATAGGAAACAACTCGTGCCTAGGTAAGCATGTAAGCAGAAAGCTATGTTTCAAAAAAAAAAAAAAAAATTCCATGATTATTTCCTCTTATCAACTGCAGCTCTACACAATTTAACTATCTTTCCAATACATTATTCACAGGTTTCTGAAAAGACAAGAAAACATGAAACTCATCTAGGAAGCAGAATTCACAGAAGCAGCTTTAGAAAATTTATATCCAGATGCAACACTTTGGAAACTAGATATTGTCTGGTATCCAATTTGTGACACTGATCATTGCTTGATTTCTTTTAGATACTGCTTCTGTTAGATTAATCTGTTAGTCCGCATCATGGGGGAACCATAGATATGGGTTCTCCACTAGCTATTTGGGGGAAGACTGCCACACTTCAAGATTTGCTAATAATTGTAAATGAGCCAAGCTCCCTAGCTGCCAAGACGCCGCCTCAGCTTCCAAAACCTTGCAGCCAAACCAGAAAGTTCAAAGACGACAGCTATCAACTTCTATTTCAGTACTGTGACTGCTTGCTTGGATTTAAATATATGCATACACATCAAATGTCAACACAGCCAGTTTCTTGTGGAATAATACTGACTATTGCTTGTTTTAGGAATTTAGGTATACCACTGATATTTCAGATTTGTTACCTGAAATTATTACTACATATAATTATATAGTAGTTGTTAGTTGAAATTCAGCTTTATTATTCACCTTTTATTTATTTCTCACTGAAATATACTGCCTAGATCTTGTGCACAATCTACAGAATGTTGCAGATTAGCTTCAGCAAGCGAGTCCCAGACAGCCTTTGGGAGAACACAGCTATGACGGGCTATTTGAGATTTAGGTTTGCTATCAAATACCACGTGTGGCAGTTGAGTTATCAATGCCAATGTTTCCTGCATCATAAAGAAGTGTGTTAGAGTAGCAGTCAGCTTCCTTTCCATGTCAGAGGAGCACGTTCTGGCAACTCTAGTCAGCAACTCTTCCAGTTAGCCCAAAAAAGGAGGCTTTTGGTCATGAGGTGAAAGTGTTGGTTCATGAGGTGAAATACACCTCAGTAGCAGATGTAGAACTAATGAAAGACATCAGCTAATGGACATCAGAAACAGAGGTAGCAGCAACTAAGGTGTCACTGAGCAACTGCAGTAACTGACTGCTGTGGAACAGGGGTTGTGCAGTCCCAGCAGGCAGCCTTTCCAGGAAACTGAATGAACACAAGCAGAAAAAAGTGCTACAGGCATTTATAAAGCGTATTTTGTTAACTGAACTTAAGATGACTTCTTCTGGTTCAAGGACTTGGTACATAACCGACTGGACCTTGTTAAAAGAGAGCTCAATAGGTACAAAGTTGGCTGAACATCCTACTTAAGCTACTTCAGAACAGAGTTCAGTATTCCATACAACAACAACTCTGTATCCTCAGCTGAGAGCGGGCAGAATTTAAGGGTTTCAGATGCTACAGGGCTATAAAGATTAAAATTCTCCATCTTCACATCATGTCTGAGTTTCAGACATTAACTGGCTTTTTTAACCAAGAGAACCAACACTTTGATGCTGATTTAAACCAGGTTTTCCAGAGGCTTTACAAAAACTTCACATCCATAGGTTATGATCACGCAAGATTTACAACTGCTAAACAGTTTGGGTTGCTCTTCTGTTCCTATTTTATTGACACTGAAATCATGCCAGTTTGCAAAGGATATTGAAAATATGCCAGCACAATAGATTTTAAGCAACTGCAGCACTGGTGAATTTTGATGTTCAAGTTTTGTTATATACTGACACAGTTCAGCAATCAAATCATGCATTAAAAGCTTCAAGTTCACTGTACCTAGACCAATACAGTAGTGCTATTGCTGCTCTGAATTTCATCTCTGGGCCAAGATAGTGTCAGGGAGAGATTATGAAGCAAGTCACAACACAATCTCTCTGCAGACTGTTGTCAAAGACTAACTTGTTCTACAAGCTGTGAGAGTCTGTCCTTTAGCAGGGAAAGAGCAACACAGTTTACCCTTCAGCTTCAGGTTCAAAGCCATCATGGAAAACATTGATCTAGTTATATCGGTCTTCATAAACAGCTTTTGGCAATTCTTTTCTTATTTGCAAATCAGGAGGGCTTTAAAATATTATGTGGTGTGATTTTCTACAAACATTTAGATTCCTGGTATACTTATTAATTACTAAACATTTATTAAATGGATCCAAAAAGACTACAAGAGAGGCTTGAGGCTTACCTGTGTAAGATCAGGGATATCACCTTTGTCAATTCCAACTTGCTGTGGATTTTTAAAAAAGGAAGTAAGATGTAAGCACATTGTTCCATGGCAGCAGGCATTAATTTTGACTAGAACAGTGGTACACTCAACCTATTTTGTCTTTACAAAGACTACAAAGTTAACATGTGCAGATGACTCCAACTTTCCAATAGCTGTTCCATTACCTTCAACAACCTGCAGCAGTCTCCTCCTTCCACCTTGGTAAAGTTTATACTCCCCACTGCAAATCAGCTAGGGCTTTCTGGTCATGTACTGTTGTCCCAGAGGGCAGCATCAGTGAACTGCCAAACACATAGTATTCGAAAGATACCTGACTATCCTAACAAAATTTTCTGTGAAATTCATCCAGTGAGAAAATCCTTGAAGACACCACTTACAAAATGTTGATGTTGTTTTTCCACCCTTCTCTCCTAGTGTTTCAAAGCAAGATGAGGTGTCAGTCTGCAATCTTTGTTAGTTGTCCTGTTGCTTAAGTACGGCTCTTCAAAGTGCCTGCTGGTTTAGCTTTTGCAGAAAAGCAAGATCCACTGCAGCCAGTAATACTGAAGCACAGTCAATATAATCCCTGTCCTATAAAGCTGACCTACAGGTGCTTGAAGTACTTCTCAAAGATCTGAAGTCTTCATGCTACCACTTCCTCAACATTCACATCAGGTATTAAATGCCATTCAGCAGCCTAGCAGGCTCCTTCATAAATAGTTCAGTAAACTAGCAAAGAAACAAACGTTTTATTCAGCTCATTACTGCTGCCCTTTATAATGAAGCATGAAACATGGAAAATGTGCATTTTGTGCCAAGCAGCCAACTACCACAAATGAGAACCCAGCAAAAGAGTTAACTAACCATGTAATATTTCTATTATCCACAGAAGAGGATGATAACACGATCAAAATCAGGTAATTTTCCCATTGCAGTTAACTTATAGTTAGCCGCAAAGGCTTAACAAGGAGACTTATAAAATCGTTATGTTTTTATTCATGATCGCTACATTTTCCTCTAATGTTCAATCCTGCCCTAGAAACATAGATTATGCACTTCCGTGAAATACTGTTATGGTTGCAGTCATGTCATCCATTACATTACCAGGAAAGTTGAGGCTGGCTGCACAACAGGGACATATGGAAAGCCTACACAGGGGTTACTAGTTCAAGAAGAGCTGAATAAGCAGATCTAAGAATTTCTATGCTGCCTCACATTTATATATAGTGAGTCAGATGCTTAACAAGTGCAATTAATATTTTATATTGATGCTAAAAAATTCACGAAATGCTTAAGTGCCAGACTCCAGAAGACTGGAAGTCACTTACCTCTGCAACTTTAAGAAACTCTGATACTCTGGTCATTCGAGTAAGAAATCGTTTGTAGATTTCAAGAGCATCTTTACATTGTCCCTTTTTCATTTCAAAAAATTTCTCTAGAGAAATAATTTGGCAAATTTCAGTTAAGGTATCTTACATTAGGTCTGCATTCATCAGCAACTCTAATTTTCAGGAAAATCGTATTTCAAGAATATTGCACTCCATTAACATTTTTCTACCTGGACACTAATCTAGTGGCGTTCCTAGCCCTTAGTAGAATTCAGAAGTTGGACCTGCTGGGAAGCCCAAGAATTACATAGACTAGAAAATCGCAACCCAAGCAGCCACAGCACTGTGTGTGATAGAAACCAGGTTTTTACAGATAAATAATAAACAGACAAAGTAGCTACCAACCTCACAATTCAAAGCATTTAAGGATTCTTAAACATTTATTAGTATATTTCCTCTCCCAAATTGTCTTCACTCCTCTAAAGAACAGTACATTTTCCCACTCAAGTAATTCCCTAAAGTTGGTTTGTGTCCGTTTACAAGCACAACTGCCACATATTTCAACCTGAACTTACACTTTAAGTAAGCAGTAGACAGTGAAATCTTAATTCAATTGTTATGCCCAACACACTTGTATCTGCTCCCTCAGCTTTCCATGCCTATAGTTTCACTCAAAATACCTGGGACTTACTTTTATGAAATATCAACAGAAAGTGGTACAACAAGGATACAAGACCAGAGTCTGAGCTTCAGGAACATCTTTTTGCCTGTTCAGTCTTTGCAACTTCTTGGTTTCCTCTTTTTCTAGTTGCAGCCAGAGTTTTAGGTCAGTCATGCTGGCCAAGTTTCTATCTTTATAGACCAGCTGAAGTGCTCAAAGGTTTTGGTAGTTGAACCTTATTTTCTACAAGGTCAGTTGTATTTTCTGCAGTTTAAAGCAACTCCTGGTTTTAGGATTCATAACAAAGCCACCTGCAGAGACTGCTTAAGGTTTATTATGCTACTGATCACACCCAGTTTTCTGAGCTTCAAAACACGCTTGCAGCCTTGCACAGGCTTTGTAGGCTGACTGCAAGTAAGTTTGGGGGGAAGATCAAGCTTTGGCCATCACCCTTTCAGATGGATCAGGAATGTTATTCAGGAGGATATTACTTCATATACAGCTACTACATAGCAATATTTAACAGAAAGAAGAATCTGGACACTTTTGAAGAAATCAAATATCAAAAGCTGCTTTGTTAATCTTGTTGGACATATTATGCAGGCTCACACAGCACTGTACATGTCTTTAAGCACAGAAATGCTTGGTGTCTTTAAATAAACCATACATTTTTAAGAGCATATGAAAACCCAACCTCAGATGAACACTAATGTAAGAGGTTATGGCTTAAAGTCTCCTCTCTCACTTCTCACTTCAGAATAGAATAGTTAAGAATAATGTATTTTTTAAAGGAAAGTTAAATAAAAACAAACACACACACACACACACACACACACACACAAAAGAAAAAAAGAAAAAAACTGAAGCAGATCTGAAACTCCTTTTTCACTTGCTCATAGTATGTGAAATATAGACACTGGTGTACTTACCTAGTAAGTTAATAACCCCATCATTGTAGCAAGCAAAAAGTTTGATAAGATCTTTAAACAGAAGCATGAATGCAGCATTTATGACACCATTTGTCAGTTCATTTGGATGAACCTACGAATAAAAAAAACAGTTAGTTACAACAGATTTATTGAATGCAATCAGCAGTTTTAGCTTTTACCAGGCATCTGATGCTGCTATTGATGGAATCAAGTACTGAATAAGTTTTCACACAGAAAAAAAATAAACAAAAGGTTGTTTCTGTTTCACTTAGGAGATGACAGTTTTTCTTCACTACTCCAAAACAAACCACTACAAGAGAAGAGTATCCCCAACAACAGTAAACGTCTTAGTCTTGGCTCATTCACAAAGAGGTGGAAGGCAGAGACACTATTAACAAAGTTTTAATGAAACTGGACAAAAGGTGTCAGTTCATAGCATTGTTTAACAAAGCCTCACTGGTCTACTAGGTAATACAGTTAAGTTCATGAAGTCAAGACCTTTCCAGTTCTCATGTTAACTTGGGCAGAAAATAACTGCTTGTTTATTAAAAGATCTCTTTTATTTAAGACCAAAAAAAAGTCTTCCAAGACCACTATCGAAATTCCTAAGCTGTTTAAGTAACAGAAACACATTAGCAAAACCATGTGTTTCTAAGGCTTTCCTCTGAAAGCTGTAGTGGGCCCTGCCTTCCATCTAGGAATGTGTCCTTCCACCCACCAGGAACAGAAAATCTTCAAGACTGATTCTTCAAAGATTCTTCAATATTACACTGTACCTCCTACAACTGAGTCCTGAGTCTTATCCTTAAAGTGAATAAATAAACCCGCCAACATTAATAACATTATAAATATATTGAAGACACTTATTTCTATGAATAGACTAAAGTTTAGTCAATTCACTTAGAGCTGAAAACCAGGTGAAGGTTTTAAGGAAGCAAAACAATACATGAGGTATTTTAATGGCTTTTTCCCTCCCCTCAAAAAGAAGCTGGGTGCCAAAAGACAGAGGAAAAAAGATTCTTTAATTCTTTTGTTCTATTTCTTCCACTCACTGATGCAAAAGATCAAACTCCATGCTCCGAGTCAACATTCCTCAACAGCCCTCATTTCCCATTCTGTTCCCCTACAAGAAAATCTGCATCTGCACGTTTCATACATATAGAAAAGTGCCATCTTTCACCTCACTATACCTCAGTGGGACACCAAAAAGTGGATCTTTTGCCATATAATGGGAAGATCTGTAAAGCATTACCTGTAAGGTGAAATGTGTTATTTACAGTGCAGCATTTTAAGTCATTGCCTAGTGTTAATGCTGGGTCAGCTTCAATACGTACATCAAATTCAAGTAGTGCATCAATTTGTTCCTGTAGTATTGGCATACTCTTCAGTAGCTTTTCAGGAGCCATTGTTCTCATTACACCATCAGCTCTGCAAGAGGGAATATAGATTAGAAGCCATGGCATTTCCTCTCTCCCTCCTGCCAAACTGATTTGCTGTCTAAATTTAAGCTTAAAGCTGCTGTAACCCATTTCAAATATTTGGAGCACTGTCTAATCCTCCTGCCTCCCACAGCATCACAAGAGCTAGCATGGAAAATACTTCATCCAGACACCATCCTTGACAGCAGGTGAAGAAGGGTTTTGTATTAGAGTGATGAATGCAAGAGATTGATCTCTTTCCGGAAAGAAGATGCTGAGAGTTTGAATAACTTGACAAGAAATACTGTTGCAGAAGTGCCTACAGAATTGATAGTCTTTGTGCATTAACTTTGTTATGAATAACTAATGACAACTCATTGCTAAGAGTACTTTATAATAACATGTCTATGGTCACTGAAGACAAAAAAAAAAA
>VXAA01003990.1:349494-375693 GCA_013399115.1 Anseranas semipalmata
CCCCCCCCTCAAGTGCCACAATATATGCATGTCAATAACTTAAATCAGGGCAATCTTTGCTAAGAGCTTCTTACCTCAGAACACTTTCCTCAGTGTTCTTGGGTACTAATTAATTCCATTACTCCTTCATAATGCTATCACTGACTGAACTGCCTTAGTTGTCCTGACCTTTTATTCCAATGAGATCATCTAGCAATCATGGACGTATAGCATTTCTTATTTGCAGCCCATGGTCTTAGAGTAGTTTTCATGTACGCCCATTTTTATCTCTGAATATCACAAACCCACTCAACAGCCATCGTGTTCTGGCCACTGACAGGTATGGTATCTCCTCTCTTCAGGAATGCATACCACCATTCTTACTTCTTTGATTCTATACTCTGAGGCACCTTATTTTGAGAACCAGAAATAATATGTACAGAAAGGCTTTCCAGGAACACATAAGAAGGCAGAAATCGAAGGATGCCCAGCAACCCAAACTTACATTTATGTAACCTGAAGCACTTGAAGGCACCATGTGACAAAGGTAACTTAAGATGTTAGGACAATAGCAATCTGCTGGATCAAAGCCTGCCTGAAATATCAATCCAACTCACTACTAGTTTTCATGTCAAAAACTTCTAAGTGATTCATATTGCAGACAGGTTCAAATGATTACTCTGGTCCCCGTTACTGGAATGGCATCCAGCTACACAGCAAAGCTGTTACAGTAGGCCCTATACTGTTTAGCAGCTTGAGACATCAGGAGAGGAAAACCTAGCATTGATGTCTGTGTTAGCAGCCCAGAATCCAAAGCTGCAGAATACACAGAACCTGCCAGAACAATCCCGTATGTAACTCATCGTTAGAAGGAACAACTTTAGCATGCAATCAACTAAACTGCACCTTCGGTGGGTGTTAAGCCCCTTGCAGTGTATTTTATGCTTCAGGAGATAATCTAGAGCTATGGAAGACCCAATTAGAGACCAAGAAACATTCTGACAAATACCAACACACTATTCTGAGTATGGTTAAATTTTTTTAGAATTTTTTGTTTTTTTTTTTTTGTTTTTAAAAACACAACCCTTGTGGGAAACAAAAACAGGAATTTATAGCCTTGTTCTGTTCAGTTTATAACTGTTTGCTGTGCTGCCTCCTAAGAATTTCAGGTGTTCACTTGAGTTTTCCTTCATAATTAGTCATCTTTCTTACGGAAAGTATCTGGAGTAATGAAACATCCTAAATGTAGGTTCAGAGCATTTCCTTCTTCAAATTCTAAATGCAGTTTCCCTGCAGCACAATTTAATAAGAGTCAGTTTTAATACCTAGCTCACAGTTCCGCAAGGCACCTTAATTTAGTCTTCAATATTTGCCTTAGTACCGACAGTCTTTCCTCTTCTCCTTGTGCAATTTTAACCAATTACAAACATTTAAGAAAGACAACCATTTTGGTGTTTCATTGTGGCTAAACAAAAAACTTAAGAATGAAGTCATTAAGAAAATAAAATTAAGCTTAATGCCACAAATAGGATCTTTATGAGTCAGACAACCCAATCAGTTTACATATCTAAACTTTACTTACCCTTTCTTCACTCTTGCAAAGTCAAATGCCATTTGTCTGTAAGAAAATGCTTTTTCATTCAAGTATCTGCTATATCGCCTTATAAAGGTGGACATGTCATAACCTGCAAAAAAAAAAAGTACATGTTTTACATTTAATTTTTATGCTTGTTTGGAGGTTCTTTAGTAAACAATAACATAATAACATACAGTCAACATACCCTACAGTACACAACTTCACATACAGAACTGGCACTGGAAGACAGCTTACCGCTTCTGAAGAAAAAAACAGTAGTGCAGCATCAAAAACAATCTACTACTTCTCTCTACTACCAACAGATGCATCCAATGCACCAGTGGCAGGGTTTCTGTGGAAACCTACTAGTGGCTCCTACATAGTTATGTGGCAACATGACTTGGTGAAATTAGTCACCCCTCTGTCAACATGAAAAATGCCAATTTAACAAAAAGGTTATACTTAACTGGTATATGGTTTCCAAGTTAAAGATTGATTTCAAATTACAACTCCCATTTTTCTACATACATCAATCCCTCCAGTTCTTATATGGACCCTCAAAATTCCCCCAACTAGGTTTACCAGAACAAAGAAATTATGTTGGCATTCAGAGATATTAGTGAAGCTGTCACACCAGAGATCTCCAAGGCACATGATATTGTAGAAGCAGCCTCAAACTTCAATAACCTTCAAGTCTATAATATTTCTGAACAGTTAGAATTATAGTCAGGTTTTTCATTCAAAGTTTCTTCTTCTGAGTTACTGAAATGTGTGCAGAAGGCAACTGATCATCCTCTTCAGTATGTGTCCTTTTATGCCACCTTCCTTAAAATCCACATCCCTCAACTTAGTCATCAGCTGTATTTTTCCTTAATATCTCTCAAAGTTAAGCATCTCTGCCAACTCAGGCTTGCTACTACCATTTCTGATGCCTCATTATCTATGACACACTGATGTGTTATCTATGAAACTCCAATTTAAGTTTAAAGAGATCAGCAAAGTACACAATAGCATGCATTGGACAGAATTCACATTTGCCAAATACCAGTATTGTTGAAAATGCAAATCATGTTTTGCTTGGGCAAACAGAGGTTTAATTTTCGGGCGGCTTTGTTCCTGCCCTGTGTTACTATTTCTAAAAGACGCTTAAGTCTTTTTGGTGTCACATGCCTCCAACAAGAGATGGAGTAACATAGCATTGCTTCATTTTGCCCATTATTGTAGCATCCACGCATTCTGCATACATTCTACAAATAACAGCTGCAGCATTATAAGTTTTCTCCTTCTCTAGTAGAGCTACCATGAAACAAGCTTTTCCTCCTTTAAATGAAGGAACAAGAAGATTCACTAATAATCCCAAAGCCAAACTAGAAAAGCAGACTAGAAAAGCTTTAGAGAAAGCAAATCAAGTCCTTAATTTCTTCCTTGAGCCTTTTAAATTCACTAGTCAAATCAAAACTATATAATTCTTTTGGTGTCTTTTTGGTTTGTTTGTTTTCAAATTAAAAACTTATAGACAATTGTTAAAAAGTGCAGTGTTCCCAAGTAGCCAAATTACCATTTAAGACTGAGTAAAATACAAAAAACTAAATGGAAAGTTGTCCATTTCATCTTTAACTCCTGTAATAGTTAAGCAGATGGCTGACTTGGTCCTGATTTCAACCAGCACTTTTTAAGTGAGTTGTATAGTTTCACCTTTTGAATGAAGATTTTGCAGGAACTGAGAAACACCGTTTTGAAATTACTCAGGAGCTCCCATTTCACTTGAGCTCCTGTATTAAGTACTTATAAAAATGTGCTACTGAATCCTTTTTATATATATTTGCTTATAATGAATGGAGAAGCAAATTAACAATAGTATCTTATTTAGAATATTATTAAGGTAATAGGCATGAGTAGGCTTACCATGAGACCCACTTTTGTCCAGAAAATTGCTGAGGTTGAACAATGTGTTTCTAGATGCCAGGTACTGAATGAATCTCTGCAACACAAAGTTAATTTCTTATCACAAGTGATATCTGAAGACTTTGTACCTCCTAGCAAGAAGTGTACTAGCCTACCTCCAGCATACACACAAAACCCCAGATTTTTATCTTAGCCTACTATACTTTCCTCAAAACCTTTTTCATCCATTCAGATTAATTATGTTTTAACCTGAATCTCTAATAAATATCCTAATGCATACATAAAAACAGATTCTGTACAAAATATTACCCAGGAGGAAGGAGCAGTAAGAATAGCTATTTCTCAGAGAGAATTGAGGAAGTACAAGATTCATTTGCTTGCAAAGCAGTATATCCAGGCTCGTCCCAGACTTACTGATCCATCAGCCTTTGGTTTCAGCCAAGCTGAGGACTTATTTTAATAACAAGTAGGCCCCACATCAAATACCATGACTAACAGACTGAAATGATCATGGAAAACAAATCAGAGTGGTGGCCCAAAGTTGCAAGATAAAAATAGGACAGGAGGAAAAAGCTTATGCTGCAGCATCAGAGAAGTTTATTGCAAGAAAATACTTTATATATTGCCAGGGAGGAATTGTTTTACAGTCATACGAGAGCTCTTTCGGTATGCTTTTGGTTCTACATAGACACATCAGTCTATTCAGGTCAACAAAAAGCAACAGCAAAGAAAACACCATCCAAAAAGCTACTGAGTTGAATTCACAGCTCTAGGAAGAGTATAAGACTCATGAAGAAAGTGCAGCTATTTGGATGGTGGCACACATATTCTCAAACAACAACTTTGTTGTTTGTTGTCTCTAGTCTAGTGTCTTCAAGGCCACGAAAGGCCATTAATACCATAACCAGTCACCATGCCCATTCAAGGCACGGAGTAAGAAGCGCCATTAAGGATGCTAAAACAGTGTCAGAGCTTCTTAGATTGTGTTCATCACTGACAAAAGTCCCAGGTACTCTTTAATCCTGCATTGCTCTGTCTTCAGAGAGCACATAAGTTCTGTGACAATACAGAAACAGGCTGCTGCTTGCTTTTATGCTACAGTTAATGTAAATGAAGATACAGATATCAGCAGGCCTCCAACTTAAACTATGCTGCTAAAGGTAAGTTTGGAAGTTAGTTTCTCATAAATAATCATTCTTGCCCTTTTTTCTCAGATCCTTACTGGTTCAGAGAGATGCCTTTGCACTACTAACATTTTCAGCTTTACACTTACCTCATTGCCATGAACCATTAGATGATGTGTGGTAACTAAGGCTTTGAATACAACCACCCAGCTACTATTTGTTGCTCGCTCAAAGAGGGTATCAGCCATCTGAGGAATATTCACATTTGTTTCATTAGTTGCTTGGATCAAGTCTGTTGGAGAGATAAAAGGAAGGTGTTAGGTGCTACAAATAAGACAAAAAAGTTTGCAGCATGGCCAACCTCTCAGCCTACCAGGCTGCCGGTTGTGGTTGGGACAAATAGCAAGTTCAGTGCGTAAGCTATACATTTAAAAAATATATATATATACATATATATTTGAGGTTATAGTAGTACATGCTGACAGTAACACTGGTCTCTCCTATCCAATAATACTAGCCTTCCAACAATTCTTTCCTGAGCTATGTCCCAACCCTTCTCCATCTTCACCCCAGATAATTGTAGGGTACAAAATGTCGTGTGACTACTGCTTGTGGGTTTTCAAGTTAATTGTGACAGTTCATTGTCTCTGGGTTAGATTGATAAGTATTACCAAATTCTTCATTTACAGATAGTAATCAAGCTCACTGAAGCCAGTCACATCAGCAAAAAGACGTATCACCAGAAACAGATACTCTAACCATCTCGGATGTTAGAATTTCATCAGCATACTACAGCACACTTCCTAGAGTCTTTACAGACGTAGAGAGCAGAAGCGCGCATTCAGGCACGCATGAATACCTCTTCAACACTAGGAAAGAAGGCAAAGACAGACATTAGCTTCTACTGAAGCATGAGTCCTCTGCAAATGACTAGACATTATGCATAAGAAATAAGAGTGTTTTCAGAGAAAGGGAACAATAAGAAAATATGGCTTTGGGTCCTCTACATTAGGAAGGTATAGACTTGCACATGATGGTACCTGAAATTAAGATAAATACTTGATCAAAAGCAGTAGAGCAGCAAGCTTTCTACTAGCATCTCTATGCCCCATCTACTGATAGATCTTCGACTTACTACACCTGTTACATACAGACACTTGCTGGGTATCTGGCAGTGACTTTCTACAAAGTCTACAAACTATTACCTAGATTTTGGGATACAGTTGGAAACTTCATACCACAACTGCATGACTACAACCCCTGTGACGCAAGACACAGCCCTGGCAAGAGAAGACTTCATGCAACACAAGCAGCACACAAACACAGACCTAATTGTAGAGCTGAAGCTTAACCTTTGAAGACCTAAGTAAAACAAGTTAAACATTAAAAAGTTCAACTCCTAGACTAATCAGTATCTCTGTTACTAATGAAAATGCTCGTCTTTTACTTTCCCTGAGATGGCAGTAACCACTGTTAATGATCTTCCACATATTTCTCCCTCCCCTGCGCCCAACTAGAAATGTTCATTTCACTATTCAAGTCATTCAGTGACAACAGATATTCTACCCTAGAGGCAGACATACTATTCTGTGACTGATCCTTGCACACCTAAGCTACGTGCACTTGCTGCAAACACTCTATAGTAGTTCAGTTCCCCTGGTCTGCAGGGTCACCACCTGCTTTCACACCCCCCAGCAAAACAAACAGAGGACATTAATGCTGCTAAGAGCACAATGCCAAGGCTCAGACTGATGTGAAACTACTGAAACCCCTTCTGCAGGGCAAGAAAAGCCCAGAGGACACTTCAGTCAAAACAGACTGAGTTGCGTCAGCTATTGAGAACCACCTTGTGTGCTCCAATATCCACACTGCTGTACCAGAAGCATTCAGGAGTTTAGTAATTTTTCTTGAAGCTTTGGCAAATAATTTTTTTTTTTTTTTACTTCTGTTAAACAGCCTCCTTGAGATACAAGAAATCTATAGCTCAGTCAGAAGCCTATGAAAACCATAGTACTTGTTTTTAAATTGTCTTTTTGAATGGGCATAAAAATTGCAATTGTCTTCAGTTTCCTGTCAGTGGAATGACCTGTTTGCAGCTACAGAGAAACCAAGTTTGGTTTTAAAGTGTTTCTCCATTTTTTGTGTGTTTTTTGGTCGTCTGGAACACCTTCTGAAATGCATGGTCAACTTCTATAGTCTCAGCAATACTACCCTTGAAGGAAGCAGTTCTGCAGGCTAAGTATTACAGTAGTAAAGTCATACTATTGAATGACAGCAATTCAAGCTCACAAAGCTCTAACAATTCTCCTTGATCTTGCTGTAAAAACAGGCTAATAGTCTTTTATTCTGTAATGCTGATTAATGCATTATAGAAGACTTTGGTCAGTAAAAGCCTAGAAGCAAGCACAAGCAGCTTGCTCACTGCTTCCCACATTTGGAGGTTTTACTTCAGACAACAGCTTTTGTCCTTAGCATAAGGGAAAAACGCATCAAATTTGCAAGCTTTCAGTCTTAAGTTGCAGTACGTAGCTCACTATGGAAGAGCAGTGGTATAAGTTGTGTATTCTGTGGGTGTTAGATAACGAAACCTCAGAGGAGTCCACCCACAGCAATGCTGGCAGGACAGGCTAAAACACACGACTCATATACGCTGCTGCAGCACTGCTTTTAAAAGCACTCAGTCATTTCTGATCCTCTCCGAATTGCTGGAGGGTACGGCATCTCAGTCTGCAGCTCTAAATGTTTTAGGACATGAATAATTATAGTGTGCCGAGGAGAGAGGTATGATTAAATTTAAGCGTACTACTTTCAGTGAGCAACAAAAGAATTAAACCACACATGAAGATTTTACTTGTCATCTGAAGAGGGGGAAAAAATAAATAAATGAGTAAGTTAGCTAGTTAATTCTGTTCAGTCATCATACAGAGTTAAAGAATTCAAGTTTCCCAGCTTTCTTTCTCCGATACTGTAAAGCCTCCTCTTAATTTGCAATTGTCAGTATCTGGAGCTACTGACAAGCATAGCTAAATTTATTGGACTCTGAGCAGCAGAGTTTGTTTGGTATCTAAACGGAATTTTAAGATAAGAGTCAGCAAAATTACTTTGCTTTCAGTGTGGTAGGGAAGAATAGGTATGAGGAAAAAGAAAAAGAAAACAAGAAAAAAGAAAATCTAGAAACTGTATTTTCATAAGATACACTGATCCAGACATTTACTGGCAGGACACAATCTTAGTTTTCAAAGGAGGCAATGAAGTTCAGAGTCTTCTAAGCAAATCACTGATGGAATTGTTAATATGAAAGAGATAATATTAAAAACTACTGGATGAAGAACAGCCCATCAGAAGCCCTATTAAACAGTCTTGCAAAGTTGATTCTGGTTGGGATACACAGAAGTAGGATGAACAAGAATTAAAGGTATCTTCCTGATGAAGTTTCTACTACTGCAGGCATCCATATCAAGTACACTGACAGCTAAGCCCCAAACCCAGAAACTGAATTTGAATACAAGTTACAGACAGAGTAAGAAACTGGGAATTCTATAGCAACAGCATAAAGTGCTTTCAGCACTACTTTCACACACATGGAGAGCGAAGACCTATACCCTTCACTTGAATTCATTTGTTTACGGAGGGACTACTTTATAATTGCCAAATCACAGTACGTGACTTCTGTTTCTTCTCTTCACAACGCTAGCTGATATTTTGAACACTCAGTCAGTCTAGAGATCCTTGTTTAAATTATACATATAATTCGGACTTTCAGATGCAAAACTAATGCACAACAGAAGAAAAAAAAGGATGTCAATTCTTTGACACTAACTTAAATCTAAACAGCAGCCATTAAACTCCTTGACTAGCCAACTTTTCAACACAGTCTTGAGATATCTGCAGTTTACTCAGGGAAGAGAAGCAAGGCTACAATATGATTAACACCTTCATTGATAACAAGACAAGCCTGCCAACTTGAGGACAACAGGGAGAGTTCATTGAAAAAGACAGAAGTTAAGACAACTTGGATCTTCATGACCTTTGAAAGATGTGACTAATTGTGGTGTTTGTTAAGTTTAAGTCAAAAAAAAGAGAATAACAAAAAAGTTTCACTGTATTCAGAATTTCAGACTTCTTTATTCTCATTAAAAACTACTTCCTGATTTTAGCTTTTTTTTTTTGAATGAGATTCTGCAACACTTTAAAGATCTTTCTTATTCCTTTACATTTTCAGATTGTATTCTGAATCTCTGATTTTTATTTTATTTTTTTCTTTTTAACTTTCTATTGTTTAATTGACAGACCTGTGAATCCCCAGGTCTAAGTAAATTATTCAAAATTTATATTCCAGCATACAGAGAAACAGCAGGTGTAGCACAAGAACTCTGTTCAGGGGGACTGTGGTGCCAACGTAGCAAGAGCTGTTGTTCCAGGTTGAATTAACATGCGAGCTGCCTCAACATCTGAGCTGTGTCACACATTCAGTTCCTAAACTTTGCTGAATCTCTCCAAGAGCAACCTCCCACAGACCTTTCTTACTGTTCCATTGAACACTACAATAGTCTTCACAAGTGATTCTTCTTGACTTTAAGAATTAGAATAACACATTGAAGCTACAGAAAAGGAAATGCAGGATTGTTTCAAATCTGGGCTAGTCAAGAATGGAAAGTGGCTTAAAGTAAGAGTTTAAAAGCCTCAACCAAAAAAGCTAAGTGGTCAACTAACAGTAGAAGTCCTCCCTTGCAAGATATTGAATTGTATCAGGAAGCTACTACACTGTTGTGCTAGCCAGTGCAAGAGCTGAACTTCCACGTCTACATAAGGCTGACCACAAAACAGTACTGGAAAACAGAACAAAGTTATTGGTTTCTGTTTCTGTAGTAATTGCTCATGAGAACTTGAGATGATTTTAATATTGTTAGCTCTGACTATCAAGCAATTCCAGAAAGGAGAGTCAGGAAGTTGTCTCTGGGGATAAAGTTTAGCATCTACTACTCTTTTCACCTCCAGCTTGCCCCGTCTCCAAACATACATCATAATATGGCCCTATGCAGAACAGCAACTCACGCTGTCTCCTCTTTCCTCCCCAGAAGTCTACCGCAAGAGTTAGTGCATCTCATCTTCATCCCAGCAAACCTACCCGTTATCAAAGTCCATCATCTTCCAGAGATTGCCCATGCTCTTTCATGCCAATGTCAACTCTATAAACATAAATCTTCCACAAACCACATGCTCTCCAGGTACTATGAAGACTTTCCCCGTAATGCAACTATAGTCCTTGTGACTAGAAATACCTCGGGAGATTACTACCTCTTCTCCAGCCTTACCTCACAGACTTCGTTCCCTAACATACCTTAGACTCTTGTGCAGACAAATCTTTGCTGCAGATCCTGAAGTTTGCAAGGTCATGGCAGTCAGTCTTTGAACCACCACCCAAACGCATCCCTCACCAAGACAACCATTATCCACAATTTCTTTCTCTCTGCCTCCTCAAAGGCATACTCATACTACTCATAGTATTAGGAGCTTCCCATAAGAGAAACAGTTTTGTCTTCCCTATTTGCCACATGAAGAGTCTGCAGAGAGACAGTGTAGATGACAAGATACCAGCAGACTTCTCTTGGATCTTCCTCCAATTGTTTCTCAAATTAAGAATTTAATTAGCCTTAGAATCATCTTCTTATCACACTACTCCTTTTTAAATACAAAAGAGCACCATTTCCTATGTCACCAAACACTGGTTTTGAAAACAAGGCTGAAAAATCTACTGGCCATATACATTGCTGCATCTTATTCCAATGCACTTTCATACAGTCTGTACCCTTCCTTCCCCATCATACCAAGGCTTTAAATTATCTGTAAAAATGCACCCTAGCTCATTAACAGCATTAAATGAGTTACATTGGATTTTTGTCCCTTTCAGTCCTCAATGATTTATACATAGGGCTTTTCTCCTCAGAGGCTCAGGTGCAGTTCTCTTGGAAAGTAAAAGCCAACTGTCAGGTAGTCTTCTACTAGATCTGAAAGGATGCAACCCCAAGTTGCTTAGTTTCCCTAAGTACTAAAAATGGGGAAAAGGTGCGATAATACTGCTTTAAAAAATTCTTGCCATAATCAACTTCAAATTCCATGAACTAGGAATAGTTTCTATTTAAAAGAAAAGTTCCCTAAACTTATAGCTCCACTGACAGTGGGAGAATGCTTCACCTTTAGTGTTTACATCTGAATTCCCTCCTTGAAGGTAATGCAACTAAAAGATGACATTCAGGCCAGACCACAGCCACAGCAGCTTTGTCAAGTGACTTCACAGTGGGAATAGCTTTAATGATTAAAAATGGAAACTTTTCCCCTGTCCAAAGTAGTAAGAAGCTCACTCTTGAACCCCATTTGTACAGAATTCACTTTGAATACCAAAGAATTTGTCTCAGGCAAGAATATAGGTTCAGCAAGGGAGGGGAGAGAGGAGAAACCTCCAGTCTCACATTCCATTCCTCTCTTCCAGAACTCCTATTTCAGTCCTTCCCTTCACACAAATCCTGTCCACAACTAGCTCAACAGATGTGTGTCTTTAGTGGAAAAATACAAGTAGTGGAAATTTTCCTTGTGTCAATCAGAAATGCCAAGTTATTCTGGAGCTGAAAGTACCACTGCTCTATTTTACTGATTTACTACAAATAGCAGCTGAGCAACACATCACTGCTGTGCTACATTTCTTGGACAGCTCTCAATAGTTTAAGATATCCAAAACGTCACTTGCATTTGGTGGACACCAAGTGATAAGGTTAGTTCTTAAAAGCAATTGCCTTGGAGAAACGACATTCGCCATCTTATCTTAACATAACATCTTAGATGGAAAAAAAAAATTACTACCATTAGAAGGAGAAAGCCTTGTGTTAACCATTTGACCAGTAACTTTTTGCATAAAAAATAACTTTTGTCCATCATGGCAAGTCTCATACCTCAGACTAAAAGCCAGCTCCTTCATCAGTTCAACCTAGAAGCCTTAACCAAAATACACATTCATTTAGAGAAGAAAAACAAAGCTGCAGGCATCAGCCAATCTTCTCCCAAGCCTTCAAAGCATTTATTCGATTTCCTCTAAAGTGTAAAATTGTTCCCTCTATCCATATAAGCATTAAAGCCACAGTCCCTTTGGTCTCTGCATTGCCCTATATAAAGTCCTAGGTCTTGCTGCATACACAGAAACAAGTTTAAAGGGGATATATTGCTGCAAGATTATTTCTTAGAAGTTCAAAAGCTAATAAGGTCTGGTACAGTTACTGCTGTAACTGAATACCAGGAGTCCAACTGTGGACTGTGATTATCCTTTCATGAGGATGAACAACCCCTACCATTACCTGTTGGTTCTATGAATTTGTTACTCTTATCACTTGGTTGTTTACTGGACTATCAATAACCACCAGCTGCAGCTTTTATCCAGAACAGCACTGCTACACTGGAAAAGGAAGGATTCTGTGTTTGCCACAGCAGTATGGGGTCATTTACTGTAATCTCTGCCCTACAGCATTTTCTAATTAGCCTTTACATGTTGTGCTGATCGCATACTCCAACCACATCTGGCAGAAAGTGGTAATCAATGGAGGCATGGTGCACAAGCTATTTGAGTTGCCATGCTGCTGTCGTTTTTATTCTGAGAAGAATAAACTCTGTTTAGTGCTTTCCATCCCCAAGATGATCTACTTTCCTCAGAAAAAACATTTGCTTTTAATAAACTTCTAGAAGGGAAATTTTCACTAGCCTATCAACCCTGCCTAGAACAGCAGTTTGTAATCCACAAGTCTGAATTAGACCGAAAATATATTGGAAGAAGCCCGATGGTTTAGCTGCATCGCTTAGCTGTTACACACTGAATTAAAAACAAAAACAAACAAAAAAATCCACTAGGGTGGGGCTGAGAGTGTGCAACCAGAGTGGCATGTTCATTAGCTACTGTCTGCATGCTAGGAACAGGTCAGCAGAGCAGGCAGCCTCAGTGGCTGACAGAGCTAACTTCCAATATCCAGACAGGGGCCCACATTTTTTCAGCTGCTTCAGTCCGATTCTTTTAAGAGTCCAGCTATTTTGTCAGTGCATGTCACATGATGACATAACCTTCAGCACAAACAGCCTGAAAAATAACCAAACAAGATCAGAGTACCTGTGCCCCATTGAGCTGCAAGCTCCAGAAGCTGAGAATGGGTTGAAATTCTTAACTGTGAATGAAATGTGCACAGCTATGCAGACAGTCCTGTTGCAAAAGTGGACATACCTACAGGAAAAGAATACCAAATGCAACGCAAACTTGGCCATGCAGTCAGTGCAACAGTATGACTTCCTACTCTCCTCGAGCCATACTGAAGCATAGTTGCATCAGCAAGTACTTTATAACATGGGTGCAAACATTTCAATCCTTTTTGTCTCATACCTGTAAGACAACTAATAAAAAGACAGTAAGAGTTCCTAAAAGCAGAAGGCTGCCTCATATGTGAATGCTGCATCTTAAATCAGGTTTTACAAAGCTGACTGATGTCCTTCAGGGTTAGAAGGAGCACCCTCTCTGTGCTGAAACAACAAATACAACAGGATGAAACTAAGCACGCAATTCCTTGATGATCATTTCCTTGCACTACACAAGTTAAACAAGAATCCTCTGCTTCTGCCCGACAGACAGGTGAGTTTAAAATCTCAGAAGTGTTGAGAAAAACTAGCAGTAGACTTTACTCTTCAACATGAACCTGCAGCCTTTCACATACTGGAGATCTCTCAATGTTGCAAAAAAAATCTGCTAATAAACTCAATGGCATATCCACCTGAGAGCTGGAAGATGCAGTTAGGACTACTAACATTTAACAGAAACTGACAGTAGTAAGTTGCTATCTAACAGTTCAAAGCCACCACTGCATCTGGAAGATGCATTTGCCACTGGCAGTGGAAATCTCATATCAAGCTACTGATGAGTGGGGAAGTTAGAAGCTGTCACGCAGGCTTAAATCCAGTCAGCAAAGCTTCATGCAGAGTCAGATCTCTAGACTGGAACAGCAAGAAGTGTCAATTAAACTCCTGAGGACACTATGGAGGTGAGTTTTGAAAGGTAACCTTTCATAACACTCCCTAAGCATTTTCCAGCCTTCCGAGTAAACAGGAGGAAGTTCTTTAAGCTCACCTACTGTAAACATTGTAACTTTTGCCTGTTAACACTCTTGCCATTCACCAATAACAGAACAATTCAATATTTGAATAAAGCTTAGCAAAACTAGAAAGACTCAATGTGAAGAAATGCGTCAAAGTCGCAGGCAAGGCTCACATATGAAAACAATGTTCTGTTTTAGCAGCCCGAAACTAGGCATCGCTCATGATAAATTGTACATGTTTTCAAAATACTGGCACACTAGATATGCTGACTTCCTCTGGCTTGCTGCCCCTTAGCAGAATGTACATTCTCCTATAAATGGGTTTAGATGAAACTATAAAACTTGGATTAAGAGCTATAGGCACAATAACTGTACTTTGGATTCCAGAATCATGTAGTAAGATCCAAACCCAAGTCTCCATTTGAAAAGGTTGGGTTTTAAAACTCCAGGGTTGCTAAAGAACCAATGCAATGATTTGTTAAAGCTTGTGTCTATATTCAACCTCTACATAATGAGAAACAGCAGCCTTCAGAGCCAGGAAACAGGCCAGCTGGCTTCCCCCTTTCATACAAGTCCTACACTCTCTAAAATGAGAAGTGAAAGGAAGAGTCCTTTTAAAAACAGTTTGAACTCCCACTTAAGTGCATCTATGTGGGCTCTTTAATTATGTGTAAAGATGCATGCTCTAGCTAGTGAAGCCCTGCATCACGGCAAGATCACTGTCTTATTTTGAGGACCTCCCCAGAAACTTGTTGACTTGCATAAATTTTAAGAGTGTGGGCGACAAGTCAGTATGTTTTATTCATGCTCTGAGCAGTCATGTCTTCCTCTCATTTCATGGAGTACCATTTTAGAGCATTCTGTAAACTATCGGATAGACTTGGATATAAAGAAACTATGCCAGAGCCACTAAGAGCCTGCCAGTCTCTGCAGGCTAACAGCTGACCATCTGCTATGGAAGCATCCGCTGCCATTGTGTCATGCACGCCCGTTCCAAAGGCAAGATTCAGTTTGAAGTGATCAGGCACACTGTCAGTTGTCATGCCACAGTCTTGTCCTAACTCTTTAGCAGAGCAAAGTTTAAGACACTTTCTTGAAAGGACATGTTCTTTGGTCCTTTAAATAGATGGTAGAACAATCTTAGATCATGTGGACACTGACGTCTCAATCTACCCTTACCAGTGTTTCACATCTCAGCCATAACCTAGTCTCCCAGATACCCAGGAGAAAAACAAAACACTGCTTTCTTTTTCATTCCTTCTTTAAGGAAGTAAAGCCACCTTGGCAAAGTACACAGGTCAACTGTCTGTGGCTCAACTACAGCATTGGGAGTTCCTGCCAACTTGCTTTCTACCTGCAGTAATTTTGCATATTGGCTTATGATCAAAAAAAAAAAAAAANTTGTCATGAGTCAGACTCAAGCTGCCGGCGCATCCTGTCAGCAACTTGCAGTTCTCAGTACATGTTAAAGGCAGGGTGTACTTTCTTGGTGGCCTTCAACATGACCATGCCTGTGTACTCACACCATCCCCTCTGCAAGAAATACCATACACCTTCGATTTTTACCAATAGATAGAAAAAAAAAAAAAACAGACTCTAGCAAACCAACTGACATACTATCTCAGTTCAAATGGCCAGAGTACAGATTACACAAATATACAATGTTAGCATGACATCAGGGCTTTTCAGCATCCAATTCCTTTCATTAAACTAAGTTGAGATACAGATACAATCTAAAACAAAGCATGAAATCCCATTACTCAGGGCAGGGAGGAGGAACAGGAGGGTACTTAGACGTGATTAGTCTGGGATGCAGTGGTAATGGTGTATTGCCATTTGCTATACTGTGCCTACGAATAAGTTGCAAACCTCAGAGGAGCAGTGTATTTGCCAGCAGCATAGAAAACACTTCTAATATTCCATGTACATTCACGGTGATACGTTCAAGTCTTCCAAGGCTGACGTCCAATACCATTTGTGGCACTAGTCCAGGCTGCTGGTATATTCCCTCTCTAGTGGGCTAGAACTGTCAAATAGACAAATTAGAGAGCTGGGCAATCACCAACAATATGAAGTCTAACAAGAGCAAGTGCCGGATTCTGCACCTGGGAAGGGGGCAACCCTGGTTACACATACAGACTAGGGGACGAGACGTTGGAGAGCAGCCCCGCAGAGAGGGATCTGGGGGTTCTGGGCAACAGCAAGCTGAACATGAGCCAGCAGTGTGTCTTGGCAGCCAGGAGGGCAAGCCGTACCCTGGGGTGCATCAAGAATGGCATTACTAGCTGATCAAGGGAAGTGATTGTCCTGATCTACTCTGCGCTGGTGTGATCTCACCTCGAGTGCTGTGTGCAGTTTTGGGCACCACAGTACAAAAAGGATGTGAAACTATTGGAGAGTGTCCAAAGGAGGACAACAAAGATGGTAAAGAGTCTAGAGGGGAAGACGTATGAGGAGCAACTGAGGTCACTTGGGTTGTTCAGCCTAGAGAAGAGGAGACTGAGGGGAGGCCTCATGGCGGCCTGCAGCTTCCTCACGAGGGGAGCGGAGAGGCAGGCGCTGATCTCTGCTCTCTGGTGACAGCGACAGGACCCGAGGGAACGGCATGGAGCTGTGACAGGGGAGGGTCAGGCTGGATATCAGGAAAAGGTTCTTCACCGAGAGTGTGGTTGGGCACTGGAACAGGCTCCCCAGGGCAGTGGTCACAGCACCAAGCCTGCCGGAGTTCAAGAAGCGTTTGGACAACACTCTCAGACATATGGTCTGATTTTTGGGATGGTCCTATGGGGACCCAGGAGTTGGACTTGATGATCCTTGTGGGTCCCTTCCAACTTGGTTCTATGATTCTATGAAATGCTTCAGCAAATGTTTCACAACCTGAAAAGAAGAATTTTTATGAACGCAAGGAGCTTACTGACTACTAGCTAAGAACCCACCCTTGCAAAACTTGCTTCAAGTTGTTTTTCAGAGTGAAGTAAATATGATCAAAATAGCAAGATTAGAAGTATTAAAAACAGTTTTAAGGGTCTAGCGTGTGGTTTGCAAGACTCCAGAAAAAGCAAACATAACCATTCTCTGCAAAGTGACAAGCTAGCCTCTGCCAAGTATTCTGACTGCCTTCTAGCAATTGCCAACATCTGTTTTATTCAAGCCATCAAGCTGTCATCCAAGCAAAATTTTGGCCAGTAGGGAAGCTAAGCGACCATGCTGAGTCTGATGGAGTGGGATACTCTAGCATCAACTCACCAATGAAGCTTCACACTGCAATCTTATGGTACTGCTGACTCAGGGGAACAAAAATACTGTTGCAAACCCTGTGCTACGGATCAGTGCCTGCAAAGCTCCTAGGAAGGCTTCTTATATCATACTATTTAGTTTGAGTTCAGGGTTCAACCTAGTGCTCAATTACCTGTTCTTTCAGCACACTGGAAGTCCTGCGCTGAGATTCTGACCCTGATTTCCCAGCTTGCTTTATTCCTTGGTGTTCAGTTTTCACGGTATTTGAAACTCATCCCTCCAACCCGGGCAGAATATTATTCCTAATCTGCATGCTATGTATTGAAGTACAGCAATTCAAGTTTCATCAGACACTCATTAGTGCAACTACTTCTATGTCTTTGGTATTTTCCGTATGTACACACCAGAACTTGTCCTTTTCCACCCCTACCAACGTTCTTATTCGTGCCTTGAAAATAAGCTCCAAAAAGGAACAGCACATACAAAGTTAATGATACTGTTTGGTACAACTGACTCATCTTTAGACTATAGTAAGACTAAGGGAAGGGATATAATGCCTTTCCCCCATTCCCCACAAGATTGCAGCCAGCTTGTTCAGCAACACCATATGTTTGCAGCTGACTGCAGGAGGTCTTTCCTTTTTTTCCTTTGAGGATAGGGGGTGTAAATGGCACAGTTTTGGTAGCGGGGGCGCTGCAGGGGCGGCCTGTGTGAGAAGAGTGGTCTCTTCCACAGGCTGCAGGGGATATCTGCTCCAACACCACAGAGTGCCTCCTCCTCCACCTCTGACCTTGGTGTTCCCTCTACTGTTTCTCACTTTTACCCCTCCTCTGCTGCCTGCCCAGCATTTTCTGCCCTTTCTTAAATATATTTTCCCAGAAGTGCCACCAGCTCAGCTGATGGGATCAACTGTATCCTAAGATAGGTCTGTCTGGTCCAGGGCAGCCTTTTCTCATAGAGGCCACCCTGCAGCCCCCTGCTGCCAACACCTTGCCATGGACACCCAATACCGGGTGAAAGGTAAGTAAGGTAGGAAGAGTGTCAGTAGCCTCAAGTATTTTGAAAACAGGCAGAAAAATACCAGAGGTAGGTGTGCCTCTGCTATATCACCATTTCTTCAGAAGCAGAGGCTAATGGGGCAGCAAATTCTCCTCTTTGGTTACATTTTCCTCTCAATTCAAAGACTACTCCCAGAAGAGCAGCTCTTCAGACCACTAGTGGGTCTCAAAATAGCAGAGGACTCCAAGAGGGGGAAGTATCACCCACTGCTGTGGCTTTCTCCATCCAGCAAGAAGCACTGAAGATTAATAGCATCCAAAATGCTGCGTGCCCTTCAGAGTTATCCCAACTCACAGAATACCCTGAGTTGGAAGGGACCCACAAGGATCATCAAGTCCAACTCCTGGCTCCACATAGGACCACACAAAAAAATCAGACCATGCGTCTGAGAGCGTTGTCCAAACGCTTCTTGAACTCTGGCAGGCTCAGTGCTGTGACCACTTCCCCGGGGAGCCTGTTCCTGTGCCCAACCAGGTAAAGAACCTTTTCCTAACATCCAGCCTGAACCTCCCCTGTCACAGCTCCATGCCGTTCCCTCAGGTCCTGTCGCTGTCACCAGAGAGCAGAGATCAGTGCCTGTCCCTCTGCCCCCCCCTCATGAGGAAGCTGCAGGCCGCCATGAGGCCTCCCCTCAGTCTCCTCTTCTCCAGGCTGAACAATCCAAGTGACCTCAGATGCTCCTCATACGTCTTCCCCTCTAGATGCTCCACCATCTTTGTAGGCCTCCTTTGGACACTCTCCAATAGTTTCACGTCCTTTTTATACTCTGGTGCCCAAAACTACACACAATAGCGTGCTGACTGACTGCCATCTACTTTTAAGCACTTCAGAGGATCTTTCAAGAAAGAGAGACGCAGATGGATGGACCCACCACTCCTGTGTAGTCTCCAAGAAAGTCCTCACTAGTTGGACAGGTCCAGGTAAGGTGCATACAGAAGATGGAGGGTTTAAGAGCCAGGTCAGGAAAACCAGATGCACAAATCAAATCAAACCAATCACTGCTGCCCAGGATCTAAGGGAGTAAACACCACAAGACTGTGATGAGACATATTCAACTAGTAAACAGAAATGACAAAAAATATGGACTAGTCACTGTATTGTTGCTCTGCCATTCCGGGAGAAGAAAAAAAATCACACATGTTTTTCATCTGTGCAGAACTAGAAAATGCAAGACTGCGTTTACGTAACGGAAAAGTAGCCACATGTCATACTGACCATCTCATGAACAAAGGACTGCAAAGAAAGCAGAAAAGGCATGGTTACTCCATTACCAAGTTCTACTAACAGAAGTCATTACAGCAGATAGGCCTTACTTGTCCCCACATTGGTCATTCACAACCTTGGCAAAGCGTGTTCAACAGAAGGATCTTGAGGACTGCTGAAAAAAGATTAAGAATATATGTCTACAGCTAAGGAAAAGCCATGAGGAGGGAGGGTAGGACTTATCAGTCTAGCTTTATCAAGTTATGCTGTTCAGATAAAAGAAAGTTTAATATTATACTATTTACCCACTCTTCTGTTTCCTATCCTTCCTTTGCTTAAGTATTGCTAGTACCTACCATATCTACAATCTTCTAAGGTGGTGAGGTTTTTAAGGGTAGTGGATGACCTCAAGTCTCCCACTGAATTACTGATTTTCTGTTTATGTATACTTAATAGTATGCAAATGCCAGAACAGAAGGGCACCACGTTTTGTTTTACAGCTTTTGGGGACCTGCCCAATGGTAACAGAAATTACCATTTTGCCTCCCTTCGATCTGCTTGAGGGTAGGAAGGCTCTGCAGAGGGACCTGGATAGACTGGATCCATGGGCTGAGGCCAACTGTATGACGTTCAACAAGGCCAAGTGCCGGGTCCTGCACTTGGGGCACAACAACCCCATGCAATGCTACAGGCTGGGGGAAGAGTGGCTGGAAAGCTGCCCAGTGGAAAGGGACCTGGGAGTATTGGTCGATAGCTGGCTGAATATGAGCCATCAGTGTGCTCAGGTGGCCAAGAAGGCCAACAGCATCCTGGCTTGTATCAGGAACAGTGTGGCCAGCAGGACTAGGGAAGTGATTGTCCCCCTGTACTTGGCTCTGGTGAGGCCACACCTCAAATACTATGTTCAGTTTTGGGCCCCCTCTGCAAGAAAGACATTGATGTGCTGGAGCCTGTCCAAAGAAGGGCAACGAAGCTGGTGAGGGGTCTGGAGAACAAGTCTTATGAGGAGCAGTTGAGGAAACTAGGTTTGTTTAGCCTGTAGAAGAGGAGGCTCAGAGGAGACCTTATTGCTCCCTACAACCACCTCAAAAGAGGTTGTAGTAAGGTGGGGGTCGGTCTCTTCTCTCAAGCAATGAGTGACAGGACAAGAGGAAACGGCCTCAAGTTGTGCCAGGGGAGGTTTAGGTCAGATATCAGGAAAAATTTCTTCGCTGAAAGGGTTGTGAGGCATTGGAACTGGCTGCCCAGGGAAGTAGTTGAATCACCATCCCTGGAGGTATTCAGAAGACGTGTAGATGTGGTGCTTAGGGACATGGTTTAGTGGTAGACTTGGCAATGCTAGGTTAACAGTTGGACCTGATTATCTTAGAGGTCTTTTCCAACCTAAATAATTCTATGATTCTGTAAGAAGACAGAACAGTTTAGATGCACAAGATCAAGTGATCCCACCCAAGTTTCAGCCTCTGAATCGTAACATCAGGGCTTCTACCCAGCTTAAAATGTATTTTTAAAAATTATTACTTGGCCAAGTCTTAGCTTATTTAAAAGGGCAACCTTCTGTTGGTATCCATGCCTTAAAAACAGTATTTAAACAGGGCAAGAAACTGAGAGCTAATGTCATAGAAATATTCAAGATCAACTAATCTAAAAAGCCTTCTTATTACCTCCTTACCCTTGACAGATATTTGTATTCTTACTTAAGAGACGTACCCATCTCCAAATGATGGAAGTCTTCAGTACTGTTTTGAGAAAGGACATGAGAGAAGTCCACAGAAACAGAAGACTATTCAACATGGAGTGATGATGACTCCTTTCAGAAGGAAAAAAAAAAAAGTGCTAATCCATTATCCATTACTGAATGGATTACTAAAAAAAATTCCAAGCAAGCAATTCTTTACTTTTCTGGTGCGAAAAAGGGAGATTCATTGGGGTGACAAGAACGAATTCACAATTCAGAACGAACCCCTGCTGTGACAACAAAAACAAGACACTGTACTACAACTGATCTTAAATGACAACTTTCCAAAGCCAGTTCTCTCATATATGGAAACTATGACAAATTATTTTTGTACATCTCACTGTACTGTAGTAGTTTTATTAGCAAAGTGAAGGATCAAACCCAGTTTGTACACAGACTCAGTTCCCAGCAATTTTTTTGAAGGTTGTTCCACAGCCATCAAGACAAAGCGTCACCTGGACTGCAGAGCAATGCAGTACTCCAATGTCTGCGCTACTCCCTTTAGAAAAGGGCCACAAGTGCCAACAGACCTGGAACACTCTCCAAATCACCTCAATAGCAAACAACTTCAAGAAGACACACTCGAGTTAACGTTAACAAGCACCAACGATGAGTGGCTGAAGATAGCTCTGCCGGCCTCCACCTTTCCCAAAAGCCAGACAGCCAGAAATAGTAATTTTGTAATTACACACAGTAATGAGACAGAGGTTTCCAAGACTAAACTGTGGGAACTAGTACCTTTATCTTTACTAAGCCTAGGAAGGAAGTTTAACCCATTGCTTTTGGACAATCACTGTTTCTATTTCAACACCATAGACCACAGTAATTCAAATTCATTAAGGTCACTCACACAGTTTGCAGGATAAAGGCATAACGCTGCAGGGACAAGTATCTGTATTAGCAAAACACTGACACCAGTCCTGCATTTCATTTAGCAATGTGAATTAAAGTAAAAATCTCTTTTTAGAGCCCTTGTCAGCCACATACAAATATGCGAAATCAGATTTCAGATGGAAATACATTACTACTCCTGCAATATACACTCAGGTCATTTCCACAGCCACTGAAAATTCAGTCCTGATCTTCATCTGCTTTGTTTCCACATTTCATGAACGTCTCCCACCTTTTGATCAGGCCTCTGGAAGGGCCTTCTACCTTACGAGAATTATTTTGAGGAAGTAAGGAGGCATTACATAGTCTTTTTAGACTACATACTCCAGAACTTCCTCCTGCTGCAAAACAATTCACTTGACAAAATAAGTCAAGGAAAATCCCAGCCATTTTGATCCTTTTCAGAAACAGGAACTTGTTACAACCAACCGCAGATGCAACAGGCTCACTGGTTTCCACTTCACTTCCCTAAAAGAAAAATTGCAGGTCTGTTTCTGAACTAAATCCTTTATAAAAGGAGTTCTGTTCAAATGTACTTATTTTTTTTTCCTGATCTATCATGTGTTTTAACATTTAAAAGTCAAGTTACGTCCTTTCTCTGAAAGCTTCTCCCTGATGATACCATCGGAGCCATGACATTCAACTCTGGAAGCTGGCTTTTGCTTGCCCCACACAATCAAACCCTCAGTGAAGCATTAACACATTCTTCAGAGCAATTCTGAAAAGGAAACTTCTGTGCCAGGCACTAGGATTGCCCTCCCAGTTGAGTTACCAGAGCTCATATATCCTTAACATAGCCCATATATATCTCATCCACCCATTCGACAATGGCCCTTTTCACTGCTTCCAAAAAAATCCAGTTGCTAATCCCCATCTCACCATGTAAACGCTTTCCTCGCTTGCTGTATCCAATTGTAATTTATTTAACACAACACAATTAGCTGAGGGAGATGAATCAATATCATTGTGCTAACTTTAAGACCTCTGTTGGAATGAAGAAACTGCAGCAGGGGCGATAACAGTTTGGTAAGCCCAAAAGGATCAGAGCTCTGATGTGCTAACTGCAGCACCTTGCCCCAGACCATCACAGCATCCTAGATTTACGCTCCTTTTCTCCCCACTGAGACTCGGGAATTTTTTTTAATGCTACTTGGCACTACTTCCCGCAGTTGCTGAAAATTCACTAGTATGAGAGCTGGAATTCAAGAAAGCGGTAAATCTTACTAATGAATATTAGCAACCTAATCGTACTTTCGTACTTCTCCATTACATAACAAGTCTGTGCAGCGCCCAGAGTCCATGCCAAAGGACAGGCACTATGCAGCATCCATACTAAAGCCTGGACTTGTAAGCTGTGCAAGAACAGAGGTTGGACTAGGTGATCTTGGAGGTCTCTTCCAACCTGAACGATTCTGTGATTCTGTGATTCTGTAACAGAAAGCCACACAAAGGCAAACACGCAGCAGCTCAGCTTTTGTTCACAGAAGACACTAAGACACTTCATTCTATTCTTTCCTCCCCTCTTGACACACACGCACTCGTGCTCAAATCATGCTGTTTCCTCCTCAGAGCAAGTTCCCTCTATTTAAGCTGTACTCCCAAGATAAAAAAACAACAACAACAACAACAACAAAAAAAACAACCTTGTCACCTGCAATGTGTCCATAAACCTCCAAAACTAATACGTTCTGTAGAAAACACATGAGGACAGGCATCCTGTCCCATCCTCACAGGGCTATTTAACTCATTCCATTTAATTTACAAAGCCCAGCTGCTAAGCAGGACACCGGAAGATAGTGGCCGGGTGTCATGTCACACAACCTAAGATGCCAAATAAAATTACTGAGCTCCCAAAGGACACAGAACCACCATGCTAACAGAACTGTAGCTTTTAATAAAGAACGAGGTGACTAGAGAGATGCTGTCTTTTCTAGTATCTAAAGTCTTAATCATCGAAATCCTTCACACTTCAACTCAAAACTTATCTCAAAGCATTGGCAAGTTTCACCTTGCATTCCCTTCTCCACATCCTCATACGCTACTTAACCAACTGGAAATGCAGTCAGCCCACGTGACTCAGAGCTCGACCTCCATCTAGCAGTACCTCCTGCATGCACTGAGGTATTGCTCTTTCAGAGGATGAACTTTTAATTTACACTCTCATTACAGTGTAAGGCCCATTTTAACACTTGTTCACAAGATATACGTCAGAGTTCAAGGAATTGCTTAACAATTCATAGTTCTGAGGAGATGCCTCAGGTCTAAGAGCCTGAGAACATTTTATTTTCTAAAAAATGAACTTGATTTTCATTTACAGTCCACAATTTTGAATGTGCATATCTCCCAGTGACAAAATTCTGTCTTTAATGATACCATACACACAGCTTGGAAAACAGAAGATAACATGAACAAGAATGTATCTTCCCAGGAAACAAGCCTTTCTCTTCCTCCTGTGCATCTTACATGTAGGTTGGTGTGAAATTGAATAAAATGCTACACGCTTCAGTCTCCCCCAGTCTCATTTTCTAAAGTAGTAATATTAGCACCAATATCCAAGCAGAATCCCTATCCAGACCTTAGTATAGCACTAGTAAACTATTGCTACCTCATTTTAATCCTGCCTATTCCAGATAGATTTTTATATATATATAAAAGTATGTGTGTGTGTGTGTGTGTGTGTGTGTATGTAAAATACATGCATATATTAATATTACACAGACACGGCAGGGTTTTAATTACAAGAGCTAAGCTTTCAAAAAAAACTAAAGCTTCTAGTAACAGATACAGTAGGACTGTCCATACACAGCCTACAGATTGAGAAGTGTCGACAGCTACCAAACATCAACACAGGAGATATCAATAACCAAGAAGTTTATATTCAGTGGCTTATCTACACTAGTCAAAAGATTTTTTTAATGCACGGGAAAACAAGAGAGACTACATGATATTAAGACAGCTGATCTATTTTAACAATAGTTTATACTCAAGTCAGTCTTCAGTCAATGATGCTTACATCAGCATCTCTTTGTCATACATATGAGAGTATTTAGATATGCCTGAAGGCTGACATGTGGCATGCCACTGAAGGGGTTAGCTATGAAGTCATTAGCACCAAAACCAAACCAATTAGCACACACTGAAGGGGTTAGCTATGAAGTCATTAGCACCACAATCTGGAGTTATTTTCCAGAAGTAATACTACCTCCTTTGAAGAAATACAGCATCATCAAAGTTGTATTTGCATGCACCTGCACCAGCATTACTTTGTAATGGACAGCAGCCAAGAGACTTTGTGGTAAAAACCCCTGCTTATCTTTACTTGAAAGTGTTTCTTACCATGTGTTCCTAGCATTTCCAAAAAATGGGAAAAATCACTTAGTTTTAGGCAACATTAAAACACGCTGTTTATATATTGAGTCCAAAGCGGGACAGAGTTGCTGCTGGTAAACAAAGCCAAGTAAGATCATACAATTAAATACTTTCACCATTCCAACTCCTTGGTGTCTCCAAGAAGGGGCTGACAGTTGAGTGGGTTGGAAAGAAAGAGAATTGTCAAGACAAAGCATTACTAGCTCATTGCTTTTTAAGAAACATTTTGACTTCAACCTTGTTTCATGCATTAACCAGCTAATGCAAGTCCAGAATAGGTTATAAATCTCTGAGACAAAGCCACCGGCCATCTTCAAGAAAAGATGATGGAAACCATCAGACAGATTGGGAAGTCACTCTCAGATATTTGGGACCTCAACAACAGCCCTTGAACTCTCCAAAGGCTGTTCTGATCTGCAGTGTAGTGCCACCTGACTACCTGACCACTTGAACAGCCCAGCATCTACACCTCTTCAGAAGCCTGCTGTGGAGATGGCCACGCTCCTGTCGGTGCCTGGCCAGCTCCTGGTGCAGCATCGCTGTCTCTGCCCAGCTCCATCGCGACCAAGGGAGGCAGCGCCAAGTGCGTGCCCATTTTGCCACGCGCCCAATCCCCTCCCCGCCGTGAGGGGCTCTGCTTTGCACTGCCTTCCTGGATAAAAGGCAAGAGGTCAAGAGGAAAAAAATGGCCGAAGGAGCAGTATTATGCAATGTGAAAAGAAATGCAATAACAACTCATCCTCTCCTGGAGGTTTCTCATAACCCTTTCGAGATGCGAGCTGGATTACAGCAAGCACGCTCAAAGCCACATTAAAGAGCGCCGCAGGCAGCCTCCTTAGCCCCGGGTCTTCGCTGCGGATACGGAAAGGGATGCTTACAGTCCAGGTGCTTTTTCTTGGGCCCCATCACTTCATGCGTGGTGGCTTTGCAGACGGCTCTGGCTACAGCTGATCCTGTAACGCTGTACTGAGCAGCTGCGATGCGATCCGTCAGCGTCTG
>VXAA01003990.1:376806-419729 GCA_013399115.1 Anseranas semipalmata
GATTGAGGTGGGTGGGGTCTGGGTGAAATGGTGCCGGCAGCGATTGCTTCAAGCTGCTGTTAGGGCAAATTCAAGAAGAAGGTGCGTGTGCTGCTAATTAGCCCAAGGAAACAGCGGGCGCAGTCAGCGCACAGATTTGTGCATAGGAAGCGATAACCGAGTTGCGCTGCATGCAAAGCCACACTGCACCATTTTCATTTATCGTACCAGGAACACAACACTGCCTAGGGACTGTGTTCTGTCACAGTATGAAACAGCAGCTTTTTTACTACTACTTTATTTATTTATTTTTATTTTTTTAACATAACAACCCAGAGATTTTAAAGTCGTAGGTAGCCGGAAAGCTTGGGAGTCCCGTTAAAACAATGCTCAAAAGTTCAAGTTCCTTTCTCTTTGGAAAATCTCTTCCAAAATAACTGTTCAGATGGTGCCTGTGTCCATTGAAGGAAGGTGTTTGAATTCTCAGGCTTTCAATGCTGACTAAATCTCCTTCATTTTTGCAGAGCAGATACAAACATCTGGATTTCAAGATTCAAATGTTTTCTCAAACGTGGCATTTGAATACGGGCAGGGATTTCATTTGGAAAATAACACGTATGTTACTGGCTGCTGACAAGAAGCATTAGGTACCTGCAAAATTTGAATATTCCCATACTTGAGAATTTGAGCCTCATATATGAGTCTCATATTCCAATAGTGAGAATGTCTGTAATCACAATGTCCATGTTTGTTTGCCAGCTCTGTTCACCATCTTCTTCAGCATTACGATAGCATACTGTTCCTACACAGACAAATTTTAGTAATATTTCATTTACCCCAGAAGTGTTAATTTCCATTCATAGAAATTCAGCATTAGTGGAGTGCTATGGGGGAGCTAGAAGCGTGTATTTGTGCAGGCATACACATAGTTTTCCCTATGTACTTCACAGGCAGTTATTTATGTCGAGGTGCCGATTGATATCAGAAGAAAGAAACAGCTGGAAGCTACAGATACTTCATGTTCCATTACTGGCATTAAGAACGACTCTGAACTCTTCTTGGTAATACTGACGAGCGTAGATGTCCTGACTTTCAAAAAGTCATGAGGTTTCTTTTTAACTGTTATATTACAGAAAAAAAAAAAAAAGTTTCAGAGTTTGCTGATTTCTCCCAGCAGAAATTTAGAATAGCTTCACTTCCTGCAAGCAAAACGGTTTTCAACGTTGCAGTAGGGAAAGTATTTAATTAGTAATGTAACTTTCTATTAATGGCTAGTATACATTTTCTGAACCAAGCTTCATGTGAAAGCCTGGACACTTTCTGAACCTGTCTATATTGTTATGAGCAGTGTCAGTCACTGAGTCTTGGCTGTGTCACCAAAACCGTGATTGTTAATAATCAGCTCATTTTATATTTTCACATTGTCAAAATATTTAAATAAAAGATAAATTAGACAATTTGTACTATTACAACTAGTAATTACTGTTATGTAAAATTTATGTGTTGCAAATTGAGTTTCAAAGAAAGGAATGAAGAGATCCTCCAAAAGTTTTGTTATAAACTGTCCAGTTGCTAAGTCATGAGCTGGAGTATGCAAAGGGAACAAATTGCAAGATTTGTTAAATGCAGCAATACACAAGCATTTTTAAGATGTTAAATTAATTTGTCTCCCATTACTTGCATATTCAGCAACAAATAGTCAGTGCCATGAATACAAACCATTATGACAATATGTCATATTTACATCTGTATCATGTTTGGTCGGTACAGCTCTACATGAGGCTCCTCTGTTCTTCTTGTTAAAGTCAGCAGATGGACTTCCAGTGACCACTGTGTACGAAGATTCTGTTGAGGAAAACTGGAATCACTTGACCCTGAGAGATTTGAGAGCTATTTCAGACAAATCTCATTCTCAGCTATCATGTTGTCTGATTTTTTTGAGCGTGGTGATATTTCTAAAAAGCTAAGATGCTTTTAAAGGGTGAGACAAGAAGAGGACATCAGTACTTTTAAAATTCACAGTAAAGTGACGTGACCTAGTAGGTGACCTACTGGAGCTATATTGCTTTTGGATTTTAAACCACCCCCCCCCCAAAAAAAACAAACAAACAAACAAAAAAAAAAAAACAAAAAAACAACACTACCAACAACAAAAATCAACCAACCAACTAACCAACCGGGGGAAAAAAAAATACAGAAAACAGGAGATTATGTTTGTGGTAAAAATCACATAGGAAATGGGAACCATCTTTAATAAGGAGAGGCCATGGAGGGTGCTGCCCAGGCCTAAATCCGTCTGGGTTTGAGGTTACCATTTGACAAGGCAGCTGTAGACCCGGTCCTGAGAAGTCCCCTGGTGAGCTGGTTCTGTGAGCCCCAGGTCACAGCCTGGCTGATGGGATGCACAGGGAGGTCTAGCTGAGGGCCATATAGGCAGCTGGGAAAGGTTCTTGCTGTTAAGAATAACCCAGAATTGTGTTTTGTTTCTTGACTCGTTTGTAAGTGTGCTTTCAGCTTCATAATGAAGACCTTAAAGGATGACTGCAAAGCTGAATATCCTTTTTGAGACAAATGCACAAAAACTTTTCTTAACAGATTTTGAAATAAGAAAAAAGAGCTGGTCTGTGTTAGTCTCACTTTCTGGCACCTACGTGGAGAGAAGGCATGTCTAGAGGCTGGTTCATCTCACCTGGCAGCTGGATTATGAACCAGAGATGCCCATGTCTTTGATGATGCAAAGCATGTAGGACTCTCTATTTCATGCATTTTGAGTTATTTCCTCAAATATTGTGTTCATTTTCGTCCCCTCACTACAAGAAGGATATTGAGTTGCTTGAGCATGTGCAGGGAAGAGCAACAGAGCTGGTGAAGGGACAAGACTTACAAGGAACAGCTGAGGAAACTGGGATTGCTTAGTCTGGAGAAGAAGAGGCTGAGGGGAGACCTCATTGCTCTCTACCCCTACCTGAAAGGAGGTTGCAGCGAGGGGGGCGTTGGTCTCTTTTCTCAAGTGACAAGTGATAGGACACATGAGGAAATGGCCCCAAGATGCGCCAGGGGAGGTTTAAATTGGACATCAGGAAGAATTTCTTCACAGAGACAGTGGTCAAGTGTTGGAATGGGCTGCCCAGGGCAGTGGTGGAGTCCCCATCCCTGGAAGTATTTAAGACATGTGGATGTGGCACTAAAGGACATGGTTCAGTGATGGGACTTGGTAGATCAAGTTGATGGTTGGACTTGATGATCTTGAAGGTCTTTTCCAACCTGGACGGTTCTACTATTCTACTGCATTAATTCTTGTTTCCTATCCAATCTCCTGTTTCCTGCTTTTTCCTCTTGGGTTTTCCAGTTCTCCAGCCAGCTCTGATGCCCTTTCCTCTTGCCTTTGCAGCCAGGCAGAGGTTCAGGCTCCATCCTGCTGATGCCCAAGCCAGCGGCATGCCCAGCGCTGTTGCTTTGCTGCCGTTCTAATGGCCAGTGGTACAAGCAGAGCTCCGGGAGAGGCTGGCTGTAACCATAGTGACAGCAGCGGACCTGAAAAAATCTGTGTCGCTGTGGTAAGGGGGAGAAAAGGACTTTTCAAAGGAAGTGCGTCCTCCCGACTTTGTATCAGGTAGATGGAGCCAGGTAGGTAGCAGTATTCTCCCTCCACTGCTACCTGCAGCAGAAGTTGCAAAACACCAGTGCCAGTAGATGCCAAAATCATGAAATGCCAGGAGTTTCTATGCTCAGTATAACCTCATCTCTTGGTCTTGTGCAGCTTCTGTCCACGACAATCCACTCAGAGTTTGTATTTCCCCTCGTTAGGGCAGCTGTCCCAGAAGTAACCTTGATTACTGTGGCAATACGCGCCAATGAGAAATTAAAGCAGGTTTTCAATTTTTCCGTGAGAATGGTGGCCCAAGAAGAACGCAGCCTGGATATGTTCATACATCCAAAGCAGACTGTTCATTAAATTTAAATTATTTCTCCTGTGCATGAATATCAGCCTTGTCTGGTATGCTGGTTCCCACAAGGACAACTTAAAATCTGTTTAATCTTAAAGGTCTCTGTTGACTGATGCATTAGTGGACATGGTCACCCACATAACAAGGATAGCTTCTGCTGCTGGAGCAGCTTTTGGATCAGGCCTGGTAATTACACCAAGGTTAATAGATCAGAAATAGGAGAGACGTCACATATATACCAGAAATGGGGCAGAAGTCCAGTAATCATGAAAGTCAGTACCCATGAAACTCCTCACTCTTTATTGCTTCCCTCATTTAATTTCATATTCTCGGTAGCTTCTCCAATACAAAAGTCTGGAGTTAAGGAGTATATTGCATTCCATATGGTGGATTCAAACTAGGTTTAAAATACTTTTTTTTTTTTTTTTAACTTTTCCCTTATACTGAGCATTAATCATATTCTACAGATTTATTTAAACTCTGTGTACCAAAAATTACCTAGCTTGCAGCTTCATTAGGTGGTGTGTATTCTAATATATTCAATAGAAATATAGAATTAGTTTAAGGAAGTCCACAGGTCAGCTTAAATACAAATATTTAATATTTCATTGAAGCTGATGATAGTGGGAAGGGGAACATCTGTCAGATAATTTAGGTAAGTCATGCTAGGCTTCACAGATATTATCGTGAGACAGATTTGCAGTAGTATACAGAAACAGATAATTTCCTACTAATTGACTTTTAAAATTTATTACTCATTGGCTAATTGACAGTCCTGTCTCTGAACACAAAGTAACTCTGAAGAAATTGATCAAAGCTGCATCATTTCCTCAAAGAGGGAAGGATGCTGACTGAAATAAAGTTCAAATTTCATTTGTCTATATGCCATATTTAACAATAAATTGTGATCCGTGGAACACAGAACAGACTTTTTACCTGCCTTGCCTTTGAGAGCAGTACGTTTTCCTGCTCAAGCAAAAATAGTTTAGCTCCTTTGGTAAAGGTGCATTATTTTGTTATTCAGACTAACAAAGTGTCAGCATTTTTCTGCCATTGTATTAATAATTATAATAATTGTAATGTTAATACAACTGCAGTTGTATTCTGGCTATGGCCATCGTGTATAGCACCAGGGATGCTTCATTGACTGTCACTTGTCTGGCTTCTGTCTGCCCCACTAGTGCAAGCTTTAAGCTGCTGCTGCTTGCACTGTGAGGAAGTGGCACAAGTGGCTGAAACCATTGCTGAGAAGCAGCCAAGGTGGCATCCAGGCACTTAGTACCCTTTTTCTCTTCGACCATTTTCCTTCTCTCCATCTCTTCTTCCTATTTTCATCCTTTTCCAGACACCATCAAAGCCACTATTGCCCCAAATAATAAGATAAATCCCCAACAGATTTACATGAGCAAAGCTGCAAAGTATGATTCCTCTGGATCAAATTAGCAAAGACTTACAAAGGAGAAAGCTTTTCTATACTCTTCAAAAAAGAAGAGCCTGCCAAGAGAAGGCCATTTCATTTCTTTGCTGTGCTAAATCAGTAAAGCATAGCTGCGGTCCTGAAAGCTAAGCCTGGTCTCTCACCAACTGTCTGGCTCTTGACAGCAAATGGAGGTGGCAAATTGTCCATGTCTGCAAAAGGGGGAATGTTGTTACACAATAACTTTAATGTCCTAAATGCTTTTCTGTAAATTGTGTGTGTTTGCAGCACATTTTTGTTTTGCGTGTTGTCACTATCTGTAGCAGCTGACTGACAGAGCGTGTTAGGCAAAAAAACTATTTAGAAAGTGAGCCTTCAGTCAAGGACAACACACCAACTGCTGAAGAGGTAACAGTGAGCTCTGCCAGGTGACATGCACTGCTTATTTGAGCTCTTATGCATCCTGGAAGCGGGCTTTAACCAAATAAGAACTTGATGTATTGTAGAAAGAAGCTGATCTACAAGTAGGAGCTTACTGGGGTTCAGCACAATGCGTTTTCCTCACAGTCAGTGGATGTGCAATAACATCCAAACCTCAGGAATAAGCTTTCGGCCACGTACCTTGTACCCCATCTGCTGCTGCTCTGTGCTTAGACGTACACAGCTGTAAGTACAATGACAGCAAAGTATTGTCAGTCTGCTAATAAATTTCTGAAGTTATAATTTCACTGACACATTTGTTCAGCAGAGGTTCGATACATGTCAGACATGTCAAATAAAAGTAAAATTTTCAACCCTGAGAGTAGAATAAGTTTTAAGCAAAAAAAAAAAAAAAAAAAAGATAAGCACATATATCAGGGGGAGGGAGATTACAAATTGTAATACTTTCTGACCAAATCCCACCTCTGTTCACTCAAAAAAGCCAAATTAGGCAATTAGATACTTGATTTTAGATTGCTAAAATTTACATATGCAGGTATGTATATCATAGTAAATTTTTCATACATTTTTAACAATACTTAATCTTTTCATAGTTCTGGTGCCTATGGTTTTCAGTGCACATTATGATTTTGCTAAGGCCTCTGAGCATAAAGCTCAGTCTGATATGTAAGACCAAATTCTTCAGCTATGCTTCTGAAGTGTTAGCGTGACCTTCCAAACCTGACGTTGCTCTTTAACCTTATCAGTCCACCCACAGAGGACACTTTTGATTGTACTTGCCTCCAGTGGCAACCTGAGGACTGTTTTGGTGGTGGGATGTGATCAGTCAACTCCTTCTTTACTTCATGCATTCTATATTTAATTGGTCTTGCACAATGTTGACGATCACAACCATACAAAAGACTAAGCCCTTCTGATTTTGGATTGCATGGTAAACTGGGATCATTACCATCACTTTAATACAGTCAAGTGCATATATCTAGAAGCAAATCCTATAAGATTACTTGCTGGAAAGCTTTTGCTCTGAAAAAGGATTAGGGGTCATAGCAGGCAAACAACATAGTTGAACTTCCAGTGTGATGCTGTGTGGATAGACCCAGTCAGACTTACAGCCTTATAATCAGGTACCAACAACCGGATTGGGGTGTGATTTTCATCTCTTTGTACAGCATGGATGGCACCAGTACTACAAGGCTGCAAATCCTAATTTCCATGTCCTCTTTAAAGAATTTTCATAAAATGGACTAAAGTGTTAAGAGGCTCTTGCTGTCCTCTTCACCTGATGTCTCATGATAGACATAAGAACCAGGGTACAGGCTGCTTTCCATAAAGAGAAAGATTTTTTCTGCTCTTCTGAATTAGATAAATCATTTGTTATAAGAGGAAGCAGAGAAGGACAAATCATTTCTTTGCCAGGAGCATCTGTAAAAGGTAGGGTTTTATTTACCGTTATTTTTTTTTCTGCCCAGCTGTAGATGTGGCTAATATTTCTATATAGAGAGAAGCAGTACTATCAACCCACTTATGGATAAGACTATGGACTTTTCTTTGTGGGCCCCTGGACCCTCGGGCCCATTTATAGTCATGAACTGACTGCTCCTTTGCAAAGCACACCTTATTCTGCCTTCAGAGGAAGAATTTTATTTCCCCACCCTCCCATGCTGTGAAGCACTGCTGTGAGTTGCAGCAAGAGCAGAGTACATACGGCATCTCACATTTCAGACCCAAAGAGGGATATTCTCACTTTTCTTCACCTGTACACCCTTTTGCATAGGATGGTTGGTTAAAGCTGCCTCCGAGCCAAAAGGGAGATCTTTCACAGTGGCAGGATTGTTCTCAGCCTGTTCGCAATCTCCAGCCCTGTAATGAGCAATGACAAATGTTAAGTTCACTTGCCCATTCCTTAGCTCACTGTGCAGTCTGATAATGACCACTTACTTGGAAAAACTCTATATTCCTGTGCAGAAGGAAAAAAGGGCACTCTTGTCTACACACACCCCGTGTCGGTATTTGGGCATGGGCATTGCCCAGTGCAGTCCCGATGCTGGCTGCTGCTCGTCCTCCAGCAGCTCCATCCAGTGCATGTAATGGGGCCATGCTTGCTTGCCTGGGGAGCATTCCCCACTTCTTTTCTTGTATCCTCTGGTTATGGGGTGATTTTCTTGTTTCATCAAAACTGCTTGCACTTGAACAGAAATCCAGAAAACCAGTCCTCAACTTCTTGAAAATCAGGACTATAAAAACAGTCATGGATTTGGCACTGAGTGGACAGATGAGTTTATTTTATTCTTAAGACGATGGTAGGAGTGTTTCCTTGTAGGCTACACTGTTAGGCTATCACAAGAAAGCATAATTTCCACAGCAGGTGCAGGACCTGGCTTTAGTTTGTAAACTAAAATATTGCTTGAAGAAAACATATCAAAGTTAATTTCACGTTGAGTTTAGTCCAGTTGGGCAAGCACAATGTTGACAGCTGAAAATATACAAAAATTTACAGAATATAATAAAGGGTGTTTAAAAATCATCCTTAACTAAACCAAGCGGTGTTTATCCTGCTGTTGTAGAATACTTTAGGAGGAAAACAATTACCTGTTAATTACCTTGTGTTCAGAAAAAGAGCCAAACATTTCCTGATGCCATGTTGAGCTCAGCCTATGAGAAGAAAGAGGCCAACATTACTGAGATTTTTCAATCACCGTTTAGCTATCTGATGAGCTATTTTCTAGAAGTGCTGAGTGCCAACTCTTTCCTTGAAAGTGGTGGTACTGTAAGTGTTTTGCAGCTTTGGGAAATGTGTGTTTTTTGGTTTTTTTTTTGTATGTTTTTGTTTTGTTGTTGTTGTTGCTTGTTTGTTTGTTTTTAAGGTCCAAAGATTGACAGGAGCAAGTTATTGACCCTGTATCAGATTGGAAATGACATATGAGAGAGGTAATACTGAGCAAAATTTGGGGTGAAGCAGGGAATTCAAGGCTAGAACTTGAAAATGTGATGCTATTAAGCACGTACACTTAAATGTCTAGCATGCATGTTTTCATCAATAAATGCTGTTTTGGATAGGCAGAATGACAAAGTGATCTCTAGGAGGAACTGTGAGAAGGGGAGTGGCTTGATAATCAGACACTCCCAGAGTGAGGCCACGTAAAAGATATCATCGTAGGGCCTGCAAGAGGCTAAAGATTATTAAAAATACTTATGCTTGAAAGGGAGGAACAGCCTCTAGAAGTAAATACGGATCAAAACCAAGATGTGGACAGGGACTGCCTAAATGACCATGTTTACTGGCCAATTATTTGTATCCCTGAGTACATAAGTAAGTGCCTATATGGAAGACTCCAGTCTAAAATAATAAGTGATCCAGATCTAGCATGTGTTGCTAATAGAAAAATTATGGCCATTATTGAATAGTATTGATTGTTGACATTTTTGCTTCACAATGCACTTTGCTTTCTCCTTCATTTCCATGGCATCCTCCATACACAGAACTCCAAGTACTTCACAAGTGCTAATTTAACCTCCCAACTCCACTGTGTGGAAGGCAAGTATTATTAGCCCCAGGGACTGCCTTCTCTTTATGTCAAGGAAGTGCTTACCCCATTGCTGGCACTGTTAGAGACTTCATATAATAGGTTGTTTGTGGTGCCTGACTTTCCCAAGGAACAAAACCAATAAAGGGCTATCTTTACTCAGTGTGAAACAATTCTGCTAGTAAATCTCTAGGCAGTTAGTTTAAAAATGGGCAGGAAAATGCACATCAGTGAAAAACAAAGTAAAAAGACATAGCAAGGATGCCGCAGAGAAAACATGTATGTAATGTTTTCCATTCTCCATTTGTATTTTGGTGTGCAAATAGTATTAATAACCACAAGGACACCTGTGTATGGCTTTCAGCTGTGTAAGTAGCAACTAATAAGTCTTACTGCTGTACTTAACAGTGGAGAATGTAGAAGCTTATCCTTTTGTGTCTTTTTTGACTTTACAGTGTCAGACTTGGCAGATCAGGACAGAATACTCAGTATTTGTGGGTGTTTCATCTGGATGAATTTGAGTGGGACTGCTGTAGAGGGAGTCTAACCAGCTGCATAATACTAACCAACATATATTTATATGTCTTTTAAATAATTAATGATATGCATTTATGTCTCTTTAATAAGTATTCATAGGAATAAACAGCCTTTTCTATATAACATGCAGGATTAGGCATTGTTTTTTAGTTACACTGAATTTCACTGGGTTATAAAAATATCTGATAAATACTCATCTTAAAGACACAACATAACAGGTGCACTTATTGTTTACAAGTGACAATATTATTCTATGCCTCAACACAGTTAGAGTAGGACATCTCTGATTTTTTTTTTGAGTTTGTGGAGCACAGCACACGAAAGGAAAGGAAACAGAAGATGTTGGTAGGTGTATATGGTATATACTAGCCACTTGTTGGCTGTAAACTCAAGGAATATGTATCTGGAGTAAGTGCATTGAGCTTGTTTCCATTAGGAAGGGAGACCAACAGTGTACCTATGCCATAACAATGTACTTTAATACTCTTGATTAACGGTGGTCTTAATGGTGTCACTAATGATAAAGTCACCAAGCCTGATTAACTTAGTCTCCTGGGCTTTCTTTTCTACTAGGAAAAAACAATGCTTGTCAGTAAGGAGTAGTACACCATTCCCTTACACCTGGAATGTATGCATTTTTTTGTACATTACCAGTAGTATCGTCATTAAAGATTTTTTTTTTTTTATAGGGATGAACTGTTCTTTCTCTCTCAGGACTGACATTGGAGAATTCACTGCATCCATCATGAAAGTTTGATATCTAGAATGCTTGGTAGTCATTCTGATCTCCAATAATGACTTTGGAATAGATGTAATGAAGTGGAATAACTCATTTAGATTTCATCTTGTCAACATCATTATTAATTTAGAACACCCATTTCTGAAGATTAAAAGTAGCTGTTTATGATCTATGTTGGCAAACAAAGAACTAAGCTGAACAGTGGGGCTGGATTTCCAGTCTGCTGCTACCCCTTTGATGCCACTCCTGTCACATAAAGGATCTGGAAGCCTATCAAGATCATCCCACAAGTATTTCTACTGGCATATAAATAATGCAGGGATGGCACACTGTCTCTTGCCAGCCCTTGGGTAGGAATGATGGCTGATGTCAACCATGAATGGGTTGACATCATGTTTTTTCTAATATATATCAGGCACCAAAGATAATTTAGTGGTCATTGCGATGCGTCAAATAGACCATAGCTCAGCTGTATTTATGAAGCTAGGCCTAAATTATGTGGTAAGCCTTTATTTAAAATGCCAGAACAGTTTGTAGAGTTAATTCAAACTGTTAGACTACCATAGCATTTAAACTGCTTGGATGATGATACAAGACAACATAGGAATGCCTCCGCGTGCTCTGATTTTTAGTGTGTTGGTTCTTTACTGCACTCAGACATGCTTGAAATGTTATTAAGCTGCCTCAGAAAAAAACTCTGAAGAAAGAAAAAGAAGTTTGCTCCTGTATCACTGGCTCACAAACTGTGAAAAACAGAACCAGAACTCTTCAAGCTTACTTTTCTATTGTGCACTGGCAGCAAAAGATCGTGAGGTAATGGCTGTTTACCCAAATAAATCAGACACAGGAAGCCTTGTCTGTGCATCCCTTGCACATTTACAATTCTCTGCAGTAGTTATGTGGGAGGGATAATGTCTGATTACCTTGTTTTGCGGTTCACCATGTTTTGGCCCAGCATTTCTGCAGCAAATTTTCATAGAGATGCTTTATGAAGGCATGGAAAGTAAGAAGAGGATATATAAAAGTATAGAACAAAAAATGTTATAGTTTGGCAGATTTTCTGTGTGTATTCAATGCAGGTTTAAAACAAGACCCTTGGTCCTACAGACTTCATTTACAATCAAAGGTCCGAATGACAAAAATTGTAAGACCTAGCATGAAGCTCTATAGGAATGATTTGATTCTTCTGAGACTGGATGGGGTTAAGAAAGACAGAAATCTTCATGAGAATCACGCACATTCTCTTTGTGATGCCAAATCCCATACAAATGCAGGAATCTGAGGAACCCAGGTACAAAAATGTTTTTATTACAGTTATGTCATTCACTTTGCTGCAGAGGTTTAGCAAAACTTTCAGAACTTTCTCTCTTCACAGGTCTGGAAGTCAGGATTAAATGCAACCTTTGCTGTCAAAGCTGACACATAACACTATGAAAAAATAAAAATTCTCTCTGAAACTCCCTGAGACATCTTTAAGTTTCGCACTAAAGTCTGCTGATTTGGAGCAATTGGAAGAGGTGAATTCCTTGCTGTTGCTAAGCACTTTTTATTCATAAACTTGATTCTGGCTCATGTTCAATCCACAGCATCAAGGAACTTCTTTTGGAATTTAAGGGGAAAATTAAATATCGGAGATAGCAGGTAACAGTTCAAGTGCATGTGCAACTTCACATTTTGTTGTTGTTGTTTTAAAGCAAGGATAGCTAAGCATTTCTTCTCCATGTAACAACTATAGCAAATAAAGAATTAGATACTATTTTTGAGTGGTTTGGGTCATTATATTACTGTTCTCCCAAAAGGACAATACTAAATTATGAAAAGAGAAAATCAAACAGGGTGTTCATAAAACAACAATAAAACTTGCACTGAACCTCCTTCAAGCACCCACTCAAGGGACAAATAAAAAAACATTTACTTAACATTTAGTGATCTAAAAAAGATAGTTGAGTCATACTCAGCTTGAAATTAGTTGAGGATGCTCTGGGGATAGTTTCTTGAGGGGAGGTTACCTAAACCATGAAGACTCTCATATTGCTTTTTCCAGTACCTAACCTGTAATATGTCTTGAAAAGAGTAAAGCATGTGAAATTTTCTTGGAAAAATAATCACTGGGAAAAATGGGTAAAAAATGAAAAGAAGCAAGACACTTGTAACTGGGGAAATGTAAGATCATTGCAGAAACATTACTCTCCAGTCGTCAAAAGGGTAATGTCCTTGTCTTTGGCTGTTTCTATATTCTACAAACTTCTTCAAAGTTTACAGCCCTATAAATGTGATTCATTTGTTGAAATGTGGACATCTATCTGAGCTATTTATCTGCTTTAGCCAACAAGTGGCACTTCTGGGGTACAATCCATCTTATCATAAAATAGACGTCTTCACAAAGATCAGATGAATCCTGCTTATTTCCCTCCCTTGACAACAAAGGAAAGCTGGCTAACCAGCTTGCACACAAATACCCATGCTGTGGACATCTAAAGTGACCTAAGATGACTCTTAGTCCTGGTTTCACCAGTGTAATTAAAACCCTGTGGCTTTACTTCCCTGTTAACACTGCTATTATCCCTGAATGAACGATGCACAGCACAGAGGATGGGATAGGACCTGTGCAGCTCTGCACAGGAGAGCTTTTGTGGCACTGGAAAAATATTAGATCTGGAAAGATCATAACATACTGGAACACTTCCAGTGTTTATGTGTGCTTCCACCAGGGATTTCAAGAGTGTAACCAGTTCTTTATAGCTCACAATTTCGAAGGCTGCTGAAGTGCAGGATGAGCATCTGGTCTTCAGCAGTAATAAAGGCTTCAGGCTGTGTCAGAGGTCACGGAACATGACAACTGCTGAGCCGCTGGAAATACTTCAGACCGTCTTCTTTATAGTCCCTTTTTTAAAAGGAAAAGAGCTTTTAGGGGTGGGAGAGGAATTAAAGCTCTCCACAAATCTTGAGTAAATGGACTTCAATATTCTTCCTTGGAAGTGAGTGGGAGAGGTGGGGAAAGAGAAGTGGAAGGAAATTCCCTCTGTTTTGCAGAGGCAGATGGAGGAGGAACAGGACATCTGCTCCTGCAGCAGGCTGCAGTAGTGGCTGATTCCTGCTTCCCTGGAATAGACTGTCAGGAAGGTTTCTGACCTATTTGTGCCACGTCCTTTTATCTCCTGCTACTTACATGACCCAGTAATAGCAGAGCAGAGAAAGTTGCTCTGATTTAGTCAGCTGTCTACATACCTGCTTCAGGGACTCCCCTCTCTCACTGCTCAGCCAGCCCACCCCACACTGTCCATGCAGCTACATAGGACTGGCAAAAGAATTTTGCCTTAATAATATCATCCCACTCCCTCAGGAAGTAGACTGCAATAATACGTAATTCACTAGAAATACAACACAAAGTTCTTCATCCAGTGTAAATCAGCAGAATGCTTTTACGAGATATTTTATCCCAGGAGAAGAAGCTGTCTGTGAAATTTAAGAAAGAAGCTGCTGTCCCAGTTCAGTGACACTTAGACCCAGTGGCAGCTCTGGTGCCTGTTAGCTAGCAGAAGAAAATTTAGCGACAGACTGTGTATGTGTGAGCATGTGTGTGTGTGTGCATGCACAAAATCCCCACGGAGGGCTGCTGTGCTGGTTTACAGCAATCTTGGCACCACAGCATGTGGGAGGTATATAGGAGGTATATGGGAAGTATATGACGATGTGCCTGCACAGGAGCCCTCAGTGCTTTTACTAAGCTCATACAAACTTGGAAGAAAATTTTTCTTTGAAGGAGAAAAGAATTTAATTTGCTTGTAAGTAAGCACCAGGGAAGATGCAGGTAGTGGTATGTATCTCCAGTGAAGTCCCCCAGTGTGGAAGGAGACCCACTAACTATGGGACTATGAAGGGAACAAGTTATTCTTTGCTGTGAATAAAAGATTTAGGGTTTTGAAGTTTTCAAACCTAACAGAATACCCTGAATGTCCTTAGATTTCCTTTTCCCAGTTTTTCCACTTGCATAAAACTGGGCGACATAGATCATTACAATGTACGCTGCTCAGATACTCTTGCAACAAATAACTAAAGCATAGTCTTTCAGAACTGAAGACAGTCTTCATTTCATTTAATGTTTCTCTCTACAGTTCAGTACCTTCCATGACTTCCAGATGTGTTTGATTGTTGACTGATATAGATATATTTATTTATTATCCTTTAATTTATAAAAGCAATGCTTTCACTTCTGGGAAGTAAAGATTGTTAAATATCATTCTACCTTCTGACAAATCTCTCTCTTTTTTTTCTTTTTTTTTTTTTTTGCCTACTGACAGATGACTGATAGAGTATGCATGTCTTTCCAGATTACTGTGTCATGTTTCTGTAAGAAAATAAACCATGATCAGCAGCTAGCCAGCATTCTTGCTGCAGCTTTTGAAGTCACACTTAGACTTTATACTAAATTCAAACTTTATACTAATTCTACTGTCAAAAAACAATTATGGAACAATTCACCACTGCGAACTTTGAATTCAGCCCAATTTGTGCATGTGTGGGAGATGCTAATCTTTTTTTTTTTTTTTTAATTACAAATCTGTAGGACCAAGAAACATGACATTGATTTTACATGTTTCTTTTTTTTCTGGCTCAATTGTGATGGCAGTACTCTGAGCATGCCAAGCAATGTTTTTTTAACACGATTTACTTAGTTGTTCTTACTGATTTTTTCTTCTAACATCCAACTTGTTCTGTCATTGGTAGGACCAAATATTGAAAATATAAATCAGTGCACTTGTTGAGATAAGGGTATATATATTTAAACTTATTAAAATTAACCATAATTTAATTCAGCGGGCTAACAGTCAGTAAAGGCTAAGTCCTGTTTGCCTTACTTATGCAAGTTATTACATTGCAATGAGATTAGTCACCTAACATAAGTAGGAGTTGGTTCTGTAACAAATCTGCAAACACACACAAAAATTTCAGTTAATACTGAAATACCATTTTTAGCTTGCTCTCATTGTGCTTCTTTTTTACATTATAGAGGTCTCCTAATAGTGAGTTTTAACCTTATCTCTCTTGCTGTTTGAGAGGCGAAGTCAGACGTTCATCAGAATGTTGTTTTTTTCAGAGCTTAATATTCTCATCAGTTTTACTTGAAGCTAGGCTGAAAAAAAAAGAAAAAGAAGTCTGAGGAGAGCTGGTTAAAGAAAGCATTGCATTGAATCTGGATGATCTGGATGGCTCCCAGCTATCTTAATTGAACAAAGGGAAAGTTTCCAAATACACCTTCTGTATTGGCTGGCTGCCTTCAAAGTTCTCTGAAGCTAGAAAAAATAGACCTTCCTCTCCAAATTAAAACACATGCTGTAAAGCAAACAAACAAACTAAAAAAACTATTAAAATCTGTTGTATGAAGTTAGACCAGAAATACTATAAAACAGGTTATTTCATTACAGGATGGCATCATAATTAAGCTATATTATGTGTCTGTTTTGATGTTAGAATAGATAGAAGTGTTCCAGTTGTTGTCATTGCATAATTTTTCACAGGGATAAAAACTGATTTTTTGAAGCAATAAGTCCTGTTCTTGTCAGTAAAATCAGTAAAAGTACTGGAACAATTTCCTAGTGATGTGGAAGTCAGTCTGCAAAATCTGGCCCCAAGCTAGAAGGGAGGCTGTGGATACCTGGAAGCAATTTAAGAGAGCTATCTGGGGGCATCAAAAGGTTCGACTGGAGCTTGTATTATTTTACCATCCAGAGAGAAGATCAAATGGAAATGTGACAGTCCATCCAGTCACATTGTCGCTTCAAAATATTACCCCATGGTCTGTTGTGGACACAGCTCTGCTCCGCCTGGTTTCCCACCACCAGCTTGAGGGTGGTGCCATAAGTAATGGCTACTGGTAAAACAATTCCCATTTTGGAATTGCCAGCTGCTATCACCTCTGGCAGTGGGATGGGGTTTCTGCATCTCTAAACTACTGGGGAAATCCCCCTGGCTCACCTCCCATATACATAATTCACTTTTTTTTTTTTTTTTTTCCCTATAAATTACAAGTTCATGGAAACTACTATTTGCCATTGGGTGTACAGGTCAGCTAAAAAAATAGAACACATAGGACTTAGTATGCAGAAGCCAGTAATAAAAGAATGCTAATGCTTTTAAAGAGCTGTTCAACCTCTTAGAAGTTAGAGAGTGCCAGAATTAGGAGAGTAACATGCACGCAGCTCACCTGTGAGCACAGTTAGCGATGCTATACCTAATGACACTGTTGCATCTTTTTCCCACTGCACTCCTGCCTCATTTTGTATGGATGATGGGCAGTCCTCACGCAGCAGCAAGCTAATCAAATATTCCAAGTTCAGTAGGCTCAAGCCTTACTTACATGTTATTAGCACAATTATTCAAATCCTCTATTGAATTATTAATCTCCTCATGAGATTTACTATGATGAGTTCTTTGCAATATTATCACTGTTTACCAACATCAATTAATGTATCCCTACAGCTATTTTTTGAGGTTACTATTCCCTCAATTTTATGCATGGGGACCTGAGAGAGAGAGACCTGAAGAGCAGATGTTAAACCCCGAATTATCAAGTATTGCCTAAATACGGGTGCCCAATTTTAGAAGCTTAGAGCCTGATGTTTTTTTCACATGTTAAAATTGCAGCTAGTAATTTTAAGTGCAGCTGTGAATGCTCAGCCCTATTCTAATTTAGACCCAGATGTCTCCTGTTGGGCCACAAGAAAATGAAAAATGACAGAGTCAGGGACAGACTCAGACTCTCCAGGGCAGCATTCAATTGCTAGCAGTCCCCTGCCTCATTCACTGCACATTTTGTAACTTCTGGAGTAAAGCGGGAGTCACATTGACAATAACTCAACTGGCTACATGACACTGAAACACTCTTTAATTACATGACTGCATATAATTTTTTCCACAGTTATTTCCACTTGTTCAGTGTGCAGAAAGAATGATCTTCATAAAAATATCATAATACACATAAACTTTCATTCTAGCATTTCCCAACTATTGAGAGCCTGACTTTGCAAACTCTTTCTTCTACTGTATGCTGCCCAAGCCTTCTTTAGTATGTCAATGCACTACGACCTTGGGGGTACCTCCATGCACAATATTGAAATTATTTCTTCATAAAATGTGTGATCTTTTTTTGTTGTCTGTTTTTCAAAGTTATGCTCTGGAAAGGAATGGTCTTCTGGTGATAGCCCAAGGCAAGGAGCTAGTAAATTTAATTCCAGAATCAGTTCTGCTATATACTTTCTTAGTGACCTTGGACACTCCCTATCTTTTCTGTCATTCCTTTTCATCATCTCAAGTTTGGGACTAGTACAAGGTCTGCTTCAGGGTACTTTTGTGGAGCTTAACTCATTCAGCTTAGTAGAGCATCATATTCTCAAGTGGAATGTGGTATGAAAGTCTGAAGTATTATAAAATAGCATGCTGCAATAGAAGTGTGAAACATAAAGTGTTGTTATGAAATACAAATTATGATATAATTTTATTAGAAGATAAGTCTTTATAAATTATTTGCCTGCTCTACTAGATATCTTTATTAATACCACTATTTCTCCCTAACCTGGCCATGATGATGAGGTATCAGTGCTCTGATGGCTAATGTCCAGCATCACTTCCTGGCTTCAGAGTTGTATTTATCCAGAAAACTGAGAAAATGCATACAACTTGCCTTTGACTGGGATGACTCTGAGTCAAAAGAACATTTCACTGTAGTTTTATGTATTTAACATCCTGCTTCTGGCAAATTCTTTACCTTTTCCATTTCCTTCTATAGCCTTAGCTTCATCAGCCTCATAAGAGCTTTGAATACAGGAGCGTGACCCCATATATCCCATTTGTCTGTGGAACAGTAACTCGTTGATAAATGTAGCTATGCAATTGACACTTTTGTAAGGACATTTGGCTGTCTTTCTGATTATGGTTAAGCAGCACAAAATACCAATAAAGAATATTTAAACAGGACTGAGAACAAGCTAAATGGAGCATTTCAGAATTGTTGTCCTCAGGGATTGCTATCAAATGTGAGTATTTCTAATAGGGTTCTACGTGGGATGCATGGCCGCAGGATACGCAATACTCCCTGTCACCTGCAACAAATCTGTGCCACCCCTGGTCTGCAGAGGGCAATGACTGGCCATATCGTAAATAGTGATGATGACTGGCTGTCATATATAGTGACCTGAAATATTTGGTTAACTGCACCAAAATGTATTTAATACAGCCAGAATCAGCCTTATACATCTGAAAACAAAGTATTCAAACTGTCTAAACAAGGGACATGTGTTCAGGAAAGGAAGAAAGGACCACAGCGGACAAGCAACTAAACATGAGAACCCAGCACCATATATGGTATGCTTGGATGGGGTTGTAACAAGTGTGGGAAGATAATGCTGTAGGTGGAGCTGGTGAGATGGATATTCAAATTCCACCCAGAGTCCTTTGTAAACAGTTCTGAATGATATGGGAGAATGAAAAAAAATGCAGGCAAAAGACACAGAAACAATTAAAAATAAATTTCTGGCAAAGGGCCAGAAATTATAGTCGTTACTTGGAGTAGTTACACAAATTAGAGTTTCTAAAAAAGATTTAGTTGCAGTGAATCAGCATCTTCCTGACGAAATATGATAGGTAGGATAAGTCTCTTTAATGTGGGAAGGAAAGCTATAACAAAAATCAACGCCTGGAATTTCAAACTGGGCAAGATTAATAGGATAAAGTATAGGATTTTTTAGTGGAATGTTAACTGATCATGGGAACACATCACCACCAAGGACAGTGGTGGATTTTCTGTCCCTTTGGACTCCCAGCTTGGATGCCATCTGGAGGATAGGCAGTAGTCCAACACAACATCAATATCAATTATATACGGGACTATCTAATGATCTCTTTTGACCTGATACTCAAGGAACTGAAGTTCAGGGGAGTTCTGCCATTGACTTCAATGAAAGCAGAATTTCATCTTCTGTTCCCAAGGCTTTAATAATGAAAAAGGTATTAATTACCTCTGCTCAAAAGAATGGAGGCAGAGTGATGTGCAATACCATGGAGTAAAGCTGCCAACAGAAAGCAGCAATGAAGTAAACTGAAAACATTTTTCTTTTTAATATGAGTATTTTCTGCATTTCAGCTGCATAGTGAATTGCAGCTGAAGCACATCTGTGTGGTCAGTTCTAATAATAGACCACTTCTGGGATGTAACCCCGGGTACAGCGTGAACCAGGGCTGCATCACAGGCTTTGGAAAGCAGCAGATGAGAGGGGAGATCCTAGTGATCCAGATTTTGCTGAAGGAATGGATGCAATTTTGGTAATTGAAGGCGAGTGAAGTTGTCAGAGATGGGGCAAATTGAAGGTCATCTGTGTTCTCAGAAGGGAAGCAGGATTAACAGCAATGGATAATTCTGGGCTTCGGAGATGACTGCATCTCTGTCAATGAGCCAAGTGAAAAGATAGATTCTTCTGCTTCAGCAGGGTTGTCTATTGCTTCAACTTCAGAAACTGGCTTATTTGTAAAGCTGCATTTAGATGCCTTGCCAGAAGTGAAGCTGCTGGCTATGTGCTAGTTTCTTTTAATAAAGACATGTTCAAATGTACAAATCTGCAGATGTTTCTTCTGTTTCTATCTCTGCAGCATGCCCTGTACACAAAAGGCTGATCAGTTGTTTAACCTCTTCCATGTTTAAGAAGAGTTCAAATATTTGCTATAATAACTAACATTCTGGGCATAAAGGTCAAGTACAGCAAGTCCTCTGATTAGACTACAGTTACTGAAAGCATACTTTTCATTTTCCTGTTTTCATTTAGATTTGCATTTTGAGGCATCTGATCATGAAATGCAAGCAGTCCAGCTAAGGTACAAACATGAAGCAATAAAATATTCAAAATGAATGTGCACCCACAGGCAAAATCAGAAATGTACAGTTGATCAGAAAGTCCATAAAGTTAAGTATCCCCCAAAGGGATTTTAACATCAAATACTTCAAATATTTTTGATAGCAAATAAGTACAATAAAGCCATTAGAATAGTCAAACAATAATGATCAATTTTATGTTTCAGCTCTTTGAAAATACCAGTTCCTCCTGTGATCATGGAGAGAAAAAAATCATGAATGAGTGGGTTCCAGATTACTCAACCCTCCCCGGCATGTGCCAGTCTTATTCAGAAAATCCCTTAAATTCCAAACTGAGTTTGTAACAACCTGATCCTGGAACAAAAATTATGTGAATACCCCTCTTGTCTTAACTGTCTAAACACAGGGTTTGGTCCCATTGGTCTTTCTAGGGAGACAGAAACATTTAGGAGATGGTCCACAGCATCTCAGTTTGTCTTCTGTTCAGGGACAACCTACAAAGAGGTCTGTCTAATGTAGCTGAGCAGAGATAGAGTTTAGGAAGACAAGCCAGCCAGCCATATGAAAAACCCTCCTTCCTCCCCTCATGGTTCTCTTGTGTGAAAAAGGCCAAAATAAGGGTAGACTGCATTAAAAGCAATACTATGAAAGTGCTGAGGGTATTATACCTTTGTACACTTCACTGAGTCTCCACTGGGGCTACAGATCCCAGATTGGACACCCTTGTTTAAAAGAGACAAATTATAAACTCTTTTAGACTGTTTCTGACATGATTTATGATCTAAAGGATTCACTTAGCCTCAGTGCCTCTTCATCTCCTTATCTAAAAAGATTTTCCATCCCGTTGAAATAAACATACTTGTCAGTGCCAATTATTAGAATCCTGTCATCTGGAGAAAACTAAACCCATTGTTTCAGGGTGTGAGTTGATGAGGTTGACTGTGATGTTTACTACCCTTAAAGTAATTGCACTTGTAAAGCTTAAAACGTTATTTCTTTGGCTATCTATTGATCAGCTTGCTTTTCCAAAGCCAGATGTCTCTTCAACGTTTTTATACACCATACCCAAGCCAAAGACAATGCCAGTTCCCCCATACCACCACAGTCACTTCAGGAAAAATAGATTCACTTCTGAAGTTCATTGCTCTTTTTTTTTTTTTCCCTCTCTTCCTGTGTTTTTGTTTGTTTGTTTTTGTGGTTTGTTTGTTTTGTTTTTGTTTTGTTTTCTTTTTCTTTTCTGTCAGGCAGGAGGAAAATGACAGCACATCAGAGAGATCTGTCCAGTCTATCCTCACTTCTGCATCCAGCTTAAACCGGAAAATAAGAGTGTACTTGAGTAAAAGTTCTCTTCAGACATTGTTATGATTGTTAGAATAGTAAGGGATAGTTTTACTATCACTGGCAAAATTCAAACACTCTTGATGGTGTCATATTCAATCCTATTTCCAGTACTTTCAATATCACAAAAGACATCAAAACTCTGTATAAGTACTGCTGTAATCTTTCATCTATTCACCTTGAGAAGAAAAGGTCCCAGTGCTACAATATTTCTGTCATTTGACAGCTTAATCACACTAAACACTCTCGTTCAGTGATTTTGCTCCCACTTTTAGTATACTCACGGTTGGCTTTATTTCCTATTTAATATTCTTTTAAATTTTGTATGCCAAGGATACATATCTGTCTTTTTTTTTTTTCTCCCCAGCTCCATATATTGCTTTATGTTATATATATCCCTTAAATACTTTACATAATTAGCATTGATTCATTACATTTGGTTCCTACAGATGCTGGAATTCTTGGTAGCAATATCTCTTGAATTCTTGGTAGCAATATCTCTTTCTAGGTATTGTTATTATTTTCTAAAATCCAACAAAACAATTTATGGCTAACTGGTGAAGTAAATATCACAAATTGTGAGTGGCTTTCAAATTCTGAGCCTTCAAACTATTGATTAGTAAAATTCTAGTTCTTGTATAGCCTACAGCAACATTATTATCAATGTGAGACAGCTGATCCTAGTCAAATTTTGGGAATGCACCTCCCACTCCCTTTTTCTGGCTCACAGAGATACATATGTATGCACAACTTCATCACTCAAGTATTGCATAAGAAATCTCCCTGAAGTTGTCAGGAGATGCACTGCATGAGTAAACATAAGACGGTTGGGACTAGACATATGGATTTGTAGGCAATTTAATAGTCACTTGGCTATTCAAATATCCACTTAAAATATCCTTCTTCTTATAAACTTAAAACCCACAACCTAAACTGACTAACTGGCATTGCAGCCACTAGTTATGTCAGTAGAAATTATTGGTGCAATATTATGAGTAATTGGAGGAAAATCTGAGGTGTGTTTTATAGAGACCACATCAGCTGGTCTCATGTTATCAGTAGTTCTGAAAAGATAACAATAGAGACAGTGGGATTCAGCTCCAGGCCAGCACATCTGAATTTAAGTGTCTGCCATTGACCATGTGCTGACATCTAGAGCCTTTTGAACAACTCTTGGATGTTCTGCCAGGCCACCAGCTCCTGCTGCAGAAGGAATTTGTGCCTCCTGCAGGTCCTAAGGTGGATGAGTCAGATACAAGAGGGCATCTCTGCCTGCAGGTGGGCGCTGCATCCCACTCCTGCTCTCTCTCAGTGGCGATGGGGGTTTGGATGCTTGGCCCACGTGTAGACCTAGACATACAGACACCTAAGTGCAGGTGTTTGCATCCTTCCCCATACGTCATCTAAGAGAGACTCATTTCAAGAGGCAGTTTATGCTTACCCAAAATTGGTCCTGGGCCTGGTGTGCACTAAGTTTCTCCAGCAATACTTTGGGAGGCCTCACAGCAGAGGCCGCAGACGCAGAGTCGATCAGTGGGACTGACCTGAAAGGGAGGAGAGCGGAGACATGGACTTCTGCCTGGGGATGGGGAGGGTCTCCAGGCAGTGATGGGTTTGTGTGCCTACCCTTGCCGGCGCCGCTGGCTGCCTTCTGCTCTGGAGCCACTGCTGGGATGGATTCAGCCGGTAGCACCGCCAGGATCGCTTGCTGAGAGGTGGAAATACAGACACACTGCAGTACGGCCAGGGATGAACAAGGCTGCCAGGGCCTCTGCTTAGCCACTCAATAGTTTTGAAATTTGAGAGCCGGCTTAGCGAAGGCAGGGGCATGGGCAGAGCGCATCCCTCCAAAAGAACAGGATGATTTCTGGCAGTGGCACTGACTGGTGCCTGTCCTTGAGGATTCATGGCAGGTAGAAATGGAAATGACACAGCAATCTGTTCCTGTAATTATTATATCATTCATGTAGAAAAACAAATGATGTATTTTCACCCTTCAGCAACGTGTTTCCTTTCCTTCAGTAAAGTTTCTTAATTCCATACCCCAAATTAATATAGTGTCCTCTGGCTATGAAGATCAGTCTGAAAAATAGTGAGTAAATTCAGAAACTACTAGTAGCCTCTAGGATCTCGTTAGTGGTGTCCAACAGCTAGCAGAAAAGTGAAGGATGATTATCCACAGATATATTTATATTATATCCACTGATATATTGTATATCAGTGTAGGTGCTGATATCATTAGAACAGATCTGCATGCTTGCCTTCCTCAAATGATCCTAGGATGTGTGGATGAGTTTCAGTATCTGGCCGTAGATGGCACCAAACAACCACGAGCAGAGCTTCTTGCTGCTGGAGCAGCCCGGCTGAGGCTGCTGGCTTGTTGCTGTGCCCAGGGGCAGCTCCTGCAAACAGGCCCGTCTGCCATGAGGTGCTAGAAAAGCCACAAACTCTTCCAAGACAAGATTCTGCATATCCCCCCAAAATCAAATAGCCTTTCTGAGCTTCACAGCTATTTTTTCATGTTTAACTCACTCCAAATCAATCACTGTTAATTATTACTATTATTACTGCTATTAATAATAATATATTACTAATATATAATAAAATATTATTATTAATAATAACAACAATAATAATACAGAAGCACGAATAAAAGCCCTACCATGGTCATGGTAAAAAGCCCTACCTTGATAGGAGAAGAGGTAATGGTTTTAAACTAAGAGAGGGTAGATTTAGATTAGGAAGAAATTCTTCACTGTGAGGGTGGTGAGGCACTGGAACAGGTTGCCCAGAGAAGCTGTGGATGCCCCATCCCTGGAAGTATTCAAGGCCAGGCTGGATGGGGTTTTTGGCAACCTGGTCTAGTGGGAGGTGTCCCTGCCCATGGCAGGGGGTTGGAAATCGATGATCCTTAAGGGTCCCTTCCAACCCACACCATTCTAATGGTCCCATTGAGGTACTATGTTGGCACTTTGAAAGAGCACAGGAAGGGACCATTGCTGCTCTGGAAACCTAGCAGTTTAAATAGGCTGTTACACAAGACTGTATTGGACTTCCAGAGTCATGAAGCCTAATTTTTTCTTTTGCAAGCCATTATGTAAAGTAATCATATTCATAAACTGATGAAGCTCCATCTTAAATTCTAATTACTGTTTTTTATTCCCAAGGCAGCTATTGGTGTTTTACTCTTGTGCCACTCTGAAGCTTAGAAAAGCTTTAATTTCCAGCCTAGACTCATTTGTGGATATACTATGCTTTTTCCTTCCTGCAACAACATTCTCCCTACCTGCTATTTCCTGCTCAGCAATGCTTCCCGTCAAGCCCATCAGACTGTGTGACTCCCAGCCACGTGGGCACAGGCTTGGGAGGAAGAGCATGTGCTCTTTCAGCCTTCATCTCCCTACCCTGGAGGTATGCCCAGAGCTGTTCCCTCCTTGGCTCCCAAGCTGGGCTCCAATGGGGGCTAAAACATTGCAGTCTGGGCAAATGGAGACATCAGCTTCTTGAGGTCTATCTGGAGAGCAAGAGCCAAGTGAGGTTAGGGGCAAGATGCATAAGGAGTAAATGGGCAAGGACAGAAGTGAGGGGACGGGAACTCTCGAGAAGAGGCAATGGGTCAGGCAGATCACATCTCTGGAGTAGCTTTGGAGGCTTCTGCCATTGCTTGTTACTAGCATAACAGGGAGGCTAGAAAACAGGCATCATGGACCACACATTGAGACATCAAGGTGCTTCTCAATTCGTGACCTCACACTATTACCCGTTGACCTGTCCATTAATCTTTCTGTTAAGCCTGTTGGTCTCCCCCGGCTTGCTAGCTGGATTCTCCCCTGGTGCCCCGCAGCTATGTGCACCTCAGTGCACACCCATTGCCCAAACTTGGCCATTATACTGGATCCCTGTGGTGGTCCTCTAGCACTTCTCAGAGTACCCTCCTTCAAATCATTAGTTCACCTACAAGCACAATTCTGCTTGCTGTTGTTCCCTCATCCCTCCTTTTCCTTTCCTCCCCTTCAGCTATGGCCACCTTGAACCTCCCTTCACCACACCTTTCTTGTACAGTTTAGCTGATACTTGTTCCTTTTGGAGGCATATTAAATGCTTTGCAGAAGTCCAGGCAGGCCTCTCTCCTCTCTGAAACAGGTCATTTATTTTGAAAACAGGAAACTGAGACTAAGACGAAATAGCAACCCATTGCACTAACACTGTACGTTCGTTTCTAGCACTTACTCAGAGATGGGAATTTGTCCCCAAACATATCTTCTGCCCTTTGATTGCGCTCTACCACTCTTTGCAAACTTAAATCCACACATTGAAGGGAAGATTCGTGTATCCTCAGTTAAAAACAGGGGTTGGGAAGTTTGCATATTGGCTAAGTCTGAATGTCTGCTTTCATAATCCCTGTCTCTGGTGTGCAGTATTTCATCTGAGAGGACTCCTGTCCTTTCATTACACTTCCACTTCATTTTACTCCATCAGTATTGACTGATACTGAGTGAGTGATTTTTTCTGGGACTAAGGGGAATGTACCACATGGATATGGAAATGGGATAGGCAAATTTATTTTTCAAACAGAAATTCAGATCCTTAAGACCTTATTCATCACAGGTCTTTCATTAAACATAGTCTATGAGCTCCAGAAATAAAAGATTGTTTTATGTATTCTGCAGCACACCTTAGCTATGAAATCAATAGCAATTCTATTGGGACTTTTGCCTCAGTAGAGGTTGAACACAATGTGCAGAACTAGAGTCTGAAAATGACTCAATGAGCTCAACTCGATAATTCACATAGGATCTTCATCCTATGAAAAAGCAGATGGACAGGGGAAACATAAATGGTTATTTATTTACATCTGCAGCTTCCAGGAATCTGCCTCCTTGTTCTGGTTCATGTTCTGCTTACATTCAGTTCATCTCAACATTGTAGTAAAATGCACTTTAAGAAGTTGTGTCTCATTAAATAAGTCAGGGTTAATATCTCTTGTTGCTTAGACATTTCATATCCTTGACATCAGTTTCCTTTTGACCATGTGGCGGTGGCAAAACTAATGTAGTCTCAAGCCTTCTGACTAACATTAACATTTATTTAAACAGATGCATATATTATATGTTAAGATAGATAAACTGATATTCAAGGTCAGATGTCACAGCTTCTTCTCCCACTTAGCCCAAAGTAAAACGTTCCAGGCATCCCTCTTCTAGAGTATTTACTACTGGTCATACATGGTTACTGCAGTATGTCCAAATACCAGCAATATTGCATGCTCACAAGTTTTCTGTAATCTCTATCAGTATATTTTCTTCCTTAATGTACATTTCTCCATTGCTGTCCAACAGAAAGAAATGCTAATTAATGTCAGCTAACTACAGGAAAACAGAAGGGAGAGCTGGGATAAATAGACTGGCCGCTACCCTTACCCAGATCTGCTAGAATTAGACAGCTTTTTTCTTTCCTTCTTTCTGTTTGTTTCATAATATGATAGCAATTTTATTTCATAGCTCTCTCTGAACTTCGTCTGTCCTTTCATTCCTTTTAACTATCCAGTCTTTTTTCTTGGTTTGTTTGCTTGCTTTTCTGCATTACCAATGACCCCCTCTGAATTAATTTCATACAAACAAGGCAGAATATTTTCAGGTTCCATTTGGAATTTATTTTCTATCACCACCTTCACAGAAATGAAGCCCAAAGCAGAGCAACAGAAAAAAATCATCTGCCTTCCTGCAGATCCCAGGACACCTAACATCAAACTAATGCCTTTTAGACAAGCTGAATATTACCAGTTTTCCAAAACCTAGCACCACTGGGTGTGGGCTCGTAAGACCACATGCATAGGCAGGTAGAAGGTTCCCAAAGTCCCCAGCACGCCTGAGCTCATGGAACATGAGAAGTCTCTCCCACCAGGTACCAGAGGAAGCATGTGCTGGTGGTGGCGTGGAGGGTGTTATTTTTTTCCTGACCTTGAAGCCTTGAAGCATGAGATTTGATTTTAATCATTGTCCCATTGCAGAGCTGCATAATTTATGAGCATTAAGAGCACAACAGCGAGTTTCCTTTTCCTTTATAGAAGCCCTCCAGTGGATGTATGGGGTGGGCCTCAGATTTCAAACATGCACGCACACACTGACACACACACACTGAGCTTTCTCTACTGTACCCACAGGCGGGATGGAGACAGATAACTCACCTGAAAGCACATCAACAGCCTCTATTACTTTCCTGGGTAAAGTGTTTAATCATCCTGTTCTCTTTCTGTAAGAAGAACAATTAATTTTTTCTAAGCTCAGCTCATAAATCCTGGGCCACATTTTGCTCCTATTTGCAAGGATGAAACAGCCCCAGAGGTTAAAGAGCTTCTCCATGTAGGACACAGTTAGCGAGTCACCTCCCAGCTTCCTCTGTGGAAAGGGTTTTTCCTGACCTCTGGATGATTGCTGGGTTGTGCAGTGTGGGGAGCTCTCCCAGCCGTGCTGCTGGTGGGGCAGGTTTGCTTCTGCACTTTCAGGGCACCTCCATCCCAAGGTGCCTGACAATCACATCTCTTCTTTGCAGCTGCAAAAGGGTTTGTTCATTTCCAGCATATTCACTCACACTGGAAATGTGCAGAAATAACCGTTTTTCCCCCCAGTAACTGGATCTTTCATTTGTAGATGTTAGGACAAATCCTTTGTTCTAACATCGTGACCATGTACACAGCTGACCCAGACCACACCAATTCCTAGTATGTGTTACTGATGCAACCTTCTGAGATTCAAAATTTTCCCAGCAAAGACTTTGTCAATCATCCTGTGAATCATCCATATAAATGCTGAATAACCTTGGACTAGAAGCTGTGTGCTGGGAGACCCAACAAAAACAGCCCAACGGGGAGACCCCCCTGGAGGTCTCCATTCTCATCTGCCACGAGAGCTGTCTGTCAATGTCTGCATCTACCATCCGCCTTCTTAATCTCACCAGATAAAAGCTTTCAGATATCAATAACACACATAAAAATTCTCTGCAGAAGCCTGAGTAGACTGCATTGACACATTGTCGTTATTGCCCAAATTGTAACTGAGTCAAAGACAGCAAAATTTCACTTGATAGGACCTACCTTGTACGAAACCATGATGTTTATCACTCATGTTTTTAGCCTCTACCTCTTTGCTGTTAGTCTTATAGAAACCACTCCAATGTTTTGCCTATTAGGCTACCTTATATACATATCTCTCTCTATATATATTCCCCTCTTTTTAATATTGCAACTTAATACATCAAAATATTTCAATGTATCAAAATAGTAATGGTAGTGGTTACAAGATTTCTCTATATTTCCTTTCAAATCCTTGGTGTGAGATCTCCAGACCCGTACATTTCAAAATGTTTGAATTTAGAAGACCACTTCACATTTTCTTGTGTTACTTTTATAAAGAATGAAAAAGAAAGCTTCTATGCCAGCTGAAAACTTATTGCTGTGGTTTGTTTATTTGTTTGTTTCTTTCTTTCTCTTTTTTACCTACACAGAGTGAGCAGAGAGCTTGCGCTTTCATACCTCCTAAGTCTATGGAGAAAATCTGAGCCTCACATGAGAACTTCATCCAAAAGCTTTCACGCAGCATCTCCCTGCGACTGTGCCAGCGTTAGGGGCTGTCGACTGCACTGCACACCCGGGAGTGCCTGCCACGTTATACATATATGTTATACATATATACATATATACGTTATACATATATGACACACATACACGCACTGCTATTTCAGCTTTGGCTTCCCCTTGAGAAGGAGCCACAAATCGAATTCCCTTTCAGCTACATGATACACAGCTTTTTGATTTGCATCCCGAACATGATACAGTGTGATTCACCAGATGATTTTCTAAGCACTGAGAGCTGCGGAGAAAGCAGCTCTTCTGTTTTTAATACTCCAACCACTGTTTAACGACACACTGTGCCTTTACTCCTCCCCTGCTCTGCAGCTTTTCTCTCCCCAACACTTAATTCTCATCTTCAGGGTGTATTTAAGCCCTACAGAATTTAGAAGATTGCAAAGCATTTACTGTGTATCTGAGCAGTAATTGCATTACCAGTCTTGTTTTCTCTCCACAGCTATTACTTATGATACCTATATCAGGCCGTCCCCTAGAGAGCCTAATTGGTATTGATGTTATTAATGGCTGTGGTTCAGGAACTCTGTCTCTCAGTTGCGGTAGGGCATTTTGCTCTCAGATTGCACCAAATGCTAATTATCATTTTCAGTGTATTGAATTTTAAATTGCATAAATGGGAGAGGATTATTTAAATCATTTTGCCTTCGGTGTGGTAGCAGACTTCCTACAGCTAGCTTACATCATTTGCTGGAGTGGATTTGGGGGAGAAATCATCTGTGGGCTGTAAGCATAGCCACGGCAGCCCTGAGCGGGAGGCTGCTGCTCCTGCATCACTCCAGTGCTTTCTGCACGAGCTACAACCATCTTTGGTTGTTTCGCTCTTGTCACGTTGAACAAGGAGAGACAGGATTTCTTTTTTTCTCTCGCTATTATTGTTAATTAAAAAAAAAAAAAAAAAAAGCTGACTGTTTCGGAAAGCTTCCCTTAGCCTGCAGAAAAACATCCACAGTACTATGTGAATGGGCCGGGAATTGGAGGGGAGGGCTGGGGAAATGCCAACTGTGCCGGTCAGGTGTACACGGCTCGCACAGGAGCCGCTGCTGCAGCACTGCTGTGAGTCTTCCCTTTAGCAAAGGAAATATTACAACCCGCCTTCCCTTTGTCCTGCTGTACGAGACATGGACAGAATAGCCCAGGCACACACTGGAAAGAACTTTGCAGGCTGGACTTCTTGATAGCCTGTGAAAAGAGAGGGAAAGGGCTGCTGGAGACTGCCTGGGTATTGCTCCAAAAAGTGCACAAGTGGAGGAGAAGAGGGGCTGGCTGGCTCCAGAGTGTGCCCACCTTCCCTCATTACTTTGTTTGCACAGGGAGCTGCTGGCTGCACGGAAACAAAGCCAGGACGGAGCAACAGAGGGTTTGGTGCAGTTTCCCTTGTTTTGTGCTGAGCTCAGTGGATGGAGCTGGCTGTTTGGTACTTCTGAAAATCAGCCTGGAATCCCAGCCACAGCTCCAGTTCTGACAGTTTTATTATTCATCATTTGGTCAGTGAGACCAGAGGTTTCTTCTAGCCCAATTCTGCTTCTGCTTGGTTTAAGTGTCTGGTTATGTACTGTGTATGTGAACCGAAGCAACAGCTGCTTTAGCTGAAATATTAAAATAAACTCTAAAGGCTTTCCACTGTCTGTTGGTTTTCTGAAAAAATCTGATCCTTTAACCAAATTGTCCACAACAGTTAAGCAGAGAGATAAAACCATGTCCAGCCAAGAGAAAGGGATACGCTCGCGTATACTTAGATACTACATTATATTATTCTGGATTTAAATTACCTGGCAGCATCTTTTTAGCTTAACATACTCCTGTGTGAGCTTACCTCATTTTTACTGTGTTAGGGGAATCACATATAGTCTCTCGATCCTGCTAAGTGACCTCACATTCCTAACTAAGTTATATAATACTAATGGGAAATATTAAACATGAACCCCTCCCATTTTTATAATTAACAGCAACTGAAGAGCAATATAATCATAAACATATAAGTAAAGGTGAATTCTCTTTCCTAAAGGAACCAAGTCACCCTTCGTAGAAGTGCCAGAGATGGGAAGCCTCACCCACACTGGTTCCTGTCACAGGCTGAGAGCAGCTCCTGGTCCTCCATGCCTGGTTCTCTTTTCAGCTGAGCAGTGGTTTTGTTAAAGTATCAAAGAGGCATAGCATTGAAACAACTAAATAGAGCCTTTTAGATCAATCTGCTTTTTATACATGACAATTACAGGTTCCCTAGACAAGCAGTCATTCAATAGATACAACATTAACACAAGCCACCCGTGTGCTCATCATGCAATAAAACTGTTGGTGTACATTTGGGAAAACACTGCTTGTATTATAAATATATACATTTGCTTTGTGTGGGAGCTCCTCTGCTCATCCTTCCATAAGACACAGAGGGGACAGTGAAAATATTGGATGAAACACCTCACAGTCTGAGAAGAGAAGGGGTATTTCCCTGGCTTCTGGTAAGAAATGCAATTAGCCTTCCAAACCACCATTTCCTTCCTTCTGTGGGTAGCATGGAGAGTGCAGACATTTACAGGGATCAAGTAGGGTCATGAAAGATGGTGAGCGACAGGGAGGTTTTGTCACCAGATCCCTTCAACGATGCATGGGAAACCCACAGCCTGCTCTGCACCTCACCTGAGATGATAGGAATCCCCACGGATGCCTGGCGTGGAGGGTCAGTGAGGTCTGAAGTCAAAGGCAGCTGTTTTCAGTGAGCTGATCTGAGCGTGGGAAGAATGATATCTTTTTGATGATGCTTCCCCAGGGGATAACCATGTGGGAATTATAGCTATAATGTGGTACAGTTTATTTAAAAGACAGTGCTTTACTTAAGCGATATGTGACCGTAACTCAGGAGTTAGTCTTTGCTGGTGGTTGGTTCTGAACTAATGATTTGATTATAGTAAGTTTAAAAAAAAAAGACATTAATCTCTAAGGTGTCTAAGCTAGTAAAGCAGGAAAAGAAAGTAAGCGTTAAGGTACAGAGCATGCTAAACTGAAATATTATCCCTAAAAGCTTTTTTAATCACATGCCCGCTGTAAATAAACCTGCACTAGAACAGGCTGCATAGGCATTTCTGTGGCTTTCTGCATGACTGAGAAGTTAAAAATATGGCTCCTGACTTGTGACGTTACAGAGCTTCAGCTTTTGTTGTCTTATATGCTCCAGTAGCCCCATGAGTCCTGGTCTCCACTGAAGTTAGCTAAGGGAGATTTAATCACAGGTCTAAGACCTACATTTTCTTCCGCCTTAGACTCAGTTAGGTTTCGATTTTTCAGATTCCTTATTTCTCCTACTACGTCTCATGATATACAACACATACAGTTGTACTTGCACAGCCAAAACGCCAGAACCCTCATGCTTTAGTGATCATAAGATGACTAAACAAACATAAGATGACTAAACATAAGATGACAAACATAAGATGACTAAACACCTCAGGATAAAATGCCTGTCAGGGACTCCCCAATTCGAATTTCTCAGGACATTGCTTTGTGATTCTGTGATTCTGTCCTGTTAAATCTAGCAGAAAGAAAACAGGCTCTTTGTTTCTTAAGACTTTGTTTCCTTCCACTATTTCTTTCCTCTACTAAACCACAGATTGTAATCCTGTTTGTCATCACAAGCTGTCGTGGGAATTATGATATGATGCCGTTCTCACTGATGGCAAAACTCGTTTTGACTTAGGAACACAGGCAACCACATTGTGTAAACTTTTTCCTCAGTTTATATGAGATAGAGTCAGCCCTAAGGTATTAAATGGGATAGAGTAAAACATTCAGTTCTCAAATACAGAAAATAATTAGAAAACACAATGTTCTAGACATAAGAAATATAATCTCAAATTGATCTGCTTCTGTCAGAGATTTTAAGAAATGTCAGCATCCCTTACTTACTGAAAGATACTTTATTCACCAGGCTCAAGGTGTTTGAATGTCTTATGCAAGGCACTTCAGACAAAATTAGAGATTACTGACGAAAAATTTGTTCCAGGCTTTCTGCTTCCTGCATAAAGATAGTGCAAACCATCCTGCAGAAGGACATGATCTGAGGTGGAGCAAGAGAGGTGCTGGTACTATTCGTCCTAGAGTGGTTTATGGCAATGCAAGGTGATGTTCTGGGAACTGAATGAATGCCCAGGACTAGACTTGCTATAATTTGCTCTCTTGTCAGGGTGTGACTCTGGCTTTGATATCCTTTTGTCATGAAGAAATCTTGATCAAGACTTCAATCCCAGCCACTGTTTTCTTCCACTGCTCTTTTGTCCAATCAATATTAGCACAGGCAGTGAAATCTGGCTTATGAGCACTGGTGTCTATCTTGATCCATTAAAAAAAATGGAAAGAAAGAAATCAAAGCATCAACAACTACACATTTTTTTTCTTATAGAACATCTGTATTACAAAGGAGAGGTTTTGTGAAGAAAAATATATAGGGTATCATCGGGTGCAACACAATTATCCGCAGATTTCCTACTGTGTTTTTATGCACCTGGAGCAAGGAATGTACTTTCAATCTATTTTTATTTTACTTTATGGAAATATACAGCCTAAGAATAATATTATACAAAATCACCATGGATTATGAGAAAACATGAAGCTCATCCTCTACAAGATTCCTCACCTTGAGTCTCTTCATTGATGCTGCCTGACAAAAAGATAGGCAATCTCTGTATCTGCAAGTGATCATACCTGAAACTCTGTACTTTCCTCACCTACTTTAGTGCATTGCAGTCGGATGAAGGTACAGCCAGCTCTGCTCAGCAAATTGCAGAGGTTATCAAAATACGCTGTAAACCTTGAGAGGTTTACAATGAGGAATAGAAAATGAAAGGTTTCATACTAACAGTGGAGATAATGAGGGAAGAGATTCAGACAGCACACACAGCTTCTTTTCTACACTCATCTCTAGAGAAAAGGCAGGTCATTCTGTTACTGGGGAAATGCCGTGAGTCGGAGTTTAAAATTGGAACTCAGAAATTGTTCAGAAACAAACTGAATATATGGAAGGTGAGTGAGCAGGAGAATAAGGTGGAATCAGCTCTGAGAGCCACCTCATCTGTGACATGGTTGGCAAGGGAAGTTCTCAAGGAGGAAAAAAGAAGGCATTGGAAATGCTTCTGTAGAAGGAAGACTTCTAGGCAAAGAAAAAATAGACGTACATATTTGAGCTACAAAGTAGATTTTAACCAAACCCATGGATGAGGACCCTGAGAACAGCGTGTCTTTCCTGCTCTCAGGACGATCACACCAGTGGACATAAACTACACTCACACATTTGACAGCAACTTCCTGACATGGGCAGCAGGTGGAGGTTTTGGTGGATACCCGATGGCTGGGTCCTCTTCCTGCTAGCTCAGCGCCTCTGCTCCATCTCTGGCTGCTCTTCCCAGCAGGTGTTTCGCCATATGTCCCCCTCCTTACACTGTTTTCCCCATCTGATGTAGCTGATCCTGCTGAGAGGGTTTGGGGTCCTACTGTCCTTTTGCAACGTGTCCACCTCTGCAGATTTGGGAGATGCTTTCCTCTATCTTATGGCCAGTGAATCTTGAAATGCTTTCCTGGCCACCAGAAAGCCTGTCCTTGGGAGGGTTGAAAACCTTCCTCCCTCCCCAATCAGGATGGCCTATTGCCTCCTGATTGGGCCATTTTCTGGGGAGATTGAGGGCATAAGTTTCAGTTCCTCCAGCCCAAGATAACGGTTAAATAGGTGTATCCAGCTGAGATCTCCCAGTTGCTTCATAAGAATCACAAACCTCTTTTAGCTGGTAAATAAGGCAGATAAAAGGGACATGTCCCATGGCAGTCTGTCATCTACCACACCTAATCCCTGAAGTTAGCCCTCCAAATATAATGGTTTGTTTTTCTGCTCAGCTCAAGATACACAACTCTATGGACGTGAATAGGAAGTTCCTGTGCACATTACATCCACAGCATTTCTGATTGTAATATAATTTTGACTTTCAGGAAGGTGGTCAGGCATGCAAATGCAAAAGGAACTGATTCTGATGATAACGATAAGGACAACCAACTAACAAAGGCGTGTTTGGTGTTTAGCTCATGTTCCCTAAGACAACGGCCTGACAATAAAAGGGAACAAAAGAAAAGTGATGGATGAGAGTAGGACTGGTGAGAGGAAACAAAACATAGCTGCAAACAAAGAAAGTGAAATAATAGTGAGCCTTTAAACAAGGCAGTGCTTTCCTGCAGAACCTACATGGCACAAAATTCACATAGACCAAAAAGACTGGTTGTTGAACATATGTATATTTGTAAACTAGAGGTAGTTTGGAGTCAGTGAAAGGATAAGGACTAAGTGGACTCGACTAAAAGGAACATTAATTGGGTCAGTTGAGCCTTGAGCACACATAAAATTTCGAAGACTTATTTAAATAATATTCCTATTCTGTATTTCAAAGGAAAAATAATCTCAGAATCAACCATTTCCCTATTTTCAGATTTTGCAACACAAAATTTGCCTTTTAATATTAGGACAAAAACTGACAAATATAAAAACTCAATGACTGGATCTGTTTCTCTTCTTGTTGCATCCAGTTTGAATGAAATAGAAATAATAAAAAGTATCAAGGCAAGTAACCAGACTTAGGCTTAATGCTTTCCAGTGCAAATGGATACAGATGCTTTGGTTTCCTTTTACAGACATTTTAGAAACCCCTTCAGCTTTCTCTTTCTACACCATAATCAGAAGTCATTAAAAATGTTTAAAAATAATAAAAACAAAAGATGTATTTTAAATAAGTTTTTTTTTTTCTATTTTATCATATTTTTTTCACTACTGAGTTTAAACATGGTCTAATTCTAAAGTGAAATGAGATTCCACTTCATTGTTAAGTCTCATTATAATGTATGTATATATGATACGTGGTCTACTGAATTTCATAGCATTTACACAGGGGGCTCCTACACTGAAAGAATCATGGTGGTGCAGATAAACATAACAGGTTTTACCATCTGCATTTCCTTTTGGAAATATAGGCAACAGGAGACACGACTGTATTTTTTTCACAGGTACTGGAAACCACAGACATCTCTCTTCCTCCCCGGCCTTCCCCCATCCGTAATCTGACTAAAGAGAGAACGGACTGAAGAGAGTATGCCCTCCTCCCCCGGGAGAGACCTGGTGGCTCCAAGCACCCACGATCGCATGGCACTTCCACCATATCAGGACGGACAACTCCTGGTAGTTCCTCAGTGCTCCCACCTGCCAACCTCAAACACCAGTCAGCAATTAAAAAACAAAACAAAACAAAACAAAACAAACCAAAGAAAGTGAATCCCGAAGAGCAGAGCATTTCACAGACCTTTGGATGAGGAGAAAGGTTTGCTGGGTGAGAGTTAGCAATGGATCGGTCTGGTATGGAGATGCAATCATTGTGTTCATACAGCCATCTGAAATTTCTGGGAAACACTGGTATGCCACTGCTGGCCCTTATTGATCCACATACAAACCCATGCATAACCACGCACTTGCCTATGTACACGTGCCTTTTAGATATCTTCTAAAATGGAGATGTAAACTTGGACAAAACTAACTCTGGCCCCTCTGGACTGTGTAGGGTGAGGCTGTTAAAACCTTAAAAAATCTGATCTCTATGTCACTGGGGAGTATCTGCAGATTTAATTTCTAGCTACTATGATCTTTGAAGGGGGGAAGGATCTGGGGCTTTGTTGTCATCTTTTCTTTTCTTTTAATTCTACAGGCTTCTCAGCGAAGGTTCCCCCCCACACACACCTTATCCCAAGTAAATCATTTCATGTATCCACACAAAAGATTCCACTCGTACCATGCAGAACAGCAGAGTAAAATTATCTTCCCAAGTGAGAAGTGTGATTAACACTTGTTAGAAAACCCTTCAGGACCATTTGCAGAAATAGCTTAAGTTGCGTTGTTTGTATTAGCACTCTGAACTATTCCCAGGCCGAGACCAGATCTCTGTGTTTGCTCAGGCATGAGGGGAAGTGTTAATGTTTACTGAGCCAGAAAGCTGTTGCTTAAGGAGCTTAATTAAGTTTATCGTTCCTGGCTTATGGTGCCTCAAGACAAGTCACAGAATGCACTGAGCCACCAGAGAAAGGCAGATAAGCACAGCACTCTTTTCCGTGTTTTCTGAGTAATGACTGCAAAGAGAAGAAGCGTTGGTCAGAAAATAACACCGTTGCTGGTAATGTTTTTCTTACCAAATTCTCACTGTAACAGAAGAATGTGAAAGTGGAAATAATTAAATTGTGCACTGAAAGGCATATATTTCATCCGAGCTAAAGATATTTATCTTTGTTGAAATAATCAGACGGGGTTGCTGTGCTTCATGCAATTAAGAAATACTTGGTATTCATGTTTATTTGCCATTTACAAATGAAAGCCCCTGGGATATGATAACTTAGCTGGAACTGTTCATCTTGAATTTAACGCTTGGAACCCAGCCCAGTCCGCAATAATCAAAGATTATTACCTGATGGGTAGGACTGGAGAAAATAAGCACCCAGTTTTCCCTCCAGCTACTGGGTGACTTTGGTCAGAGTACAGGAGCCGCTACCCCAGGCAGGGCAGGCGCCTGCCAGCCCACCTGCAGGCTCCAGCGCTGGGTGCTCAGAGCACGGCCCGCAGAAACAAGGAAAATATCGATTCTTACCCTGACTTCCTAAGTCAGACAGGATAGCCAAGTGATCATACTTAATACTCTCTGACATATCTGTTTTATCTGTGTCTGATCCTTTTTAGAACTTCTCTACGTTTTTGGTCTCTACAGCACCCTGTGGCAATGAGTTTCTTGATTTAATTACATATTCTATGAAAAAACATCTTCCATTCATTTTAAGCCTGCTACATGGCAATTTTATATGATGGCTCTTCTCATTATGAGAAACAGTTGTTTGCTATCTCTTTATCATTAACAATTTACAGATACCTAATACAATTCCTTAAGTCGCCTTTTTTTTTTTTTTTTTTTCCTAAGCTGGAGAGCCCTGTAATGTTTACTCCCCTCACCTAGATGCTGTTTCCAGTCTCTTATCCTAACTGCTGCCTTCCTGTACCTTTTCTAGCTATACTGCATCCTCCTTTGTGACAGTGGAGCAATATTCCATGCAATACTCAGCACAGTTTCACCATAGGCCCATAAGGTGTAACAATGATGGCTTTTATTTCAGTTTGATTTCTGCATTTTAATGAATTGTTGATAGCTTAATCAATGCCTAGTACACCGAAGTGTCATTTCCACCTTTGCAAGACATGCTTACTCCCTCAAATATAAAATATTTACTTTTGTTTTACTATTTTATGACTCCTGCTGTTTACTTTTGACTGGCTTCATCATTTGTAAGCAGCTTGCTTCTTCAACTTAGATTTGCTGTGGTTATTTTGTATGAGCGTTTGTGTGTGCTTGTGTGTTGGTGCCTTTTCCATCTTTGCAGGGATGCTGGATGTGAACACCTCAGGCTCACCACTGCAGTTATTCCTCCACAGCTGTATGTGGAAATAGCTCCTGCAGGATGCTCAGGACTAGACCTAGAGTGGCTTTGCCACTTGTGGGTTATCTGACTAGTTGGGCCAAGAAGTAGTTGTTTATGGAATCTAAAACTGTCATTTCTGAATAACACCATGCTGTGTACTTTTTCCTAGTCCCCCTGCAGACAGCTGAAGTCTCCCAGTGTAAACCTAGCTGATCCTTGCAGCCTTTAATCTGTGGTTGTTTTGCAGTGTTGTCAGCGCCCCATCAAGTCACCAGCAGTACAGCCCTGATCATCAGGTGGATGTATGATGCCTGACGTGACTCGTGGAAGAGGTAAGCGTTTTGTCTGAGCTCCTCAGGCAGGCTCGTGACCTCTCTGGCACAGGGAGGGACAGGCACTTGCAGAGGGTGGCTCGCTCTGCCTCGTTGGTGCCCTGCCTTGGGACACGGTGGAGGGTGCTCCGGATACGCCTGTCCGACCTCCAAGCACAGGACAACTCCTTTGTGACTGCCATTCCCAAATTTCAACCAAAATTAATTCTATGGCACATTTTCATTATTATCAGTTTGAAACTTAGTGACTACTTCTCCTCTAAATCTTCTCTGTTATTTAGATATATCGCACTCTGGTATTACAGCATCCCACTGAATATCTTCCTGCAAGTTTCCCAGGAGCCTATTATTTCAAACATTTAAAAATAATTGTGCTAGTTCACTCATCTCATTTCTTTGACTCCTGGCATTGACACAAAGCACTTTTACATGGAAAGTTGATCTAATCCATTCTCATATACCCAATTTTATGTGGAACGTTTGCACTGATCTTTCTTGATTCCTATCTGGATTTTGTCATTTTCTCTCACACGTGCAGAGCGTTTCTGCTTTCAGCCTGTAGAGGATGAGTCACTCCAACTTGCATGCTCTCCGGCACCTGTCATCTTTTCCTCTGTCCTACATTTAAAATCTTTTCTATGGTCTCTTTTTAACCTTGAGTGCTAGCAGACTCATTCCACTCCATATTTAAAGTTGTGGTTTTCACCCATTCTGTGTCTGCCTTTATCCTGTTTACTGGAATACTCATCTGTGAAAACAAAGACTCTTAAACACAATACTTGAGATGGTCAGGGAAAAGAAATTTCATTTGATAAATATGAATGTGTGTGATGTCCTCATAGGAAACTTAACCACACAAGTCCAACCCAGAAAGAGAGCAGAGACACGTGGTGAGTCTGTCCATCTTACTGACACCATGAGAGTTCAGTAAGGAGGAACTGCAAAAACAGTTCATGCACAATTTATGGAAAATAGAGATGTGTGATTTTAAACAAACAAAAAAATCAAGGATTTCACAGACCTGTTACAAAAATAAGGAAACATGCACACTATGCACAGAGGTGAATATTTTTAAGTAAACGATTTATTGAAAATTCTGTTCTCAGCTCCCATATTCAGTGAGGCATGCTATTAAGCTGAGCTAATTTCTCCTGTCTGTGTGATGAAGCCATTCCCCCAAGTGCCGCAGTGGTTCGCACGTGCAGCACAGAGGCTAAGGACTGCGAGAGCTGCAGAAACAAACCCCATATCCCCCTCCTCCAGGGAGTGCTCCCAGCGAGCTTATGCCACCTCTGCTTTCCACCCTTGATATCCATCCAGGTTTCTCCCGCTAGTTGGCCTTTGAGAGGGAATCCCATCTCCATACAAAGCCCATGAAAATAAAGCTGCTCCTCCTGCCACGTATTTTACATATAAATGTTGGTTATAATTATAGCACTAGAACATCTTTATCTGCCAGAGAGTCTGCCCTGCACCTGCTCTCCTACCATGGGAAGAGAGCAATGAGGGAGAACAGAGACGGCAGCAGGAATTGAAAGAGAAACCTACTCTTCAGAAAAAGCTCCATCAGTTTTCTTCAAGTAAATTATTTGTAGTCCTCAGTGTGGGGAAAAACAAGCATGGCTCCTCTGCTGTTTCTTTGCTCGTGGATATAAACAGTGTTGTGAAGCACATCTCAGCTCTTCAGCTCTTTGAAGAAGTTCAGTGAAAGGATTGGTCCTCAGAAGCTGGTGTTTTCTCTTTTCCTGGCTGCACAGGCAGAGATCTTGCAACGTCAATAGAAGCTTTCTTTCCCTCCCACTCGTGGGAACGTGTTTATTGATGGTGGGGCAACAGCTGGGAGCTGACGTGACTCCCCTGGAGCTCAAAACTAAAATCACTGCAGGTTTCAGAGGGAACCAGGGTAGGCTTTAATATTGCATTTCCTTTTGAGGCTGTTGAATCCCCTATAGATTGCCAGCTTGATGCCAATCAGCACGAGATTTTTATCTGATAAAAGCAGAAAATACATGAGGAAATGAAGCCTTCACCTACTCTGCAGTTATTACATGGCCCTAGTTTTTAGTCATAGCTAATATAGGTCAAAATTCAAAGAAAAAGACTTAATTTCAACTAGGTGCTTGACAATATATATAACAGAACATATATGTGTTAAGAGTTGCTTTAACAGACAATTCACTTAATATTTGCACAAATTAGCTCAGCACTTCCTATTCATGTCCTCTGAATCCCCTTTAAGTAAATCAGTGAATAAATAAAACAGACATCAAATATGCATGCTTAAATGTATTTTAAATACTTGTTTCAGACAAACAGCTGTTCAATTGGTATGCATTTCAAACAATATTTTAGTTTGGAGCATTTGCCTAGTGCTAATGTCATGTACAGTACGAGTTATCTCTTGCGGTGCTGAGATAATGAATACACAAGGTAATCATTTCCATGATGAGATTTGCATTTCATCTGGAAAACATTCTGAAATTCTTTGCATTTAAATTTTTTCTTCATAACAGCAGCACCATTTAAATACATATATATATATATACTTGTCAAAAACTTAGGTACTTATAAAGAGATATCTGACAAGGTTTCTATTTTTTATGTGTCAGTTTCTAACTAGGTCATATTCATTCAGGTAGAAGTGTCTTTAAAACATATTTCTTATATATATATATATACATACATATGTATGTATATACACTCTGTGAAGCTAAGAAAAAGTAACTGGTGAGACTTTATAACGTCTACTATAGCCATGAAGTATTTCAACAAGAAGAAAAAAGATTGATACAAACTGTTATTTTGGGTAAAGAACTAGTTTAAGAAGACAGTAGGTGAAAGTAATGGAAAAATTTCAGACTTTTTTTTTTTATACTTATGCTGCAGTAATGCCTGGAGGCCAGAGAGATATTTGGCTGACTAAGAAAATGATAATTGTTGGGAGACTTCTGTTCCACAAAGCAAAGCCACCTTGGTAACCTGGCAAGTGGGATCTGTGGAATTCTTAAAGCCTACTAAGGAAAAAAAATCTGACAGGAGAAAATTTAAAAGGTGAGACAAGAAAATTTACAATTTTACAAAAAGATACCACACTGATTTGCAATTCTGTATTTTATATTTTGAACACTAGATTGTACAAGAATGCAATGTGTGACAATGAGAGTGTGGCTACAGTTCAGGGAGGAAAGAAATCAATAAAACATTGAGTAGAGGAAGCTGACAAAAACATGGAGGTTGTAGCTTTAAAAACTCTTTGATAATGATCTTTAAATTATTTAAAAATGACAAATTTATGCCTGCCAGAGAAAATTTAGAATAGAATCATAGAATAGAATCATAGAATATACCCCGAGTTGGAAGGGACCCACAAGGATCATCGAGTCCAACTCCTGGCTCCACACAGGTCTACCCAAAAATCAGAATTCAGACCGTGTTTTTGAGGGTGTTGTCCAAACGCTTCTTAAACTCTGTCAGGCTCGGTGTCGTGACCACTTCCCTGGGGAGCCTGTTCCAGTGCCCCACCACCCTCTCAGTGAAGAACCTTTTCCTGATATCCAGCCTGAACCTCCCCCGTCACAGCTCCATGCCATTCCCTCAGGTTCTGTCGCTGTCACCAGAGAGCAGAGATCAGCGCCTGCCCCTCCGCTCCCCTCGTGAGGAAGCTGCAGGCCGCCATGAGGCCTCCCCTCAG
>VXAA01003990.1:434488-498104 GCA_013399115.1 Anseranas semipalmata
GGCCTGTCCGCCGCCGGCTGCGGGGCCGGGGCCGGGCCGCTCCGCCTGGCCTCAGCGCCTCGGGGCTGCGAGCTGCCGCCGTGACGGCTTCCCGCACTGCCCGGCTCCCAGCTTGCTTCGGCCGGCGGGCAGGGCCGGGCTGCCGGGCTTTGAGCGTCTCCCTCGGGTTGCAGACGGGGTAGGGTGGTGGCTCAGCAGCGTAGCTAAACAGTAACTTGTCCTTCTCCTTTTGGAAGGCGGTGTGATAACGCCTCCTGTTCAGCCTGTCCGGATTATCTCAATTTTCCTCTTGCGTAGACACAGCCTTTTCAGCTTAAAATTACGGCGTGCAACTTAAAGTTTACGTTTGGGGGGTTCGTCTTTGGAATGTTTTGGAGGGCACTTGGTCTCTGTGAGCCTCGCTTGGAGAGCGAGCTCAGTCAGTTTGGGACCCAAAGTGCTGGTCTAACGCAGCATCACATGACTTGTGCCTGTGTGCCCTTTAGTCTTCTCATTTCTGATCTTCCTGCAGTTTTGTAAGACCATAGTTCTTTATCTCTGTTCTCTGCTGTTAGTATTTGGATCAAAGGGATTCCCGTTCTGTGGTGCTCTTGGAAAGGAAAGTGATAGAAAACCTTAAGATCTTGTTCTGCTTCTAGCCCTGGTAAGCCAGTAGATCTCTCACCTGGCTTTCTCTGGGTGAGACTACCAGTTGCTGTAGGGCTTGCAGGTGGTCTTTCTGAATGCAGTGGAGGTGAACTTTCTTACCTTTCCCTACCTAGCTGTGATTTTCAAATCTCTCTTCTTTGTTGCTCATAGGTTTTCAGGCCATAACTCAAATGACACTGATAAAACTTTACCACTGCAGGAGGACTTGGTACCTGCAGTTTGCTTTGGGAAAAGTTGTCTAAATGTTTGATGTTTGAGAATACCCTTGCTTGGGTTACAAGACAGGAAGCTTCCTTAAGCAGCCTTACTGCTGTGTAGGGCTCTCAAATGTCAGTGAAGATTCTGGGTTGCGTTATTTCTTGTTTTGCCCCAGTCTTCTTTGGGAGCTTAGAAAAGTGTATTGAATGTCTCTTTCTTCTTTTAGAGTTTAATAATGTTTGTGCGTTTGTTATTTTTCAGGTACCTTTAAAACCAGGAAGGAGCCTTATGGATTGGATTCGATTAACTAAAAGTGGGAAAGACTTGACTGGTTTAAAGGGGAGGCTAATTGAAGTGACTGAAGATGAGCTTGCTAAGCACAACAAAAAGGAGGACTGCTGGATATGTATAAGAGGTTGGTTGCTGTGATGTTGCTTCTGCATTTTTTGCTTAATCTCTCCTCTGTACTTAACACAACAAAACAGGAAGCAACCACCAACAACAAAAACAAGAAAACTTACCCCAAAATAAAATAGTGTTCCATCTATGTTTAGGCCAGGTGTAATCTTGACATAATATGGCACAATTTTGTCCAAGGGGGCAATTTTATGTAACAAAGCTTTTCTTTTGGTTTCAAGCCTTTCTTAAGCGGTCTTCCAAGTGGGCATATTTCACCCCTATTGTATGTTTGCATAGAAAAATAATAAGACACAAGAATGTAGGTGATGCCTCAGACAACAAGGGCTTAGCAAGAATAAGACATTGAAAATGCTGACTTGTACTTAGTGTCTTCAGTCTTGGATTGTTTATTATCCTCAGCAGCTGAAGATTTTTAGTGATTGCTTTAAAGCATCTAAAGACACAAAAATATATTAAAATATGGTTTAGATCTGTAGGATGGTCTCTGGGAAATAAGTGTGTGTAGGCCCATGTACTACTTCAGAAAATTTAGAAAGGCAAGTGACAATTGCCATACAGAGCAATTGTTGCTTGTATGTGGCATAACAAATATCTGTGGTAACTCACACTGTTGGTTATTACTTTTATGAAATTTTAGCTCAAAAGTTGGAATTACTGTATGTTATGCAATGACAATGTGCTAAAGGTGATTTGGAGCAATAGCCCTAGCTAGAAGAGTATTTTCAGTGCTGAAGATGAAGTTCCTAGTTGTCTTACAGAAAGTAGGAAAACATCTGCTCTCCAGTTTAGTCATTTAGAGGCTAAAATACATTAAAATTGCTTTAAATTTGCTATGAGATAACAACACTTCTATGAAAATAGATAAAGATCAGAGCAGCTTATGTGACCTCTCTGTAGGAAGGCTGTTTCACGTTACTGGTAACTTCTTTGATCTGGTAAGGAATTTAGCATAATGTCATCTCTGAACTCCAGCAAAATTAAGCTAAGAAGTTCTTTACAAGGATGGCCCTTTTTGTTGGGGTGAGAGTGAAAGTAAGGGTAAAATGTCATTCAGTGCTAGCTTTTGAGCAAAATAATAGGATTGTTAATGCCCTGTGTACTTCTCTTGCACATAATAGCAAAACTACAGTGGGAGGAGAGCTAAAGAAAGCCTCCTTACTGTGCAAGTCTGTTCATATCCCTCTCAAAAAAACAAACATCTACTACTGGAGGCAGAATCACTGCTTAAAAATGCTTCAGTTTTGTTTTTAATCTCTTACTCCTCCTAAACTGCATCTCTGAGGCTTCTTTTTACAAGAACTCCATTACACTGCTTCTGTATCTGTCTTTAATTTTTCACATCTCTGCCTTTTTGTTGTTCTGGAACTACTAAAGGAAAAAAAAACAATATAATTGAGAATCCTGGTGGACTATCTGTAAACCTGATATGGGGACAAGTAGTAAAATAAAACCATTGTGGAAAAGCTAACTGAAGTCTTTGTCTTGGTGTAGTTAAATTGTGGCTCTCTAGGAAAGAGCAGAAAGTGAGAGGAATGTGAAGTAGAAGAAAATCGGGAGTTAACTCTAACTGGTTCAAAAACTGGCAGGGTGATCATCAAAGAGCTGTCATATAGGGTGCAAGTATATTAAATGGGATGGCAGGGGGTTTAAATAACAGTGTGAAGGGTATATAAATGAGATTTCTTTTGCTCGTGTAAGTTAGATGGTAAGTTGAACATTTGGCTAACATTCAGGAGTTCCTAAGTATTTGGTTCTTCCCTAGTGCATTTTCTTGTGTGCGGTACTCAATGCTGCACACAAGATGGCATAGTGGATACATCCATCAGAACATCAGGTCAGTAAAATGTGCAAAAATCCTTTCTTTGTCCAGGAGGGTTGTTCTTATGAACTAGGATTGTCCCAGGTATGTGTCTCCCCCCACCCAGTGCTGAATGCCTACCTTTTTCTCTGAAGTAATGAACCTTTTTTTAATGTGTTAAAAACTTATTATGCAAACACTGTCACAGTTCCACTTCTGGCAGCTTCCTGTTTTGATAATGTTATATTTCTTGAAATATTCTGCTGGATAGACCTGCAGTAGTTCTGCAATAACAACAACATGTCTGTAGTTAAATCTATAGTTAAATGTTTATAGCTGCATTCTCCAAGCTCTAATTACTCTGGCTGCGTGGCAACAGTAATTAGACTTCATTATTTCAGACCCATGAAGCATTTTTAAAAAAGAATTACAAAGAGTAGTACTTGCTTAGAAAGAATGCTGAGCCCTTTTATTGGGACAGATTTGTTATGAGTGTTATCAGCCTTTAATGAGTGTGGAGTATGTTAAGTTTTTGATGTTGCTGAATCTGTACAACAGAAGTTTTGTTGCTGATGGTAGCAGTTTTTCTTTCTGGAAGACAGTTTCATCCCATGGGCATTTTATTCCATAGGTGATGGGTGGCAGGGAAACAACTGTGACAGCACATCAGCAGTAATTTAATTGGAAGGGATAGCAAAAACAATTCTGTGCACTAACTGGCTCAATTTTGTGTCTGTTTAAATTGGCCTCTGGCTCTCATACCCCTTAACTAGACAGTAACATGTTCAACTTCAGGTGTTTATTTTGTTCAAGTCTTAAATCTGCACATTTTCTCTAGATGTTCACTGGGACAAGTGGAATGGCACTGTAGAATTGACATCTCCATTTAATAAGATATGTCTTGGGCAATATATGATTGTGTAACTTCTGTTTCTGGTTTTGGAAATTTATACTGTTCTGAAGATGTCTGTTGGTTGCCATTACACTGTGTAATATATACTGACCTTTCCGCTGTTTCTGGAGGTGGGAGAGTAGTCGCAGTGGTTGTAGAAATGTTACTCACATATTTTTATATTCCATTTTCTGCAGGATTTGTATATAATGTCACACCATACATGGAATATCATCCCGGTGGTGAGGATGAACTAATGAAAGCAGCAGGAACTGATGGTACAGATCTTTTTGATCAGGTGAGAACAACTGGCAACGAATGGCACTTGCTCACCAAAAGGTATTTTGAAAAAATGCATGTTTTCTGGTTACTTTAGACCATTCCAGTGGAAATGGTCATTCAAACCTTTTGAGGTCTAGGGGAAGGTAGTGGGTTACTGTTCAGAATTGCACTTACATGTGCTGAAAGAGGCAAGTAGTTTTAAATTTTGTATCAAAAAACAGGAATGAAAATGTTCCTTTATGTTGTTGAGGTTATACTTCAATTTGACCATTTTATTATTTTTTTTTAGCAAAAATAGCAATTAAACTTGCAACAACTTGAGATACCTCCTTAATAAATTACTGCATTGACTAATTGCTGTCAGTTGAGAAGCATTTTCTTGTCAGAGAACTTTTTTTTTTGACACATACTTATATTCTTTTGCCTGTTAACTTGGTTGCTGCGTTATCAGCAAACAAAGTACTAAGAAAAAGTGCTGGGGCTGCTATTAATTGATTGTGAACAAATCACAAAATGACAGTTGGTCTCTTCTTTGTTCACAATTTCTTTAAATGTTTTGAAAAAAATGAAAAGAAAAGGTCTGCAGAATGGGTGTTCTTTCTGTAAGGAATCACTTGCAAATCTTGTGCTGTAAAAGATGATTCATTGAGTTGGTATTTTTTACAAACATTATTCTAAAAACCTTGGCTCACAAGGTTTTTCTGAGAAACTGGGAAAGAGCAGAAAGGAAATTTCCTCTGTTTCTGAAAAGAAATTGTTATTGCTTTACAGTTCTTGCATCACGGTATGTTATGCCTTTACTTAAAAAATGAATGAATTTAGCAGTGAATGTAAATAAAGGAAAGCTGTGATGATATTTTAGCTTTGTTTTGTTATCTTTGGTTAATCCTTTCAGAAATGAAGTGTAGGGTTTGGGCATAATTCTCTATTGATCATAAAGCTGCTCTGGTTTAAAGAAATGTTTATATTCTCTCCTGAAAGTTCATACAGTTGTGGCCTGAAATTCTGTAGCTGGATCACTGTCAAATGTTGTACAATATTCTCAGAATATTCTCACAGTCTTGGCAGCAGAAATGTTACCAGAAACCCATCAAATTGTTACCAAGTTCAGATACGTACTTGCTATGTTTTTGTTAGTTTGTTTTGTCATGGGAGTGGAAAACTGTGTTCAGATCCTTAAAATACCCAGTTCAGCTTTTTTTTTCTGGGTCATGTCTTTCCTGTTCTGGAGACAGTTCTGTTGTTATCCCCTCTGCTTTAGCATTCCGTGTCTGTCAGATACCGATCTATTTAAGAGTTTGGTAGGTTGCTAGTGTTTCTTAAATGCCTGAAAAACAACCGTCATTCAAAATTCTTCATTTCTTTCCATTATCTGCGTAAAAGGCAACTACAACTTGTGGATGGGACTTATCTCATCTGCTTAGCTTGTCAAGTTTAAAGTTTTTATTTTTAAATCTCTACGTACCTTTCAAATTTGTCATGCTGCATTCCCTTTCCTTTTCTGTTCTTGTGCTGTTATCCTGAATGCCCTATCAGAACCGACTTTTCTGCCATCCATTTCCTATGGAAGTTCTTCAGTTCTTGTCTGTAAAGCTACTGCTTTTTCATCACTTTATTTGACTTTCTAAAATAAATTATTTCCCAATAATTCCGTGGTTGTCAGATAGAAGCAGAAATATACCAATGTCGTAGGAGGTTTTGATGTGTCTAAACTACAATGCTCTATCTTTGTTTCTTCATGAGCCGCTTTCCCCATATTTGTGTCTAAACAAGGCTAATTTCCTTTGTGGTAAGGACAAGTTCTGTTAATCACACAGCACACATAAAAAAACTTTTCTGAAATCTTTCTTGTAACTCAAGGTTATGATGTTCAGACACTGCAATTCATAAAATGAATGAATTAAACTGCTGTCACATTCGGGGTCCTTTTTTGGTGTTTAAGTATGTGTTATCTATAGTAGAGGTAAAAATAAGTTCTGAAAATGGAAAAATTGGTGTCTGGGTCAAAAACAGAAAATAAAATAAAACCCTACAAAATGTATGATATTAACCACTATGCAAAAATGGTCTTTGTATTTTAGTTCATAGAGCAACAATATAATAAAAATTACAAATGTTGTGAAAACCAATTTTGTTAATATAGGTTCATCGTTGGGTCAATTATGAATCGATGCTGAAGGGATGTCTTGTTGGGAGAATGGCTTTCAAGCCTATTGCTGCTCCAAAAGGTGAGGGTTTTTAGAATGAAATAATTTATAATATGCTTTATTCCAAAGTTGTCTGGAATTTGCGAGAAATCCTGAATCGTCATATTTACAAAGAGAGTCTGTATTCAGACATAGAGATGAAGGCTGTTGCATATACTCAGTCTTTTGATAGTACATACCTGAAGATGAAACTATTTTATAAATGAAGACTTTTACACATAACGTGCTGCTAAATTTCATCTTTTGTTCAAAGTCATCAGAAAACAGACGTATGCATATATATAAATAAATATGTATTTTTCTCCCAAGGATTGCTCTTCTTCAGGTCCCAGGCAGGCAAACTGTCACGAGCAGCCCTCTGGTGTGATTTAGAACATCTTGAAATAAAAGTCCGTATTTTCACTCCGGTGGTTTCAGCACCGGGCATAGGTCTCAAAAGTTGCATATGAACTGAGATATGTGAATACAATTTATAGACAGTTACCCTTTCCAGAACATTTTACTGGGTCTGCTAGAGTTTGAATTTACTTGGAGAAAATTTTGCTGATTCAACAGACTTAGCAAAAGATTCAACAGATCTGAGCCAGGACAGCAAGAGATGTGGCATAGTGTCCTAAAATGCTGGTGATGGTTTCCAAAGAATTTACTCTTCAGTATTTGTTTTGGTTTGTAGGCCACAGTAAAAAAAAAATGCCAATATCTTGGAACCAGACGCTATTACTGAATGGAGGCCCTCTGTAAACATCATGTGAAAGCATGACAGAATTAATGTTTACAACTATTTTTCTCAGCTTCTGTGGCATCCTATAATTCACAAATTCAGCCATCTCTTGCAGCCCTTCAACTTCTGACAAGGGGCATGGCATACTTGCTCAGCACGTAGATCGCTTTGCCAAGCAGTTAGGTTGAGTTTGCTCTCTTTGTGAAAGGGAACAGGATTTTACATCTCTGTGTTGCTAGGTAGCTAATTCCATTGTAGAGTTTTTAAGCTGAGTGCTGCAATATATGGAGACACTTTGACAGTGTAGCAGCTTCGTAGAGTTGAGGTGTTATGGATAAGTTACTGCCACTTTGTCAGCTGAGTTAGAAATTTAAAAATAAACCTGACTTTTACTGATTTCATTAGTCTGGCTTTTCTGCAACTGGAAAGAATTCTTGTGACAGCAAGTCAGTAAAAAAATAAACATATCTTTGTTCCTGCCAGCTATGACAGTCCAATTTCTGCTGTTTACTTTTTCTCTGCTTTCTTCTGTAGTAGGACTGCTCTATCCATTTTGCTGTAGTAAAACTTGTGAGTTAAAGGTTACCAGCTGTGTGAAAGTGGTTTGGTTGCCTGTGTCTCTTTTGACCATTTCAGGCTTGAAATTTGTTATTTTATTAATTAAGAATAAAACTGGTAAGACTGTATTTGCTGAGATTCTTCACTGCAAAATTCTCAAAGTTTACTGTGATTTGTGGTGGGTTATATATCCTCCTCATTTAAATAGTGAATTATCGAAAACATGACAGACCAGCTTGACTATCAGGTAGCAATATTTCTTATCTTGTGTCCTTCCAGAAGACTGTATTTGGCAAAGTTTGGATCTGAAAATAGAAGAATAAAACACGGTTAAGGTGCATGTTTTTGCATATAGGATTAAATGGGCCCATATGTATAGAGGAAAGTCAGGACTTCAAATTACGGTCTAATTTACTTTCTTTTCATGACAGAGGGTGAGCTTTTGGCAATAGGACGAGCACTGGTACTTGCTGTTTGGCGCTCAATATGATGCGAGTAAGTCAGGTGTAGGCTTGTTGGGGCATTGCTGGAAGATTTGTGATTGTTTAGCTTAGTTTTGTTTCCTATGTTCTGGATTTTCTTTGGAAGATAGTACAAGTATTTACCCACTGAACTTTTTAAGGAAGCTGAAGCTTATTCTTGCATACATGACTAGCAGGAGACTCTTAAGTGCCCCTTCTGTAATGTTACAGAACAGTGGGGCTGTGCACTGCAACGCGTAGCATTTGTACTTGCTGCAGGCTGCTGCAGTAACTACAGTAGTAATCAGACATGTAAGAGATTATTTCAGTATCTCCCTTCTCCTTCTATCTCACTCCGCAAACCTTTACAGCATTAAGCTTTTTGCTATTATTTTGCTTGCCTTCCCTTCAGGGTACTCAGCTGTAAACATCAGCACAGACCTTATTTTGTTGTATGTACCTTTTACTTCTGCTGATGTTTCACACAGACACATATTAGTATATGTCCTTATGTAACTTCAGTGGTAACATAACTTGGGAGTTGGAATGCGTGTGCTCATTTGTATTGTGTCAATGAGATTAGGCTGAGAGCTATAGTATGATCCAAGGAAGAGGGAGATAGGGCTGTGTCTTGAAAATGCCTCTAACAACTGTCCTTAAATCTGCAATGCCCATTTCAGTGCAGTGTGTTAAAATGTAGTGAAATGAGAGTATACTTTTGAACTTAAACAATTCCCTTTAATCATAAATGAGATTTTGTGACTGACTTGCCTATCCTGGCAGAAAGCTTGAAGTGGTGTGTAGCAGAATATACAGAGAAATACAGCCTAAAACAAAAGTTTTGGGGGAACTGTCCCATGCATCCTGTGGAGTGTTTTCACCTCACAGTGGCACAACGTGAAAGGCTCTGATAAGGGCAATTCTTGATCAGCTCTGAAGTCCTTTTGCAATACTGTATGCTTGGTGGATTGTTCCAGGAACCTTTCCTTCGCTTCTGTCATCCTGGCATTTTTCCTCTAATACTGGCTGCTGTCATGGACGGCAGTGGGAGGGGTTCAGAAGCCCATAGTAAGGGGAGAAACATTCATCTTCTTGCTTTCATGAAAGGGAGCAGGAAGAGCAAATTGGATTATCCCACCTCCCCAAATCTGGCTCTTAATAAAGGAGAATATAAAAGGGGTCTTTATATGGGGGCATTTTGAGATATGCATGTAGAGAAGGCAGAAGGAGCTTGGGTACATCCAGAGGACTGGAAGAAAGATATGGGGCCAAGAGACACTAAGCCTTTGCCCTTGAGTTGAGAACCATATATATGAATTGACACTATGTATTCATCTACCTGGTCTTTATCTGCTTTTTTTCTACTAGTACTTACATTTTTTGTTGTTGTTTGGAGATCGTTGCAGCATACTGTAGATGTAATGAAAAGTTCAGATGATAACTTGTCCAATAAAACTACTTCACAGAAGAAACTTAAAGGAAGATTTTCTTTTTCCTGGGTTTCTGCCAAAGATTGGGTTTAGATAGTTGTAGGACAGATTCAGTGTCTACTATGTGTTGTCTTGAGACAAATGTCTTTCAAAGTCTGACAGACTTAGCAAGCTTCTTGGCTATGAAGCTTATAATTGCACAAGATAATCTGTGCTGTTTGTTTTGAAGAGTCAGATAAGTTCCTGTGTTTCCTACCCTTTAGTGCTGTACAACTTCTGGCATTTTTAGCTTTTTTATTATTATTATTACACATAATCTTTTGGAATGGTAACCAGCGCTGCATTTAATTGTGATGATTTGATATCTGAATCATGTTGGTCAATCTGTTAATGTTTTGGAAGGTTTATTTGGAGAGCCTTGCTTTGGCTTATTTTTATAGTGCGATGTGTACAAGTACTGTGCTGCAACTTCTTACTGTCGTGCTCGTTTTTCTTAATGCTTGTAGACATTTCTTCTACCCTGTCTGAAGAGAAGAAACAGCTTAATGGTAAGTATTCACCTGAGGCAAGGTGGGGAGTGAATCTTAAACTTACCTGAATATTATTTAATGCACGGTGCTTATCCAGACTTCTGTGTCTTTACGTTTGAATCTGATGTTGAGGCTGTAGTGATCTTTGGGAATTACAGAAGGCAAAATCCTAATCAGGTATTGCAAATTCAGTGATTAAAGGTGTTAGAAGATTGCAGTGCAGTAGTATAGAAAAGGGAGGTATGAGATGGACAAGCTTTCTACTCAAGGTAAATTAGAAATAGCTGTGTGCTATTGAAATCTGCCACTGCAAAAGTGCCAGGCTTTTTAATCCTTCTCTGTATCAGAAAAGCTAGGTGGCCATGGAGCTGGAGTAGCAGAGATGTGACAAAAATGAGGGTGACGCACAGAGTGAAGTTCATCACTGGGAAAACGAGTCGAAATGGAGGCGTATTAGTTTAGCATAGTGTGTCTGAACTACTAGAGGTGTAACTGTGAGAATGACTGGGCTGTTAATTGATGGAGCTCTAAGAGGAGAAAATGTAGTCCTGTGCTATACGAGGAGGTTGACGGTAGTCCTCATAGAGATAGGGAAGCATTCAAACTTTGCACAAGCCTTCACTGAGCCCTCCTTTAGTACTGGGGATAGCTTTGGTTGCTAGTGATCGAGAACTATGCATTCAATTTTGATCTTTTTAGGGAAAAGTTGTGGAGTGATTAGTCATCTTGGTATAAGAGGCTTCCTAAAATAATATGGCTTATGAAGTCCAATCAAATGAGGTGTGATGGGGGTGTGTTGGTGGAGGAAATAAGATGAACACCTGTGAAGGGAAGTAATACAGTTTGAGCTGAAGGCTGACCTTTTGGTGTGAAAGGATACAAAACGGTCATGGAAAAGTCCAGGCTTAATCTTAGGAAAAGGAGCCTAGAGCAGTCACGTTTTGGAATGGCAGGAGGAGCAGAAACCTAGATGTGACTTAGTCCAGGCAGAGTGAGAGGAAGCATACTCATTCATGCTTTGGTGAATTTGAATCTTGTTTTTCTTCTGTTCTCATACTGTCTTCCTTGCCATCGTCTTGTGCTCTGTGGAAGGAAAGGTCAGTTCCTGAGGTTTTTGTGCTGACTTTGACTGTTGTGGACATATTTATTTTACTTTCTAAGAGGTCTGTCATAGTCAGTTATTAAGATGAAAATTTCTGTAATATTAATGGTAAAATAAATGACTTTGGCAGTTCCACCATCTGAAAACAAGCTACTGTTTGAGTATAAATACATCAGAACTTGAAAATACGTATGACATGGAAAAGGGTGATGGGAGGAGAATTTGAGTTAGGGATTCAAGTACAGAAAACTAAATCTCATGGTTCAACCAGCTGGAATTCTTTAGCATAAGTAATATATGCATTCCTATTTTTCTTACTAATATTTGGAGTTTATAAATATGGATTGGGCTTGTTCTGGGCCTTCGAAGAACAAAGAAAACAATAGATACAGAAAGTTTTCACAGAATCCTAAAATAATTTAGGCTAGAACAAACATCTGGAGCTTGTTTGGTCCACTCCCTTGCTCATGGCAGGGTGAACTTTGATGCTAGATCAGACTGCTTGTGAGCAACCCCACCATCATGGGAAGGGAAGAGGTTTGTGGTGGTGTTTTTTATTGTTTTTGTTTGTTTGTTTTTTTAATAACATAACCAGAATTTTCCTTGATGCTACTTGTCAATTGCTTTCAGCTGTTTCCCTCTGAGAAGGGTCTGGCTATCTTCTCTATGCTTCCTTCCTTCCTACCCCCTTTTCTTTAGGTAGTTGAAGATTGCCCTGAAACTTCTCCATTAGCCATTTCTTCTGCAGGCTGAACAAGCCCAGTTCCTTCAGCTCCCTCTCATATGTTCTGTTCTGTGGTCAGTAGTTGGGCTGACCATCTTGGTGGCCCTTCCCTGGACTTGCTCATGTATATCAATGTCTGCCTAGCAATGGGGGGCCAAAACTGGACACAGTACTCCAGATGTGGTCTCACAAATGCTGAATAGAGAGGAAAAATTGCTTTCCTCAAGCTGATCGCTATGCTTTTGCCCAGGATGCGATTGGCTTTCATCACCAAAAGGATATGTAGTATTTATCCTAGTTAATTTTGTCTATTAGGTCCACAGGCCCAGCTTTTATTATATAAGATTATTTTGTTCCAGGTGCAAAATTCTGCATTTGCTTTTGAGCTTCATGCAGATTTTGTCAGCCTATTTCAGGGTCCCTTTGAATGGTAGCCATTGCCATTAGTGTTTCAACTGCTTCAACTGATTTGTTATTGTCTGCATAATTCCTGACATTGGGACAGGGCGTGTCTTTCAGGTCGCTAATGAAGATGTTGAACAGTATTGGCATTCACTAGGGAATGCCAGCTGTAACTAGCTGGCAGTTGGACTTCATGTTGTTGAAAGCACCTTTTGCAACTGGCAGTCCTGCTGATGTTCCATCTAGATTTTAGTTCTACCTATCAAGCTCAGCTCTCTCCAGTGTGGCTATAAGGATAACCTGAGAGAGACTATCAGTAGCTTTGCTATCTGATCTCCCGTGGGATTTTGCCAGGCAGTTCACTGAACAAGCTGAAGTTTGCTCTCGTGAGGTGCAGAGGTACTTGCTTCTCTCAACATCTTAAACTCCTTCATTTCATAGCTGCCATCAGCCTTTGGATTCACCTCCAGTTCTTCTTCATTTGTGACCACCATGGTCAGTAGAACACTTACCTTAATTGGGTCATTGATCACCTGAGTCATTGGCTTTTTGTTGCAGTGTGACTTCTTGTTTTCACATAGCATCTTACAATATTTCAGAATAATTCACAAATAACTTGGTTTGCTAGAACGTTCTGTCTTATTCTGGCTGTTCATATATTTCTTTTGCCTTGCAAAAGCATACAGGGGTGTGTATGATTGTGAATTTCTCTTATCCATGGAGGCTGGTCTAAGAATATGGTATATGTCCCCATTGTGGTTTAACACCATTAAGTAGCCAAGCACCACACAGCCACTCTCTCATTCCCCCTCCTCAACAGAGCAGGGGGAGAAAATACAATGGAAAAGGGCTCCAGGGTTGAGATAAGGACAGGGAGATCACTCACCAATTACCATCACAGGCAAAACAGGCTCAGCATAAGGGAGATTAATATATTTTATTGCCTATCACTAACAGACTACAGCAGTGAGACCTAAAGGCGAACTGAAATACCTTCCCACCCACTATCCACCCTCTTCTACCTCCTCCCCCTGAGCAGTGCAGGGGAACGGGGGCTGCGGTCAGTCCCTAACGCTGCGTCTGCATCGCTCCGTCATGGTCACTCTCTGCCCCTGCTCCACGTGGGGTCCCTCCCATGGGATGCCGTCCNGGCTGCAGCTCCGGCCCGGGGGCTGCTCCTGCGGGGGCTCCCATGGGCCGCAGCCTCCTTCAGGCCACATCAACCTGCTCCATGGGGGCTCCTCCATGGCTGCAGCGTGGAGATCTGCTCCGTGTGGTGCCCATGGGCTGCAGGGGGACGGCCTGCTCCACCATGGGCCTCTCCACGGGCCGCAGGGGAACTTCTGCTGCGGCGCCTGGAGCCCCTCCTGCCCTCCTTCTGCACTGACCTGGTGCCTGCAGGGCTGTTCCTCTCACATTTCTCACTCCTCTCTCCCAGCTGCTGTTGTGCAGCAGTTTCTTCCCTTTCTTCAATCTGTTCTCCCAGAGGCACAACCAGCATTGCTCACTGGCTTGGCTCTGGCCAGCAGCGGGTCCCTTCTGGAGCCGGCTGGAGCTGGCTCTGGTCTGACATGGGGCAGCTGCTGGGCTCTGCTCACAGAGGCCACCCCTGCAACCAAAACTTTGCCACGTAAGCCCAGTACAGTCCCTGGAAAAGACAGCCTTTGAGAAGGCTTTTATCATGAGATGGTTGGTTTTCTTTTGCAGTGATCTGACTGCTTTGCCATTTAGCTTCATTGGCAGCTGCAGATGGTGTGTACATAGGGGTAATTAGAAAAAGAATAAGTAGTTCCAGCAACTATTAATTGTTTTGGGTTAATTCCCCATCTGGATGATTTATAGTTTTGGCAGATTGGATTAGACCAGAATGGCCCTCTTTGTTTTATCTACTTCCTACATAGTAAAGACATATCATTCCTCTGTTTAAACTTGTAGTCAAACTACAAAACTTAATTGGCATGTAAAAGATAATTAATATGTGAATTCTCATTTACTTAGATCATTACTTTATTCATAGCCATTTTAAGTTTGCAAGGTTTGCCTTTGAATGGACTTGAAACCAGTTCCAGCTGTCCAGCACTTACCAACTGTTATCTTAGACCTCTGCCTAACCATTGTCCAGTGAAATTGCTTCTATTTGTGATGTTACAAATTGTATTATATTGAAGTCTATGCAGCTTCTTCCATCTGATTTTATTTAGCTTCCTTGTATTGAAATTGATGAAGGATTTCACCTGTTATCTGTGCTCATTTTTTTTGCCAGATATGTTCAGTTTCCACTTAGTTAGATTAGTCCAGTTGACTTTTGTGAAGACTGATCAAGTATTTTATCCGAGCAAAGCCTTTTTCAGATTTTCATGTTGTTTAATAATTAAAGCAAGTAGCTGAATTCTGTGAATATTTGTAGCAAAGCACAGATTAGAGAGATGTAGGCTGAACAAATAGTTCTGTTACATTTATTCAGATAATGTTTTTCCCTGCTTCACTATTACAAAGCATGAAAGCACGAGCTAATACCTAATGAAACTGAGACCAACTTACGTGTACCAGGAAGCTTGCATGCAATGGTTCTGTGGTATATGGCATTCCTAATTTCTGAAACAGAACTTCATGTTCTAGGAGCCTGCTCTCCAGGAGTGAATGCTAAATAACAACAAAATCTTAAAAAGTACATGAATACTTTCAGGTGTCCTTTGGAAAGAAAACCACCATATGTTGAGGAGTGGTATTTTGCATATAAAATTAAACAACAAAAAAAGTCTTGTTAGGATTTCTATTAAACGAGTGTCACAGCGCATTTTAATGACCCTCTGCCCTTTGTAGGTATGCTTTCTGAGAAGAACGTACTGGGTGCTTCTGCTAGAGATTTAACTCCAAGGTAAGCTTTTATTTTTCATTCTGTTGCACGTTCTATTTAATAACATTATGCATTTCTTAGTAAATGCAGGCAGCTTTTTCCATGTTTAGATCTCGATGTTTCAGCTTAGTTTCAGCTAAATGAGTATGTATCATTACCATCCTGTTATAAGTAGGAAAGTCGAGGTTCAGGTTTAAACAACTTGCCAAAGGTCATATTGACCTTACATTCAGAAGATGATGCATGTTTCTTGGCTTGCTCTGTTGGTTTCTAACACTTTTACTGCCCTGCATTGCATATAAATGTATGGTTTGTTTTCACTGGCTCCTCAACCTTACTTCTTGAGAAAACTCCTGGAAAGTGATTCCAACTGGGCTGATTACTTTTTTGACTTGAGTTATTTGTCTGTAAAAATATGAGTTGGCATGCCTTGGAAAAGTACCTCGTTTCAGGCTGGAATGCTTTAAGATGTGATAGTGCTATTCAGGTTTCTGCAGCTTGCAAATGTAAAACAAAGCAGACCCTAAAAAACGATGTGATATGTCTGCTGTTGTCACTGAGATATCGTTCTGCTCCATGATTCCTTGAGTCCCCACGGTTCAGTTTCTGACTTTGCATCAAAATCTCCTGTGGATGTGTAATCTCTGGGATAGTTACATGCAACCATGTAAAATGTGGCCTTTTTTCCCATGTGTGTCTGGCATGTCCAGGTGTGTGACGGGAAGGTGTGCAGCCTAGACTGTGTTGGCGTCAGGAGTGACTGTTGGAGGGAGCATCCCTTCTTTCCTAGTCTAAGAGTTCAAACAGTAGACAGAATTGGTTAGGTAACAGGGAAGGGAGAAGACAGTAGTAATGTAAATGCGAGGGGTCACCTTTCTGTGGGGATAGAGTTGACTTTGACTGGGACTGCAGCTTCATGATGCTGGAGTCAGGTCAGAACTGTAGATGTCGTACAGTGGAGAGCCAGGTGTAAGACAGATGGATAGCCCCTGTGAAAACAGGAAGAGAAAGAAAAAGCTTTTCTGGGTTTGGGTGGGTAAGTTACTGTGCCAAAGAGGTGTTGAAAACCCTGGCAAATTCAAGGCAATGCAAGCAATTAGAAAGTATGCCCTTCAAATGCTTACCTTACCTTGTATTTATGGCAAGGTTTGGGTAGCTTGGGAACATGGGAATGTAAAACCTTGATTTGAGGAGATGAAGGGAACTGTGGTTTTCTGGTATGTGGGTGGAATCTATAATTCTTGGAACCCACTCTGGCAGTTCAGTAATTTTGTTTGGAGCCAAGGACTTGGACCATCTTTCTAGGAAGGTTCATTTGGTGCAAGGGGGATGCATATGCTTTTGAAGTAAAACCACTGCCATGTAATTTTAACACTAATGTGATGACTATCAGGACAGGTAATTAGACAGCTTTTATTTTAATAGTCTTTTCAAAATTGTTGGCTCTGGGATTACCTCTTGAAAACAGAGTAAATAATGTATTTGTCTGGTAACTTCATGAAAGAAGCTCTGCTTGAAAACTGCTGTTTAAATATATTTTGGTATGCTGAACAAAATTATAATTTTTTTTCTTTCCTGTATGTTTTGTTTTACAGTTATGACTGGTTCCAAACAGATGGTTTGATCACTATTGTCATATATACCAAGCAGAAGGTAAATGTACTTTATGAAAGAGATAATTACAAGATCCAGTTGAATTCTGGGAGAATTTCATTAAAATGCTCATTTTCCTTGCCTATGAAAGGATATGAATGCAGAGTTGGTGATAGCTGACTGTCAGGACAAAAGATTAAGAGGAGAGATCATCCTGGATGACCACTCATATCTTCTAGAAGTTGGTAGGTACTGTAATTTTGCAATTGAAAATAATGAATTTTCAGTCTACTTTATTAAAACCTCTCGTCAGACCATATGTTTTTTATATATACCAATTAACATTTTATTCCTCTTTTATTGGAGTTGATTACTTAAAAGTAGCCTCATGTAAAGGAGTTACATTGTCAACTCACATCTTCATCCATTTAGTACGTATATAATTTTTTATTCTGTTTCTTATTTGATGTCCTAAGCCATATGGAATAAGGTGTAGTAAGAGATTGGTGTAAAAGTCTTGCAAGTTTTTGTTCCTCACGTGTGTGTTGTTGATGGTTATTAAAATGCCCTTGCTCAAAAAGGGCAAGTGGAATGATCTAGATGAATGTATATTGTTAGTTTTACCCGTTAAACAATAATGGAAAAAAATGATGCCTTTCTTAATACTAAGTATTAGGTTGCAGAAGTCGCTGAGACTAATGTGAAACAAGAATGAAATTTCAGGGCCAGATAAAGATGCTTAGGGTTCTAGGCTCATTACTTCACTTGGTACTTCTAGCCTTAAGCTGTATTTATATATGAAGACTAGAATGTAATGTTGGTTTTGCTTTAAAATAGTTTGTTTCTTGTTATTTCAGACTTGGAACATGCAGTTCAAGAAGACTTTGCTGGTAAGTTGTTTCTTGCAAGTCTTCTGTATCTCTTCTGACATCAGAATGTAGAACTTCAGTTTATTTTTCTGACTCATCAGATACTTTACAGTTTTTCTAACAATCAGGTTCTGACACTGTCAACCAAATCAATCCATAAAATTAAATTATTATTAAATTATTATTTTTTTTCATTTGGGCCTGTAAAAGTAACATGTTGATGATTCTCTGATCCTAAGTATCACTAAATGCTAAAATAATTAGAAGTTTCTTCTGTTGTGTATTTGTAAACTATTCTTTGGTTAGAGTGGGATTTTCTTAAACTTATTTATTCATTCAAATTGCCTTTAAAAGAAAGGAGGAAGTAAATAATGGCAGTTAACTATTTCTAGTAAATACAGATTCTGAATTCATGAGCATTGTTTCTGACCAGATCGGCTGTGAATCTTTTCACAATGTATTTAGTAAAATGGTACATTAATTACACATATTAAGCTGGTGCTTGTTGTTTTAAATGCACTGTAAAACATTACACGGAGATAGCTGGATAGCTGGAAGTACATTTAATTTGGTATTTTAATTTAATGCATTAATTCTGTGTGTCTTGAGAAATGGCTAATCCTTCTAGAGTTTAACAGAAGAGTAAAATTATTTTGTTGTACAAAATGTAACTAAAAGTAACAGTATGAAACAATTTTCTCTTCTAGTAAATATTGCTGAAAAAGTTGGGAAGGTAGAGATTATTTTAAAGAAAAGGGATAACATTCATTGGAAAGTGCTGGGACAACCCTTGGAGAGTCATAATACATTTATCAGACGTGTGGACAGAGGTAAACAGTTTCATGGCCATGTTACCAGTTCTTTTAAGACTTTTGGGGCATGTTAGGCATACTTGGTTTCTCCCCGGATTTTTCTTTTCTGTAGTCATACTTTATTTCTTTCAAGAATGTTTTCTGGTCTTGTTGAAAGCTGCTCAGGTATTCTCCTTGAAAAGGTTCAGGATAGAAGTTTGTTTTGTTTGTTTGTTTTTCCCCTGGTTTTGTTTGCTTGTTTTGTCCCACAGTAGAATCGGAGGTCTTTCAGGCTTGCTGAAAGATTGGGAGAACCTAATAGGGGAAGGTGAAAACTGCTTGAGAGTTGTTGCATCTCATGGCTACCTGTGTGCTTAATATCCCTTCTTCTGTATGAAAGCTTCAGTATACCCTGAGGAGATTGTGCATGGCCTTGTGTCAATCAGTGTAGGAGTAACTGTAGTGAAAGAACAAAAATAACCACTTCCAGCTGTTACTACAGATACATTTTCAATGCTGTAATATTGTTCCAGCACCCTGCATCTTTGTACCTTGAGCTATGCTTAAATGAGGCACTCCAGGCCAGGTGAAGGTATCAAAGCCAGCTCCAAATAAGCTACTGTGTTTGCAAACAGCAGATGTTATATATGAATTCATTTTGTGGTAACAGAATAGCATCAACTTGATGCGGCACTCAAGTGCCCGGATCACTGTGATTCTTTTTTACAGCTAAATTAGAAATTTCTACACAATTACACTATATGTTAGAATCACAGAACCACAGAACATCCTGAGTTGGAAGGGACCCACACAGATCATCGAGTCCAACTCCTGGCTTCACACAGGACCACCCAAAAATCAGACCATGTGTCTGAGAGCGCTATCCAAATGCTTTTTGAACTCTGGCAGGCTCAGTGCTGTGACCGCTTCCCTGGGGAGCCTGTGCCAGTGCCCGACCACCCTCTCGATGAAGAGCCTTTTCCTAACACCCAGCCTGACCCTCCCCTGTCACAGCTCCATGCTGTTCCCTCGGGTCCTGTCGCTGTCACCAGAGAGCAGAGATCAGCGCCTGCCCCTCCGCTCCCCTCGTGAGGAAGCTGCAGGCCGCCATGAGGCCTCCCCTCAGTCTCCTCTTTCCCAGGCTGAACAAACCAAGGGACCTCAGCCACTCCTTGTATGTCTTGCCCTCTAGACCATTCACCATCCTCATAGCCCTCCCTTGGACACTCTCTAACAGTTTTATGTCCTTCTTATATTGTGGGAGCCAAAACCACACACAGTACTCGAGTTCCTGATGTTATTGCAACCTTCCCGTTTTTCAAAAGCTGCCCTCTGCCTACTTACGCTGAAAAACTGACTTTTTGACTTTAGCCTCCCTTATGTGTGAGAGCAAAGCTGTACATTTTAAGAACTAGTTAATGTTGATCACTGTGTTGTACACCTCTTACTGTCTCTCAGTTATGGTAATTAGAGGCTGGTGTTGTTGTGAAAGGCTATTCCACATTGCCAACTGTTTTTGCTTGTGACTCCAAATTTTATTGAGACCACTGGTAATGAACTGATTTTATTTAATGTGGCAAAGAGGACAACCTAACCAAGGAGTTTGCTCAGTCCTAGAAAGGTCATTTTCAAATGAATTTCAAATGAATTTTCAAGTGAATTTTCAAAAGTCAGATTGAGTGAATTGGGACAGAAGTTCTGTATGGAAAATTAAAAAGAAAAAGGTGGAGGTAAAGGTTAGTTTGTTACATGTGGAAAAGGTTGGTATTTGTCAGATCAGAAAGGTCAGGAAATTGTCAGGAAATGATGAATCAGTTGATGAATCAGTTTTTTTTTAACACCCCACTCTCCCCCCTCACAAATATCTGGAACAATGTTAGCTGATCAGTATTGTGGGATATATTGTGAACCTCCCATATCCTTTTAGATAATTCTTAAGTCTGAAGAATTGACAGCAATCTTAGTATACATTATGCTAAAGTATGCTCTAGTAGACATTATTTGTGTACTATAAAAGACATGGTATACAAATATAATATACAAAATATACACTTAGCAATCTTAGTATAGTTTGTTTTTCAAAAGAATGGCAGAAGAACAAATTACAACAAACATTGTATAAAATTTCTTTTATATAGCTGGACAGCTGCTGATGTTTTGCTACACATCAAGATTGGTATGAAATTGTATTACCAGTTTTCAAGGCATTTCTTTTGGTACATCTGAAATGTTTGCTCATTGAAAATAAGCAGTTTGTAGGATGTTAGATGAAAGACAAGAGTAAATGTTAACGTAAAAAGACCTATATCCTTTCAGAGGCTTTACATCATGTCTCTGCAGGCATTTATAGTATATAACTCACTAGCAGATAACTGAATAACTCAAGAAAACAAGTGTAGGCAGAAAAGTGCCATGGTCACTTATTGTGACAATAGTGGTATGTAATGAATACAATGCTAATTTAGTCCATGCACAAATTGCACGCACAACTGAGGTTTAGTAACCTGAATGTGGATTTCCAGGCATAACTACACTTATTTAGATACTTGACCCTTCTGGCAGAGTTTGTTTATAGCCTTGGAAACAATGCCAATCCGTAGGATACATGGCTGAGTTGGAACATCTTATTTAAACCCTTAATTTTTAATCATTTCTGGATAAATATTGTTTGGTTTAAAGCATCTTTCTATGTAAAATCTTTTGTTTCTGTTGCGTTTGAATTGACCAGCACTTATTGAAGAAGGGAATGTTAATTGTGATGATTGTTCCTTCAGGCCCCAATTGACTGCTGCACTGTCACAGAGTGCTATGGCTAGTCTCCAGCTGTCTCTGAACACTTTGGGTTTTTCATCCAAAATATCTGGGAATAGCAAAATGTCTGGGACCGTAATGCTGCAATAAGGAAACTGCAGAACTGCAGTAACCTGAAAAACGATAATTCATTAGACGGTTACTGAAATACTCGAAGCAGTCCTTAAATAACTTTTAAGAATGCTGGGGAAGGGAAATGGACAGGCTAGCTTACTGAGACCTTAGTGGCATGGTCTTCCCATTGGTGGTACAGTTGGAGGTAAGAGCAACAAAGCAATGACAGTGGTCACTTGAGCTAGAAGTTAAAGAAGAAACAGTGAAAGAGGGTTAATGAGAAGAAGGTTGGAGGAGAGAGTGTTTCTAACTTATTTTGTGGCCTGGAATAACTGAATCAAGATTTAGGTAGCATTTGGTTACACTCTTAACTTTGCTGAGCAATTCGGTGTCATGGAAAGTGGCAAATGTAATGATTTGCTTTTCTGCAGCAATGCCTAGAATTTGCTTTGTATTTTGTGTTGCATTTAATGAAGACTTCACTGGAAACTTGCATAAGCTCTCTGTCAGGCAAGGCTCGCTTAAAAAGTTATTGACTTGAAAAAGGATTTTGGCTGACTTCGGGATTAAAACCTACAAAATTGCTGTAATGAAGTTGAGGAAATTTCTCATGAATTTTGATCTTGATTTTAAATCTTTTGATTTGATATCATTCATTTGGAGTCAAAGCTGTAAAGATGTATGCTTTTTCACAGATTTTCTGGTAGTCCATTCCTGTTCAAAAGAGAATCAGCACGTAATTAAATTTGGGAATTGTATTTAAGAAGCACCTGCTGACTTGAAATGGCAAAATACAAAAGATCATGGTGTTTCTGCTTCTAGCTATTAAGACTTTCTAAAGAAATATTAGAATCATAGGCTTAGTTGAAAGAGATCTATGGAGGTCACTTGGTCCAACCACCTGCTCAGAGCTGTCTAGTCAAGGTTTGAGCACCTCAAAGGACAGAGACTCAGCAGTGTCTTTGGGCAGCCTGCTCCAGTGGTTGCTGCTCGTGGTGGTACCTTGCTGGATTTTCCTGTGCTGTGGTTTGTGTCCTTTGCTTCTCATCCTCTCTTTTCGTGAGTGGCTCAGCTATTTATGTTAGTGACTTCGGTGTTTTTTGATAACATTGAGGAAAGGGGGATGGACTGGGGGGAAGAGAGGTGCAACTTTCCTGAAATTTCTTTAATGCAGAAAGTATACTTTGAAAGGTGTCATGCTCAAGTATTCTCATGTATGAACACTTTGAGAACCTTGAAGTGAAAATATTTTCTGTGACTGGTTACAAATGTCACAGTGAAAAGTGAAACTGGTAAATGACATGGTGGGATTACGGTAGGGAAGCAACTTCTCTGACTTGTTTTTGGCTTGTTTTGGAAGTATGAAGTCTTGATAGTGTTGCTCATGGGATTTTTTTTTTCTTTTGCTTGGTTGCTTTCTTTTTATTTCGCTGTTCTTTGCAGGACTGAGTTGGACATTATTCATGTCTAAGAACAGAACAAGCGAGCTGTTAAAACCTCACAAAAATATGTACAAATTGTATTTTAAACAAGCCCACTTACTATATAAATGCGAGCCCTAATAATATAACATTGTACAATAACAACAACAAAAAAGCTTGGAGGGGATCAAAATAAGTAACTACATATGTCTAGATAATTGTATGTTATTATATTACAATAATATTCTTTAGCCAATATATGCCATCTTTCTGCAAGAACTATAAATATTCTTCCCTATAGGTAGCTGTATCAGAAATATTTGCTATGTTAACAGCAGTGAAACTGCAACAATACAGGATAGTCAGCTGAATAAATACCCAGGATGTTGGGTGGGTTTAGGTAGTCTGCCACTGAAGACTGTGGTGCTGTGCCTCACTTATTCATTTGTGGCACACAAGCTGTTTTTAATCTGCATGTGTGTATTCATGCTGAAGTCCTGTGGTGAATTTAGAGCAGGTACAATGTGGTACAGGTCGTTCTGCTTTCTGCTAGTATTTGGTGGTTTTTCTACTTCTTCGTAGTCAATGCTAACTAGTTACGTGCAGATTCAGTCTGTAAAGAGCCTAACGTGAGGCTATAAGTGAGTCCTAAGCCCCAAATTAGAAAAATAATTTAGAAAAAGTAGTGATACAAGAAGCATCTGTTTGTAGTCTTTTTATAACAGTATATAGTGAAATACATGGCTTTTTCTCTCTCATTGAAAGATGTGTGAGAATAGGAAGACAGGTTGAGGCTTAAATAACAAGTAAAACCATGTTTTTAGGACTGTTCTACAGGAAATGCAAGTTGGTTTCTAAGGCAGAAGTTACCCATGACACCAAGCTCTTCTGCTTAATGTTGCCTAAGAACACTCATCTCCAGGTTCCCATTGGACAACATGTTTACCTCAAACAAGTCATTGCAGGTAAGAAAAATTGAGAATGTGACCATGGATATCTTAATATAAATCTCCATTTTGAGCCTATATTGTTTGCAGTAAATTTGCTGGATATAGAATACTTTTCATATTCTTCAGCTACCTTTTTGTCTTTTGTTTAGGGACAGAAGTAGTAAAACCATACACACCTTTATTGCCTTTTTTGCCACTGGATTTTAAAGAACTATCTTGCCATGATGGTGCACATATATATTTAATGATCAAAATTTATTCCTGTGGACTGTTCACGCAGGCACTTGACCACCTACAAATTGGTAAGTATATGGTTTGGGGTTTTTTGTGTTTGGTTTTGCAGCAATTGCTTTATCTTTTCAGATTCGCTGTCTGAGTATTGTGATGTTCTTACTGCTTACCTGCTTTTAAATTGGGGCATACTTATAACATTTTTTTAAACCTTACTTTCCATGCCCCAAATATACAGGCTTGTCCTTAGTGTAACTAGGAACTGTCCATTACGTGAAGTTCTCCTGACTTATATTCCAAATGCATTCATGTTTAACTGTTCAGATCAAATGACAGATATGTCAACTGTATCAAACAGTTGATTACTTGTATTTGATTGTGTGTATATATATATATTAGTTGATTATTTTGTATTTGAGTGTATATACTCTTAGAAAAACATCTTGTGTTTTTGAACAAAGAAAACTAAGTCTGTTCTGTTAGACTTAAGATATACTTCCTTTTCTGTTTCAGATATGAGGAATATTTTTAACAATGACTTCACAAATGTTTATGTACTCATATAATGTAAAATCCATCAAAGCAAGACATTTTAATTGAGTATCTGTTCTTTTAACAAAAAATGATCCATATGTGATACGTATCATACCTTTCTGAAAAGAACCCTAATACTACAAAGATGAAGGGAGTATAAAAGGGCCTTTTAAAAATCAGAATGTTAGTTAGCTTGTTCATCTCATTAAGGTTTACCATTTTATTTTGACTATATAGGAGACTATATTTCTGTCAGCAATCCTGAAGGTAACTTCAAGAAGTCACAAGTTCAAACTTCAGAAGAGCTCTTTTTGTTGGCAGCAGGCACAGGCTTCACACCAATGGTTAAACTGCTGAATTTTGCTCTGACTGAAGTCAGTTGTCTCCGGTATGTACACTTATGATTTAGCCCTAGGCTAGTGTAATCCATAGGAAGAATGAGATTAAGTTTGATGGGCAAGCCTCAGTGTTAATAAAACAATTTAGAAAACAAAAAGCATGAAAGCATTTTTCTTTGGTTTATGCCAAAAGCTGGCATACTTTAGGGAACTTAGACATACTTGGTTATTGACTACTATCAGCAAAAGGGGCTGATTTGCATTTTGGATTTTGGTTGTGATATAAATGAGTTCAGCAAGTAGAAAATCTGAGTTGTTTTTTTTTTTTTTAAAAAGCTATTTTTACATTTGAGTGCCTTCCAATATTGAAAATTGCAATGTAGGTATTTTTTTTCTAATTGAGATTTATAGTTGTTTAGTTATGGCTTCTGTTTAATCTGTTAGAATCCTTGCATACATTTATATTGTTAAAGCAACAGTACCACACTTTTACTGGATCAGTTCCAGTTTTCACAAAAGTGCATAGGATTAAGCTTATTCAAATGCATAAAAAGATGAGTATTGGAGATGTGTTCTGTATGCTGCTCATAAAATCTACAAAAGGAAGCATTATTTGTTCTTGTTGAAGTGAACATACTGCTTTGGCCACTCACGTCCTTCAGAACCCAGAACTAGTACTTCTGCTTGACGTGATTGTCCATGTGTACACTGAATGTACATGTGCGCAGTCCTGCCTGGCAAATCCTAGTCTTTGCTGTACGTGGAGAGAACATACTCATGCCTTCTTCAAGTGTGTGTTGTAGACAGTACATTTACTCTCCAATATCATTCCTTTCATTGTTTTAGGCATATCTTGCTGCAATTTCACTGGATCAGTCAACTTTCTATTGTATTTGTTTGTTTTCTTTTTGATATCAGTTCTCAAAATTGTTTCTTTTTAATTTACTGTTTTGTTGCTTTGGAAACCTGCCCCTTTAATGTCTTCCATATATATTTCTTCAGGTATTGCTCCATCTGTTTTCATGCATTTTTCTGATTGTTACCACTCCTTCTTTTCTTTGAGGGCCAGGAAAGTAACTATTAAACTTCCCATTGCTGAGGCTTCAAACTTAGAAGTAGAGAACAAGTGCCAGCCGGCTCTATTTCTTTTGCATATCTGTCTCCTGTCTAATGCCACTGAGGAAATTTCTGCTTCTCATCTTTTGTGCTCAAAGGAAAAAAGACCGGGGAGCATGAATTTGCTATCTACTTCATGAACTGATTTGTGGTTTTTCTTGTGACCAGAAACATGACTTCAGAAACAGATCCACGAGAGAGAGAGAGCAACTTTGGAGAGCAACTTTTTACTTGGGCAGACAATGACAGGACAGGGGAGAATGGTTTTAAAGTAAAAGAGGGGAGATACAGATTAGATGTTACGAGGAAATTCTTCACTATGAGGGTGGTGAGGCACTGGCACAGGTTGCCCAGAGAAGTTGTGGATGCCCCATCTCTGCAGGTGTTCAAGACCAAGTTGGACAAGGCCCTGGGCAACCTGATCTAGTGGGTGGCGTCCCTGCCCACAAGAGGGGGGTTGGAACCAGATGATCTTTAAGGTCCCTTCCAACCCAAGCCATTCTATGATCCCTTTCTGTGCCTGAAGTCTTCCTTGGCCTGTGACTTATGTCCATTGGCTTCAGAAGATGACTTTTTCAGGGAGTCTAGAGATACAATAAAGTACAGCCAGCAGCTGGAGAGACCTGAACTGCTCTAGTGCTTGAAGTCTGTGACAAGTGGTCACGAAATCTTTGAGATAGGAAACATTGCCATAAGAAGGATGCAAAACTGGAGCAATAATACATGCAGCTGAGTGTCTACCTGATCAGTTAACACAAGACTTGGTCACGTCCTTTGTAATTATCTGCTAGGCTCCTTTGGGGTGACGAGGTGGAACCCAGTACTTCACTCAGGAATTACCAGCCCTTTTTAAATTGCAGCTTTGGAAGCCCTGCTGCACTTTTAACCTCTCCCACAGGAACACTGCTGCTGTGCATGGCCTTCCATATTCAGTAACAATTCATGTGTTCTTTCTCTCTTGTTACCTATCCATTCCTCTTACACACTTGAGGATTGCTAGACTTTTCAAGGCTTGGAGGAATTAGTTGAAGACAGTCCCTTTGTGGGCAGGAGTCTCTTTGGAACCAGGGTGTTGGATAAGTCTTCTAATACTTCCAGACTACACTGAAGTTTTGGTTTAATTACTAACCTCTAAAAAAAGACCAAGTTGTACATGAAGTGGAAGTCCAGTATTGTTAAGTATCTCCCTACTTAACCCTAGCAATACCGAGGCAGACCACCTCTTCTTTTAATAGTATCTCTGCTCAAGTTTTCTCACCCTTTCTTTTACTCTTTAGTTTCTACATGCCACTTGATTATGTTTTGCAAATGTAACTGTACATACTATCATCTTCCTCCTATTTTCAGCAGGAAACTGTCTAACTTGGCTTGAACTGTATCACTGTAGACATCTAGGTAATGGACAAAATTTTGAGTAATTATGGCATTTGTTTTACTGTTTGTAATTCCGAGATTTCCTCAGCTAGTTATCTCAACCCAGTTCTCAGTGAATAGCAAACTTTGCTATGGTTTGATGTGAGACAGACATAAGCGCTCTTCTTTAGAGTTCAACCATTTCTGCAGCATCTCTTAGGAAAACCTTTTTTCTTGAGAGGAGAAAAATGTATTAAGCTAAAAATACCTGGGAAAACTAGGAGCCAAAATTAAAAATACTCAGAATTTGATCAGTTAGCATAGTCAAATTTTTTGGAGATCTGACCATGCTGGCATCTTAAATTTGGATTTCAATTGTGTTCAGGCAGACCCACAAGGAATTCTCTTGTGTGAATAAATGCAGAGTATACAAGAGATTCTTGCTTGTGTTGGGTGCGGTCTCTCGTTGTAAAAGACTGAGCAACATGAATCCTGAAAAGAGTGCTTTGTCATCTGTGTCTTTCTTTAAACTGTAATGTAAACTAACGTGACAGTAAGTGTAAAAAGTCTTAATCGAAGGGAGTATGCCATAGCTCAACTTTAAAAGGAAATGCAAAGAATTACTGTAGGGGAATGTTTTGAAAGAGATGAGGTGTGTTTGCATTGCTATTAGCAATGTTTTGCCTCCAGCATCATGCTCTGCAGAATTTCTTAGTAGATTACATTTTTGTCAATGTGGACTATTGAAGTTCGGGAGAGTACAGAAATGGAAAATATACTTGACCTTTATTTTCTTTAAAGCTGTTGCAGAGGGCAGTTTTACAGATTTGCTATTGTTTTCCTGTATCTTTGAATTCAGACTCTCAGATATTGATTTGTAATACTGGGTTTTATTCAATATAAACGCAGGATGTTTTGGCTCATTATGTCTTTATGAAGCACATTTTGAAAGGGTATCAAGGGTTTAAATTGGAGACTAGTCTTCATAGTAAAGCTAAAAAGGATTACATGTACTGCAATAATTGTTTCTAGAAAAGAATCTAAAAGCGTACATGGTTATTGTATTGCTTATTGTCCAGTGATGACATGTAATCCTCTTTTGTGAGGACAGAGAATATGTACTGTTTGAATAGAAGGCTCTTCCAAAGCGCCATGTATTGTCAGTAGCAAATGACATAGGGCTGCCTGGCTTTGTGAAATAAATTTATCATCTGACAAAATGCTTGGGAAATGCTTCAAAGTGAATTTTGATTTTATTTTTTTTCCTTCTTGAGTGGAGAACTAGTATGTGAGGTAAATATAAAATGAAAGCAAAACCAAGGAGAAGAGAAACAATAGTAAACGATGCAAATCTTGACTTTTTGTCCATAACCAAAATACACACAGTAGGTAACGTGTGTGAAAGATGACTACTGCACGGATAGTGCTCGTATCTATTCTGTCCTTGAAAGATGACCAGAAGTGCTTATTTTAACTCTCTTCAGCATGATTTCTTATGGGAACTTAGTACTAGCAGTTAGTTCAGGCTGGAGCAGCATATATTTTCTTACTGGTCAAAGTAAATCAATTTTTTCTTCTCACTGTGAAGGCTCGTTAGGTGTTAGAATGTCTTGATCCAGTGCAGGTATAAAGTTCTGTGTTTCTGACTGCTCTAAGGCATCTGTTTCCTGGCCTTATTTTTGCAGTTTACCCAAGTGTTTTTTTTTGTTTGTTTGTTTGTTTGTTTGTTTGTTTAGAAAATGTTGCAGACGTATCTTTCATGTGTGTGTGTATATATATGTATTTATATATATACATCATGTATATAAGTAATAACTGAACCTCTGAGGTAGTACTGCTAATATTGGAGAACCTGCAGCTTCCCTATATAGTGTTTTCCGTGACATTACTATCTTGGATCATTGGATTTCCATTCCTCCTGTTTAGCCTAAGGCTCCCTATTATTTTTTAAGTCTGTTATTTCTTATCTATAGCAAATGTGGAAAGCAATTTATTCTCTTCCTGTCTGCCATATCTTTTTGTGTTTGAAGCCATAATGATCTTTGTTCATTTTTGTTTTCTTCTCTTAGAGGCCAAATTGTATTTGGCCCAAGTATTCATTTTAAAGAATATCTATGCAGGTTTTTTTCCCATTTAAGATGAGTTTTTTTTGCTCCTTTTTACTTGTGGTGTATTAGTACAATCAGGTGGATCCATTTCTTAAAGAAGGCTGAGGCACAGAGGCACTAAATGCTAGTTAGAGGGCTAACACGCTTCTCAAGTAAGTATAGAATGCTAGTAGTCTGTTCTTAATTCTTTGATATTTGTATCTTGTTTTGTTTTCAGTTTTTCATTCCTAAATTACCACACCAATTTTATATTCTTTCTTAATACACTCTTCCACTTTGATCAGCATTCTTTTCTGTTTTTAAAGTGGATTTTGTAACTTCTTCTACCTCCTCTTCTTCCTCTGTGTTAAAGTCACATATGGATCATTTTTACTCCTCTCCCTATATACCTTTCTATAAGACCTTCCATACCGTTGGTTTTTTTTGTTGTTGTTTTTTTTTTACTTTTTCTAAATCTGCATCCTATCTGCAGATCTGCAGTAGGTTAGATTCTCCCCATCTCCTTTCAAAGGACTGAAAGCTCCTCATTTTTTTTTTTCATCTGAAGTTCTGTCATCATTCTCTCAAATAGCTCTTCTGTAGTGGTACGGATCGTGTCTAAATCTCTGCGTCTTCCTTTTAGCTGTTTTCTCCCTCCTTTGCAGCAAAACCATGATCAGTTCGTTCCATGTTTTTGGGTTGTCCGTTCTCTTTATAATGCTTACTGAGCAGTACTGCACCAGGTAAATGTATATACGACGAATGGGGAGTATCAGTAAGGATGTCACAAAGCATTATTGCCCAGATAACCCAATTTCTACCTTTGTGCTCAAGGAACAAATTTCATGGCTTTCCCATGCATGTTTTTGTTGACTCTTCCCTACCTGAGTAGTACTTGATGCTGTGGTGCACCATGCCAGCTTTGACAGCATTACATTCTTGAAGTGAGCTTTATTTTCTGTGGTTTTTAGGGCAGTAGGCCTTGGGAAGCATGTAAGGAACCTAGATTTTTGGCACGTGCTAGCTTCTGAGTAAGTTGATTTTAGTATTTAAAGATGCAACGTCTGATTTTGAGCTGGTTTGTTCTATACCAGGGAAGTTTTCCAAAGCTTGTATGTTGTAAATTATTTTGAGTTGTACTGTATCCAAAACTTCTCTTGATAACACAGTGTTAAGCTGGTGTATATAATACAAAAAGGTGTACAGAGCTCATAAACCAGCTATTAGCTGCAGTAGCAGTGCTCAAACAATATCAAGAAACCACTAGATACAATATACTTGCTTGTCAAGTTTTATTCTCGGTCAGGCCTTAGTAACTTTCTAAGACTTTATTTTTTGTAGAAGAGCAGTTCCTGAAATAGAGGTTGCAGCCACAGACAGAGTTATGGCATTTAGAACAGAGGTCACAAGTGCAACAGCTTTCAAGTACAACAAGAAAGTTCTTATAGTGGGTTAGAGGCAAAAAGATTTGATAATTGAAGTTACCTTTTTTTTTTTTTAAAGGGCTTCTGTATAATCCAGTAAGTTCTGATTCTTTAACGTGTGTTTCAAATACAGAAACAACCTGCAGTTAAATTTTATTTATTTATTTTTAAGGACAGTAAAGCTGATCTTCTTCAACAAAAAAGAAGATGACGTACTTTGGAGAAACCAACTTGAGCAATTAGCTCTTAAAGATGAAAGGTACTTACAGTTCTTGTGCGAACAATTTGTATCATCCCAAAGTATAGGAGAACAAACTTTGGGGCATATGCTAACTGTACAGCTATAGCACAAGGACAGATCCTGCTTCTGGAAACTTTTAGCTAGAATTTAATGAGACATAGGGATTGGAAGGAGATTTGGTTATACCGGCCACAGATACATATCAGCAGGGTATGTCATTACATTCTGGGAAGCCAAGAGTTTGATATGACAGTGTTTAATAGATATTTATTGGAGATGGAATGTTAGATGAGATGATAGCTAAGACTAGCTGAGAAGCTTTTAGAAGGTGAAGAAAATTAGCCTTAGTGATAGAAAATACAGATATGCAAAGAGAAGGATGGAAATGTTAGACAAGGGTAGTATACCCTTCGAACAACATTCTGAATTTAATGAAAAGTCTTGAAAAGTCTCTTTGGTGTCACTTAGTTCAAAAATGCTTACCTAGAAATTCAAAGTTCAAATTAGGCCCTACTTTCATTTTTGCTTACTGTTGATTTGCTGTTATTTTTCTCAGTTACAATGTAACTGTGGGTTAAAATGCACTAATACATATGCAATGTTAACTTCATTTAGCAGGTCATAGTTCTGTTAGGAGACGTAGGAATATCAGGTTGCCTTTTAATTTCAGTACCCTTGCTTTTATGACTAGCTAAATTGTCAATGCCTAGATACTAGGTGAAAGCAGGACGTTTTGTTCATGCTTACTTAATTCTTAGTTGAAATTGTATGAACAAATTAATTTCAATTGTTCTTTTGTAGCATTGATGTGAAAAATCAATATTATTTCATAACATAGAGATGTCTGGCACCTTCAAAGCTTCATAGTCTAGATATTGTGCAAATTTACAGCAAAATCCCTTTCTCCCTTTCAATAGGAGCCTTAGATACACAAGTGCTTGTTTTTTCACTCGATAACTACTGCTAGTGGATTTTAGAAACCAGTTAGTGTTTTTGCATTAATGAAATTGTGCTGACGTTTTCACAACTTTGGCTACGCATTCTTATTTCCCTGTTGATGTACTGAGCTACACCAACATTTGTATAAGTAATTAATGGAATAATAAAATCTGTGCTTTAGTATCTTGATTGGTACCAGCTGTTTTTTGTTTATTTTAATGTGGAATACACAGCTACCATTTTTAACATTGAAAGATTGCGTTAAATAATTAAATACCCAATATTGGAGGTGATTTGATTGACTTGATTGGTAGGAACAACTAAATGTCTGTGAGAACTGATACTGCACAGTGGGAGTAGAGCAGAACAAGAACATAATCACAGGAAATGTCAGTGTCTCACTAATATTTTGTATACTGGATTTCTAATCAAAGACAATATTTCTGAAATATTCTTCTGCTTTCCAGGTTTGAGGTTCAGTTTGTTCTTTCAGAACCAACAAAGAACTGGGTTGGTAAACAGGGGAAGATTTCTTTGTCCCTTCTCTCTGAGTGTGTGAAAAGAAGCAGAAAAGACTCCAAAGTGCTTATCTGCATCTGTGGTCCAACACCTTTTACAGAACAAGGAGTAGAGTGAGTATTTTAAATGATGAGTAAATGAGGATATTTTTTTAATTTGATCACCTAACCAGCTATAGTGTTTATGACTTGGAAGTCTTTCCAAAATGGATTTCAGTTTCTGCTCTGCAAGAAAACTTCTTTGATTAAAAATGTAAATAAATTAAACAAACAAATAAAAACTGGCATCATATTTCATCAGTATATTTTGTGTGTAAATAAGTAAGTATCAGCATGGGAGTTTCATGAGCTCTAGTAAATTGTCCAAAACTTCCTAAGAGTATCTCTTTAACAATGACTTTTTTTTTTCCTCCTGTGTTTTAAATCCTGCTTTTAATTCATTGCTCAGAGAAAAGTTTTTATAATAGGAAATAAGCTTACTGTGGAGGTGTTAGCTTGACAAATTGAGTTATTAAAAGTAAAATTTAAAGCTGCTGTTCTATTGCAAGCAGTTCTCTTGATTTTTATTAATGCATTTATTTACACCTGTACCCAATAATTTCCTTATATACCATATATTTAAGGATAAAGGGCTCTCTAACTTTTTTTCTCGCCCAGTTTCAAAAAACTGAACCAATATTGATGTTGCTAATATTTCTGCAGCGCTACTGAAGTTAGGTGTGTGGATTTAATGGAGGGTGGAGTTGTACAGTAATTGTTACCTTTTGAGAAATCTGAGATACTTCAATGTGCATGTCTGAATAAAGACAAGATAGTGCTAGATAGCTGCAATGCTTCAGCAGTGTCTGTGGTGTGTTTTTGGTTTCCAAATATTGATCTTACAAATTTGCTTTCTGACTTTCAGATATCTGAAGGATCTTGGATACTCCCAAGAAGAGATGCATGCTTTTATTGCATAAAACCACATGAGGATATCAACGTCTGTTTGTATAATACAATCTTATTTATTTACCTTCATGAACTTAAGTGAGAAGAAATTTTGTAAGACTTGAAATTTCACTCTTGGTACCAAACTGTTTCTTGGAAGAAATACATCTTTGCAAAAAATTTTATACTGTGTTTTATCTCGTTTTTGTAAATATTTTTGCTAATAATTTAGTCATCCAGGGTATTAATTTATTGTAGAGTGAAGCAGAAGTGTATAGTATACGTTATGTAAGGTATTTCATGTTGTTGGTTCATGAAAATTCTTAAATTTATTGCAAGCACTGATTTAGGTTTTGACCTGAAAAGCTTATTATTTCTTACTGTAAAAAGTCTGAAGAGCAATACTGTCCATATTTAAACATTGCACTGTAACTCAGGTAACAGGTCATTGAAAAATGTTCTTGTTCAGCTGAAATCTCTATTTGACTCGCAAGTGATCCAATTATGTTTTCTGGCTTTGTAAACATAGAATAAAAGTACCTTTGGTAAAATATAAAAATTACCTCGGATAATAAAAATAATAATTTTACATTATTAAATGTATTTTTGTAAATTTTCTTTATTTTCAGTTTGTAATGTGATACAGAAGAATTTCCAGAAGCTTAGGACACTGAGAACTCATAACAGAGACACAGAGTCTTGGTCTGCCATGAAGCTTTCTATGTGACCACACTGATATTATGCATTGCTTGTCATGTTTTTACCCTCAGAACAGCTCATGATAGCATGTGGCCTGCAGATACCATGGTAAGGATCATGGAAGTACCTAAAAGTACTTGACAGGTTGCAGTATTATTAAATAGAATGGAATAAAAGAAACCCACAGATTCTAATACCCTCATTAAAAGTATGTCATAAGCCTGTAATTTGCTGTCAAATTATAGTTTGGAGAAAAAAAAAGCAGTAAAGCAGCTACCACCATTCTAGATGTGCCAGTAGTATCTGTACACATTCTTTCATTATGACTTCTGTTTGTATCCTCCTTTTATGTGTCGAATGGGTGTTTCTTCTTCCTAAGAAGCCAGACTTGTGATTGTGGGATCTATAATTCGGCTTTCGTGGCAAATATTTTAATAATACCTTTTAAAAAGGTTAAATTGTTATCTGACAATGACTCGCTATCCTAAACTGAGCTGTCATCTCTTCAGTGCCTTTTTATTTATTAGACTTGAAGTTAGAAAAGGATGTGATTATCAGCCATGGCCCATAGGTCACAACTTATTTCAGTAGTAGTGTCATTATTTTGTCATCTAGAAGGATCTAAAAGCTTTCAGTTATAATTTTGCAATACATTATTTGTGGAGATTTGTACTACAAAGCCCAGGTGCCCTGAACAAGTTTCTCTTCCTCTGAGCAGAAACATCAGTGCTACATTGGAAAAACAAAATGCTCATAACATTGAATTTTATAGTTTTTTCTGTCACAGACGCAAGGTTATTGTGGTGACTTCAAAAATTACTTTTGGTGTTAATGACTAAAGATTACATCTTCCATAGCGTACTGAGGATTTCCTAATGTTCCCATTGCTCAAGACCTGATGGGATCGCTGTGTAAAAGGACTTCATTAATTACCCCCCTGTCAGGCTTTTTGGTTGTAAGAGGTTACTTTGCCAATAGCATGCCTTTTCTGCTCTGACTGTCCTTATCCACATTAATCCAAAAGGGCAAAATAAAATATTTTGGAGAAGTATCTGTTGTGACACAGTACTTCAGTGGTTTTTATCCTTTGATTTAGGACCTAGGCTATGGCTTCCCAAAGGCTTTGTGCAGTCCACATGGTGTTCACAGATGTGGAACTACTTCAGAGCAGGTCTAGGAGCTGGTGAAGTCTGTGGTTACAGTGTGTGCTTTCTGAAAGCTTGTTTCCAGTCTGGTGTACTAGTGATAGTTGCTGTTTACAGTTGCCACTTGAAGGAAATTGTGCTCTTGGAGACTTTAGGGCTGTCAGGAAGGATGAGGAAGTAGACCCTGAAGAGATCAGTGCTAGAATATTGGAAGTTTCTACTTTTGGGGGAATGTGTAAATCCCAGTGTTACTATGCCCTAGTAAGAGTCCATGTTAGGATGCTGACTAGAACTGGGTTCTTTGCAAGCTTGAAGCAGCTCATAAGTCTGTTGCACACCTCTGACACTTCTATGAGAAGAGGTGAGCTATCATGTCTTTACACTTGTCTTATATGATCTGAATGATGCACTAAAAATGAAGCAAGGAAAGGAAACAAATTGGTAGCTGCTCTTGCATATCCAACACGAGGTTGAGTGCAGAGGTACTCTGCTGTGGTGGTACTTCCAGGTCAGATCATGGGGCTGGGGTAAACTTCCTGCATCTTGGGCTGTGCCTGTCCACAGGGAAGAGAGGAGTCTATTTCCAGGGCTTGTTGAAATTGTATTTTTCCTGGAAATATCATTAATCAAAGCTGAGTAATATTGAGATGCAGATGTTATTAATGGGGAGCAAAAATGTGACATGCAAAAGAGACATCCTGGGAGGTTTCAGTGTGCAGACTTGTTACCTTGGAAAACTGTTGGACAGTTGCTTTCAGTAGTTCGTTTATGGTTCATTCATTGTCAGTCACTATCAAGCGCTGAATTCAGAGGTGTTTCTGTTCATAGTAAGAATGGAATATCAAAATCTGGTCTAGTGAAGGGGAGAGGCTGGAGATTCCTCCATGAGATCATCCATGAATCAACATCAAGTTACCACTTTTATCATTTGGACAAATGCACTGTGGGGATCCCATTCCACTGTGGAAGAGAAAAATGCTGATGATCCTGTGAGGTGTGACATGTTGAGTGAGAGTGTTTCTGCTTTCTTTTGAGAAATGAATGAAAAGACTTGTCAAATTACTTCTTTTAAGTAATACAAAACTAGTATTCTTATGCAAAGTTTCATACTTTGGTATTTTGACTGTCGCAAGTTACAGTCACTGAATTATTGTGGGTGACTTGATGTATTCTAATTTGTTCGAAATGTTTTTTCTGCACTATGGTTGTGTTGTGGTGGCACCTAGTTCTCGAAAACTACCTAAAGTACCACCTTGCAACTTCAGATGGTTGTATTCTGTGGTTGATTGTTACAGAGGAAGAGATCAATACATAGATATTTTCTGTAAGTTAAAAATATATATATATCAAACTATATAAAATAAATACACACACAGTATTTGTAACTGTGATTTGCAATCCTTACCTAGATTGACAGTTTATGGCATTATTTTAAGAATTTGTTTATCTCTGGGGCTGCAATGTTTGTTTCCTGAAAAGTGGATTTTTTTTTTTTTGTCCTACACTGATATGACTTTCAGTTCTTTAGCACTGTTTCACGGACTTGCCTCGTTGACGTAGAATGGACCTTCCCATAAGCTTTCAGTTGGTTAAATTGACTTTTACGGTAAGTTTCTGCTCAGGAAAATACTACCCAGCTTCTGTTGAAGCTGGCCTGTGGATTCAGACTGATTGAATGGGAAGAGGAGAGAGGGAAGAGGCTCTCATGTGCTGTGCAGAGATTGACCAGAAGAGCTACGTTTTCCTAGGAAACAAGGCTAGAAATGGAAGATGGCATCAGAAAAATATTCTCTTATACTGCTTTTTATCAATTACCTGGTTAATGTCAGAGAAAGTCTCTGAAATTGATGTTGCTCTGTGCCATCTCTGAATGGTAGTTCACCAAGAAGCAAGCCTGTTTTAGTTTGCCAAAAGGAACTTTGAAATATGTATCAAAAGATGGGGACTTAATAATCACTATGTTGTCGGTCTCAAACAGGGAACTTCTGTGGAAAATCTTTTTTGGGGAAGAAGGGACATCTGCGGTCTCCCACCTCTTTGTCTGGAACATGTTCTTGGATAGACTCTTAATGTAATTCTTGCTGCATTTACAGCTGTAAATATGTTTTGTGTAATTAGAACAGTAGCTTGAAGAAATAAATACTTTAGTGCAGTGTATTAATAATAATAGTCTGCCAAGAGACTATTCTTAAAATACTTGTCCACACAAGTAACATGAAAAATACAATAGTTAATATCATACAATATATAAAGTTTATATTCTATTTTGTTGTTTTCTATTCTGATTGAAATTCTAATCCATTAGTAATAGTGTTTTATAGTTAGCTGCTGTATACTGCTGATAGTGAAAAGGAATGACAAATTGTAACAATAATTTGTTTGTCAGTTGTATTTTAAAAACTCAGCTGCTGGGCTTTTGTTGCCTTTAGTACATGTGAGGAAGACCATTGTCTAGTTTTTATTGGAAAACCTGATTTACAAGTAAATCAGTTCTAGTTGATTAATTTTCTGCTGCTGCTCAAAGGAATGTTTGTATGTTCATTAGGAGAGAATTGTTTATAAAAAAGCATCCTTAATAAAAACACCCAGTAAAATATAAGGAATTTGAAGAATGCAATCAATTCAGTAGATCTTCATTAACGAAAAAATAAAAAATAAAAAAATAAAAAAACACATTATGTGCAAACACAATATTTTTTGATTGCTTGTTTCAGTGTATCAGTAGTTCTGACTGTTCTGGAGGAGGTTCTAATAAGGCAGAAAAATTTGCTCTGTTGGCTCCTCCCATGCATTTTTTTTCTGAGCAAAATTGATTTTTTTGAGGAGCCACAGAAACCTCCATGTAGGTGTGCCTTTTGTCATACTAACCCTTAGCTGCTTTTCTAGAAAAATCCCTGCATTATAAAACCATGCAACATTCAACTTATTTTAAAAGATAGCCATACATTTTATACTTGTATCAGTGACCTTTTAACATCAGTGGCTAACATTACAAACTGTTAAAATGAACAGCTTGTTACCCTCCCTCACAAGAAGGCGTATTACCAATGTTCTGGAAGTAAATCTTCTGCCTTTTACATCACACTACTGCATCCTGGTTTTGTAGTTTTAAAAAACAAACAACAAAAACCACACAGATTTGTGGAAATTGCAGACAAAGTCTGCACGCTAAATCAGAATTTGAATGGGAATTTTCAGAAACTTTTCTTTATGAACCCACTACCTCATAAAATGGTGTTGTAGAATAACACATCTTTCCACTCTCCTGCTTCTCTTGGAGCTAGGTCTGTAATGTGTGGTCCTTCGAGCTGGATGGTTTGGAAAAAGGAGAATAGTCCCCAAATGTTTCAGTTCCACCTATGGTCTTCATTGCTTTGCTCTTGCCAAGGATAATATCCCTACAGTGATGGTAGCCGTTTTAGACCACATCAGGAGGACCTCTTTAAGCATGGCATTCTGAATTTCCAACTAGGAACATAGTTATTTAAGCATCTTTTTGCAACAATTGAAATCCAGATTAGAACCAAGTGTATAGTTGAGAGCAGTCATAATTTAATATCTTTAGTGGAGTTAAGTGGGGGGACATCCGTTTGCAAGTGGACTTTCTGGTCAGATGAGCAGAGTTGCTTGTTTCACCCAAGATGGGCACCAAGACTTCGAGCACTTTAAGGATTTTTAAGATGTAATTTAGGATGAATTGTACTTCTAAAAGCCTCTGATTTCCTTTGTAGTTTTGAATAGAGCTCACATTACTCATAACGTGCTTTGCAGAGTAGCTTAGCAACAAATGGCAATTTGACATTATTTCAGCTTTCTAATCTAGGTATGATAGTGTGTTGAAAGTGGCTGAAGTTTAAGTTTTACTTACATTGTTCAAATGCTTGAAAGGATTGTTGCAGATTATAAATTTTGTAATTTCCTGAAGTGATGAACATTGGTCTGAGTGTCTAAAATCAAGATTAATTTGTCTTAACAAATGAAAATGTTTTTTTGAAGGCAGTGATGCTCATGCTTGTTCGTATCTAGGTAGTGTCACAGCCTTATGTGGCTGTTAAAATGGAGCTACTTACAGCCTGGTTTGCTGTTATAATCAGCCTTCCTTATTGCTGGTGATGTGATCAAACAGGCACATTCCTGCAACTGTTCTACTTTACTGTGCAAGCTCATGTTTATAAAGCATATTGCAAAGTGGCTTGTGTGACTTTTATAAAAGATGCTGGAGAAATAAAGTACTTGACATCTTCAGAATGCTTCAAGCACTGTTCTTGAGTAGGATTCTGCCAAAACCTTGGATGGAACAGCCCACCTAGAGCACTCATGCAGTCTCTACTCCTCAGGTGCTTTCAAGACCTGGCTGGATACAGCTCTGAGGAGCCTCCTCTGATCTCAGTTGATGCTGCTATGAGCAGGAGGTTGGACCAGAGACTTCTGAGGCTGCTTCACACCTGAAGTATCCTTTGAATGTTTCTAAGAACTTACTTCTTCTTGATAACAATTCCTGATAATCTATAGTTCGGTTTCATGCAGATTCCATTGTTAAAGATTATAATAACCTGCTCATCATGTTTTGAAGATCACATACCTTCTCTGTTTATCAGAATTTTTCACATCTATATTCACTTAACCTGTTGTTTTGCAGTAAGGAAGACTCCAGCAGCAGTAGCTGACTTTTCCTTGAAGAACACAGCTTTTGGAGTGTTGTAGTTATATGTATGTTTTTATAAATAACAAGAAACTTTCTCTATGGCATTGGATTACTGGACAAAATTTGTGAATCATAAGCATCTCTTTGCTTATGGTATGGTAGCTAGTCTACTCAGGAAAAAATTGTATTCATAAAAAGAAAGAATTCATATGATTTAGAGTTGTATGGATATTCAGTGACTGTATCTGGCCTGTTCACCTCTTTTAATTCCTGCAAATCAGTTTAAGACTGTATCATATGTTATGGTTTTAGAGGTAGAAATAGTTAATAGAAGGTGGAGAAGTATTCTTTTTTTTTTTTTTTTTGAATTCACGTTTTAAGTAATTTTCTCTATGTTGAAAGTAATAGAATGTAGGTACTGATTATTATACATGAAAATTACAAACACTGCTGAAAGGGTTTTACAAAAGGAAATTCAAATAGACCAGAACTGGGTGATTAGAGATTACAGAGGAAAGCTATAGAGACAGTAGTAAACAGATAATATATCTGGAAAGAAATGTGTTAGTTTACATGAACCTGTATTCATGTATTACAAATAAGGGGGGAGAAGCCTTATTAGTGAAGTCACAGGATTCAACAGTTTTTCTGTGATAAAGCAGTGAAAGGGAAAGGCGAAGTTTGTAGATGGGATTGCTCAGATGCTCCTGGATGGTGGCATCTTGGCCCACAGTAGTGCTTGCATGAGGAATCAGATCTCCTGACCAGGACAGTCAGTTGCCGACCAGATGGTGACAGGAGTCTCCATTGCAATGGGCTTTGAAGCAGTGTTGTCGGCTGGACCGGGTGAGACCCTCGAAAGCAGTTCTGCTCAGTTCGTGTAATCCAGCGGGCCCACGATGCCGTGTGAAAGCTTTACAACATGCACACTGCATTGCTATTGAGTATTTTCAGTACACACAGAACATCTCTTAAATATCCTAACTACGCAGAAAATACCGTTCCTTGGTCTTACGTTACTGTTTCTGCAGGAACAATTTCTATCAGCTATTGACAAATGTTTTATCTATGTACAATTTGATCAATTCTGTAGCAGGAACCACCCTGGATGCTAATCAACACCTTTAAGAGCACAAATTGGATGAGATGCAGTAGGAGCTGCCTGGGAGAATTTCAAAAACTCCCAAATTCCCAGCTGCTGAGCTCCTATAGCAATTAGTTAATTGTGAAGGTTCAATTACATACTTCTAGCATGATGGGCGTGCACTCAGGTACAGCCCTCATACCCTGCTGTGCCACAACTGTAACTAAAAAAGTGAACTCGATTTTCATGCTTACAACTCAGAACTGAAGTGCCGTAGCTCTTGCCGCCCTTTGTTCACATTGAACCTTTCCTCTTGCCAGCAGCTGATTTTTAAGCAAGATGCCCAGCTCATCTGAGGCCTTCCCAGCCATAGGCTCTGTGGTCAAATTCTGACTGATCCAGCATGAGTCCTGGCAGAGTTTAATTCCAAAGGCAGCAAGAAGAGTAGCAGCAGGGAGTCAAAAGCAATGCATGTTCTGCTTCTTAGTTGTGCTCTAGGTGATGAAACTTGTGCGTGACATGCTCTGCAGTTAGATGAATATCAATGTTTTACACACAAAACAATTATCTTCTGTGAATCTGTGAATCTTGGCTCTTATAAGCATTAACTTGTAGCGATTTATTTCTTTTTAAGTTGATATTGAAAGTACCATAGCTGGTTTTTGTCTAGGTTAGGTATCTTCCCATTCTTTTATTCTTGCACATTACTACATGTTAAAAAAATATATAGAAAGTTGGGGGTGGCAGAAAAAAATCATTAAGAAATTAAACACCTTATAATTCAGAGTTTTGGCTCTATATTTTAAGAATTGCCATAGGGCAAGATTTAGTTTGAAACGGAGGTGCCTAAAATGAGGTGTCCGCAGTTGAGCTAAGTTTCTGAACTGCCTCTGAAGTCAGCAGAGCTCAAATCCATGCAGCCTGCAGTTCAGAGATGTGGTTCAGCCGAGTAGCTGTTGAGTGTGGGATTCAAGGTCTGGCTCAGTGTCAAACAGTTGTGCTGCCAGTCTAAGTGTTGATCTAATACAGGATGCTTTTGCTGGAGCTGTGGAAGCTTTGTGACCTTTTTTTTTTTCTTTTTTCTTCAGTTCATGCCTATCAGACAATGTTTCTACACATATGAAGCACAGTTGGCTGTCTCAGAACTCTATATTTTCCTCTGAATGTGCATAAAAGCCCTTCTGTATGGGGAATGCAAACAGTTATCAGAGACTGATCGGCCTAGTAATGCAGTGATGCAGAATTTGTGAATAACTGGGTTACTAATATCAGCTACTCATGTTTCTGAGATAACCAACCCTTAATTCCACAGTTTTTAGGCTAATGTGAGCAGTGCTGGGTTTTGGGTTGTTTTTTGGGGGGTTTGGTTTGGTTTTGCTCTTTGTTTTAATAGGATTGAGCATCATTGAGGGAGGGATGTGGCAGCTGCCAGCTTCCCCACCATATCTTGCTATTGTTGACAGAAGAATTTTTCAAAAATATTTGTAAACTGTTGCTGAACCTACAAACAATTGGACATGTGGCCATCCTCCATGTGTGGAGGTGAAATTTCCAACATGTCACTAAAAATCCTGTCTCATTATTTAGGTCTTTGATCACTAGTAATCAAAAATAAATAAAAATAAAAATATCTGATTATAAGTGTGTGAACTAAAGCAGAGAGGTTTGCAAGTGTAGTTGTAGTCTGGATATATCTCCTTGGAGTTTTTTCTTTGATTTTCCTTCTATTAGCAAAATTTCATGTTTTAACAAGCTGAAGTTTCAGCGCAGGCCTGGATGCTTTGTTCCTATGGAAACAGATTACTGTCTTCAAACAAATCGGGCATGCTGAGTTGCTGTGGCAACACAGGTAAGGATTTCTGCTAGGTGCAGAAAGGTGCCAAGCCAGCGGGCTGGGAGGCTGTCGTCTCGCATCCCACGGGAGCCAGTGCCAGATGCCCCAGAAGGGAGCGAAGGGTTCCCTGGGGTGCAGATAATGGTATTAAACCGTAAAAGGGCCGAATATTCCTCCAAGCCCCAGCTTGCGTATCCTTATGCTTTTAATAACAAAGAGCACTTGTCTGTCGTGTTTTGTAACTTCCCAGTAGATTTATTGGTTCTGTTATTGATGATTGGGCTTTTTTCTTTTTTAAGTCAACTTGCAAATGTTTCTAATTGAAATATACGTGTTGGCAATCCTGTCTGTATCTGCAGGCAAAAAAACAAGGTCCTACTGGAGTCTCTTTGAAGTAAAGAACCGATGTAAAAAGCTCTGAGATGACGTGTAGAAGATCCAGTCATAGTAAATTTAAAAGCAAGTAAAAGGAGAAGATTGACTCAGTTGTGGGAAGATACAGAGAGCTGTATATATCTACCTGGGAGAAAAGGCAGGAAGGAGCGAGGGAAAAGACTCTAGATTGTAGCAGAGGAGTAACTACGTGCTGTGCAAATTGACTAGACTGTTAGTCATGCAAGAGAAGCTTTTGGTAATGTTTATTTAAAACCAGGTACATTTGCGGGAGCACAGTATGATGAAAACTTTTTCCTCACGGAGTTGGAAGAAATGCTTTCCTCATTCCCTCTAAAGATGAAAAAACATTGCTAAGCTGACTGAGCAGCTCACAGCTGGCAGATGGAAGGGAGCAGTCCTGCTTCCCTTTCTGCCCTCGCTGATCTCTGCTTTTAACTCTGTTCATCGTGACTTGCAGGGCAGTACAGAACACAAAGTAAAATTTCAAGCATCAGCTCCAATAAGGACAAAGCAAAGACAAACTGCAAGGAAAAGTGCGCAGGAAAAGCCAAGGCGGTCCTGCTCAGATGCATGCTCCAAGTTGGCCATAAGGGATATAAGAGTAACAGTTCTAAATGTAAAATGTTTGGGAGATGAAAGGAAACAAATTTAGGAACTTACATGAAATTCAAAATGGAAAAAGTCTTTTCTATATTGAATGCTTCATGCATTTTTTTTAATGCTCTAAATGATTAAAGGCCTCCACAGATGCCCTTGGACCACTAGGGGGAGAGAGTGATGAGGGTACATAAAATGTAACTGTGCTTTGAATTTTTGGGGCAAGACTTCTAAAAATTAGGAACCTGAAGGTAGATGCCTGAGTGTGGAGGGCATAAAAGCTAACTCTAAGAGGCAGAAATAGCAGCTGTGCCCACCAGCTTTAATAAATGCCATTTGTGCCTAAGGGAACAGCTATGTCCTCCATCCATAGCAGGCTGAACTACCGCACAAAGGTGCATCCAGTGCCTCTGGTAGCTCAGAGTGTTTGGAGGAGAGGGGTTTGCTCCTAAATGCCACAGCCACTGGGAGTTTTATGTAAGGTGGTCTTTCCCTACCCACCACCCTTGGCCTTTCAGCAAGATGAATGAGTAAAAGCAGAATAGATTCTATATAGTAGCATGTTTAAGTCAAAAAAAAAAAAAAAGTGTTTTAACTATTTTAAATCCATCTACAATCCTATTAAGATTCTATGCCATTCCTCCTAGGACAAATATGTCTATTAATAGGACTTCTCCAGTACACTTGCTAAAGGAACAACGTTCTTTTTCTGTGCAGACAGTCCTACAAAATTATTTTCCTGTAGAGAACATTGAATACTGAAGTATTGAATAATAGATTTCCTGGGTAGTAGGACTTTTATGCAGAAATTCCTCTACATATTTTGAAACCAGTGAAACAAGCTCAATAATTTAATATCTTCCCTGTTGTTCTTTTCACAAACTGTAGAAAACTTGCCATCAGTGCTTCAGAGTTTACATGGGAAACCGCTGCCATGTCCTGTTCTTGAGAAACAGCCAGGGACTTGATCAGTCATCCCAAGCTTGCATCCTGGACACCATGCAGCTCTGTGGGGGCTGCTTTGACTCTGTTCAAGCTCTTAATGTGAGGGATGCTGGTACCTAGCTACCTTTGGACTTGGTGACTACAATAAAGATGGACCCTGAAAAATGCTTGCACCTCCTCTTGCATTTACTGAACGGTGGTCAGCTGTGTAAGGACAAGTGCAAGTCTTGTCTGGCACTCCTCGGGGGCTGTGGACCAATGCACACCAGAGAAGACATGTGGTGTACCAGCTTCTGCAGGAAGCAGGTTTGCAGAGCAGACATTTGGGCCACCATAGGCTCTGGTTTAAGGAAACCACTCATCCCTCTAAAAGAGCAGACCTAGTGGATTTTCCGTCTTACAACTTCAGACTGACCCTATTTGGAGTCAGCTTGTTCTGGCATTTCTCTTGGAGATTTAGATTAGATGTTAGGAAGCAATTCTTCACTGTGAGGGTGATGAGGCACTGGCACAGGTTGCCCAGAGAAGCTGTGGATGCCCCATCCCTGGAGGTGTTCAAGGCCAGGCTGGATGGGGCCCTGGCCAACCTGATCCAGTGGGTGGCATCCCTGCCCATGGCAAGGGGTTGGAACCAGATGGTCTTTAAGGTCCCTTCCAACCCAAGCCATTCTGTGATTCTATGATTCTATGATTATGCCAGCAGTTACCCAGGCTTTATCAGGTGTTTTATTCACATTAAAAATCCAAAAGAGTTGTTTTAAATGTGAACCTATAAAGTTTTGTTTGCCTTTTGAACTCTTCTCCTAGACTCTCACAAGGGCAATTTGAGCGCTATTTTGCAGATTATACTGTTTATCTAATATTAAGTGACAAAATCCGGGGAATTTCAGTAGCTGACTTTCTTGTCTCCTCACATGTACGGGACTGAATCCTCTTAGCTGGCTAAACCCGGTTTGGGTTGACAAGAGTTGTTCAAAGGGTTTTATGTGCTGTGGGGGAGAGGAGACAGACTGGAGTAGCTGTGCAGCTACTAGCTGTGGTTTTGGAGTTGTACCAGTCCTTCTTCGGGGGAAATAGTTAAACTACCTTGCTGCTCATCCTTTTTTTCAGGACACTAGTGCTACATTGAAAGCATTTAGGATTTTCTCTGAGTTTTAGCTTGGATTGAAAGAATTTCATATATTTGAGACATCATCTCTCAAAAAAACCCACTTACCAGGACCTTTTACCAGGCATTCGCAACGGTGTCCTGCAGACCCACAAATGGTTAATGAATAAGGACCAAGGAAGAAGGAAGTTCTGTATCGAGTAACATGCTAGTCACTGCTTAAACGGTATGTTTTGGTGAATTGCTTTTCAGACTTGTTTGTGCATCCCTTTGTCCAGTGAGACTGATCTCTCCTTTGGCTTACCTCATCACTGCTGTTGTCTCAAAATGTCTTTCTCCACCTACTCGCTCCAATTTAAAGGCTCCAACCACCTAATATACATGAACACAGCTTATGTGCTCCATGGCACTAATTATTTGTGTCTGTCTGTCTGTCTGTCTCCTGTGACCAACACTGTTCTCACCATTCCCCTCCGTAGCACTCTCCTCTGTGCCAGAGCTCGCTTTCCTTTTCTCTTAAACTGAGTAAATGGTGAAAATAATCAGTTAAACTTAGTCTCCCGTTCCTATTCCAGGTATAAGGCTGGTGTGCCCGCAATTTTTTCAATTTCAGTTTGTCTAGGAAAAATAACATCTCCCAGCAAACCATGTGTTGTTAAGATTTAAAAATCAACAACAACAACAACAACAACAACAAAAACAACACTTTATCGCATGTTGAGAAGGTAAGAACCTGGTGTCTTGCCTATATAAGGAAGAGATTTGCCAGTCTCTGTCTTGATAATGCCTTGTAATGAAAATGCAACATCTTGGTAAGCACTTAAATCCGTGTAGCGTTCCCTTGCATTCTCTCAGTAAAGTAAGAATAATATTGTAATGAACTGTCAGTGTTTATCTATGGCTACTGAAGAGCTTTTCCCAGTACTATGCTGTTGCTTTTAAAAATGACTTCTTAAACTGTCATAACTAATAAATAGCTGGTAGCAAAACTTGTAAGTAGGGACCAAATTTCTATGTAGTCTCTTTCTGAATGTTATGATGAATACTTTGAAGTAACTGCAAAGAAGAATAGAGTGCATCTCCTTTCCCTTTTCACTCTTTGTTGGAAGTGAATAAAGCCCATTAATCCTGTGCATAACTGCTTATTTTTTAATTAGAAAATCTAATTTTGTTAATTCTTCAAGTCAGATTAAAAAAAAAAAAACAGTGACATTTTTACACTGCAAGCTAAGGATAATTAAAAATAACTGAACTGCTTGAAATACTCAAGTTTCCATCAGTTATTAAACTTTTAATGAATACTGACTACTACAAAGACATCTATTCCAGATTCATCGGCCCATCAGTTCACATGGAGAGAACTCAAGGTGAACTCTACTTTGATAGCCTAACATGTCCTCCAGCAAAATTGGGCAGCAGATTTAATGTTCCTGGTTCTGTCTGTGCTGCGTCACGATGGTTGGTTTCGTGGTGTCACTGAACTGCAGCTGTTACACTGGAAGCCATAAACCAAGGCAGCTGGGCAGGTTTGATTATACTAAAACAGTTAGATCTATTAGAAAGCCAAACGGTGCGTCAGAGCAAAACAGTCAGGTGTCCTGATCTGACAGACTGTACACACCAGTTTTTTATTTTTAAGGTGTCTTAAGGCACCTTAAGAGAGAATATAGCTGGAACATGCCAGGGGTGGTTTCCTTGCCACTTGGAACAATGCTTGTTTCAGATACTTCTCACTGGGAATAAAGTCAACAGAAGAGTGTTGGGCTCGATAGAGCGGGACGCTGACAAGGCCAGAGTATGCCTCAGGTGGGCGGACTCCTACAGAAGGAGGCACATAACGCAGCTTTTGTCTGTATTCTGTGCACAGTTGTATTGCTAATGACATGCAGTGTTCTTGGCAGTCCAGGCAACTTCCTAAGTAGAAGCATGTTTGCTTTTTTTTTTTTCCCTTCCACATAGACTGGTATTGTGGCAGTGTTTGCAAATAAATTTTATTTACTTGAGGGAGAATGAGTGTAAGGTAAATTCAGAATTTGTATTCTTCTAAGCTGTGTACAGTGAAACCCAAAGAGTGAAATTTTGATCAATAAATAATGAACGTATACATATTTTAATGCAGTGGAATCTCCTCTTGGAACAGCTGTTATGAGCTAATCTAATTCTAAGCATGGCAACAATACTTGTGAATTGTGCACAGGGACATGTGCACAACCTGAACACTAGAAAAAGGAGCTGACAGAACTAGACCCAGAAAAGAGGGGTTATCTGGGAGTATCTCTTCACACATGCTGCCTGATAGGTGAGCGTGTGTCTCACGAAGGATAGATCCATCACTCAGCACAGGGCTTTCTCCTTTATGGTTATGTGCTGGAGGTGACTGATCCTGCAGCTGTGGAAAACCCCCTCATTGTTTAGGCTGTGCACTCAGCCCAACGCACACTGAGGCTAGGAGAGCAATGGTTATTCCTGCTCTGCGGGGCCTTTTTGTCCCCACTGTTCTCGTGCAAGGGTACAAATGACAATGCGGCCAGGACATTCCTCTTTCATCCTCAGGCCTGACCTTCTGCATATATCTCAGATTTTAAAGCTAGGTTGAGACATCTTTTTGATGAAGACACCTCAGCCCCCACATACTTGCCTCATCCAATCGGCGAATCATTCCTTGCAAAAACAGAAAATTGTACAGCAGGTACTGGGGAACTTTGCCAGGATGCCAAGAATACGTTGGCATGTAAGAACCCTTTGACAGTATGCAGGGTGGGACCTGCTGTCCTGTCAGTGGACTTGCACAAACATCTTAGGAACCTGGCTCCGGGCAAAGATTTCAGTAGAAAGAAGACAGGCTAGTCTCTTGGGAAGAGGGTCCTCAGAGACAGCCCTGTTGCAGAAGAGCTCTTTCCCCAAGGCTTAAAGATTGTTTCTGTTAGCCCAAAGAAGATAGCTGATGCTGTTGCTCAGCAAAGTTGACAGTCCTTTGCTTGAAAGAAGTGTTAATCAAGACTTTTCTAGAGCAGCTGTTGAACTCATTGCTCTATAGGAGGGAAGACAAGGCTGGCCCACAGTTCTTCTTTGGCAGCATTTTCAGAAAGGGATGATCCTGACCAAATGTATGTTTTTTGTACCTCAGCAGAAGCTTTGGTTTCAGACTCTTGGAAGAGCAAATTGAGGGATAATTGGCATAGCCTCGTTCTTTGTCTGCTAGTCATCCATCTCTTCGGAACTAAAATGATGCTCCTGACTGTAAGGTTCGGTGAGAGAGCTCCTCTTTCTAACCCAGCTTTGCGTGAGGCAAGGCAGTGAAAACAGTTGTAGCAACAGTGTCACTGGCAACTAGGATGTCAGCTCCTAGGCACTGGTGAAAACTTCTGGCTGGCCCTATGCTCGTGTCTATTGTAATACTCGTGAAACTGCTCAGTTTGAAAATGCTGCTCCTTGGGGGTAAGAAACCTATTAGCTGCTAGTGAGTAGGGCACTGCCCTTAAATGCAGGATACCTTCAGGCTCTTCTGCTTTTGGAGCAGCAGGATCGGCACATCCTGCTACTCAAAGCAGTCGTGACCACTGAGCTATAGGGCAGCAGTGTCTAACCCGTGACCTTAAAGCAGTGCAAATGTGGCTCCTGTCCTGGGACTGTGCTCCCATAGACACGGAGAACTAAATTCAGGTGAGGCATTATGGCTGTGACTCCTTATGGGACCTGGTGTTCCCTCGTTTAGTGCCTTTTCGAGAGGGCCTGGCTTCATGTACATCTACAGCATTATCAGCTAGCTCATTTCCTGCTGAGCACACCAGTTTTGGTGAATCCTTTTCAAAGGAACACTACTGATTGTATATATGTCTGTGCTGGCACTGAATGTACTTACCAGCCTGGCTGGTAGTTAAAACTAGCCCAATACAGCAAAGATTGCTGCAGTGCACTCACCTGAAGCTGACTAAGGCTCTTCAGTATGTCTCTTATGAAAATGTGGACTTGAAAATACCACCCACTGTCATGTTACTAGTTTGGAATGACTTCATGTGTTGGTGGAGGGCAGCAAACACTGCATTACTTCTTCCTCTCCCCCATCTCATCCTTCACTGAAGAGAGTGAATGACAGCATAACAGGGAAATAAAGGTATTGAGGCAAACATTAACTTGACACAAACCACAATTTCAGAGAGCCTCAGAGCATTTCTTGAAAAAAAATGCCAAGCTTGATAACCAGAGAAAAGAGCTGAGATAAATGCAAATGTTTCGACCAGTGGGTGTTATTTTGCTGCCATGTTCACAAGGGTGTATAAAGACGGGGATGTGATGCTTTTAAAATAAAATGAAATTGGCATGTAATTCTGTAATTTGCCTGCACAGATCCAGGGGTGACACCAAGGTGCAAAATGTTAGCTTCTTTTCTCCTTCAGCTTCCATAAGCCTGAGGTCAGGCCCTGAATGCACATTCTCTTGCTGTCATCTGGGCCTGCAAAGGACTGTTTTGATGAACATAAGCAATAAATGTAAGTCTTCTCCCTTCCCTCTTCCCACCGTGGAAAAGTAGTTTTGGCATGACAGAATTTAATCAGATTACTAATTTTTTGAAATTTCCTGGTTTCTTTTTTAAGAGTGGCATTTTTTTTTCAAGTCTAGGTTATTCTTGAAAAAAAAAACATTAAAATTGGTTTCTAATAAAAACTACCTTGTCTGTGAAAACCTATTCTGTATTGCAGAGGTATAATTACCAGAGATGCTCTTAGAATGGTATAATTTAAGTTATTTTTCTCATGAAAGAAAAGGAACTAATGATTATAAGCATTCCCATTATTTAGGAAGCACAGACTTCTTCAAATGAATTCAGCTCTTTGGTGGCAAGTGACTTCTCTCACCCCAAGAAGCATTTCAAAGCATACACACAATCATGTGCATGAACCCCAGGGAGCTGCGTGTGTGGGGGACCTTCCTTTCAGCTTTGGTGCAGGTAGGTGCAAGGATCTGAGTTGTATATAGACTATTTACAGAAAACAGCCTCTATGTATATCATCTTCTAAAATGGAGTCTCTGCTAGTGCTCTGAGATCATAGTAAACTATGTTCAGCTGGAGAAGAGACAGTGCGCAGTCTAGAGCCACAGCTACTGGTAAGGCTTGCTTGGGCAGAGAGATGGAAGATTTCTTCCTGTAGTATGTTCTATTTTACCTCTACATCTCTTCTTTGATATTCTGTTTTATTGCTGCTAAGTAACTCTGATCTATTAAAAGGCCTGGAAGTTTAAGGGGCATATCTTGTATGACCTGTCCACCTACAGTTGTTCTTTTTCTCATTTAATAGCCTCTGTGTCTCTGCAAGAGGCTAGATTCCAAATGTCTTTATTCTGCAGTGCAGTCACACCTCCCAGAAAGCTGTATTATATTTATTCCCACTACTCTGCATGATGCTGTTTCGTTCCTTTCTCTCAGTAAGGTACTTAACAGATCAAATGTGTCATGACTGTGTTTATGTTGTTCTTTACTTCTATAACCTACTGTCACAGCTGTATCACTGATGCTATGCATCTCTTCTCACTGTCTGATAGTAGGTTTTACTCTTTAGGTGTGCAAGACACTTTCTGAAACATCTGGTAAATAAAACTATTTGCTGGTGTTGCCATTATTCCTGTTCAAGAAACACCAGCTTGATATTTCTATTCACATCGCTGTATTATCTGCTGTGCAGCGTGATACTCTTGTAACCAGACTGTGGTAGGTTGCTGATGATGAGTGAGACCTGCAAGAGGTTTTCCTTTTAGCTGTCCTCTTTCAAGATGAGATATTTCCTCCAAAGTCATAATTGCCTATAGTGTGGACTATTGAAAACGTGTTTATTGAGTCTTGCCAAACTGGAGCTAACTGTTGTAGAAGTCTGTTCCCCAGAGAGCCTTCAGTGATGAGGTGACCCTTAGTTTGGGGTAGGTCTTCACCTGTCAGTGTTTTCCTGGGACTTACTGCTATCAATTCTGATTTCCATGTTCCCTTCCCATCTGTAATCTTAACAACCTTCTCCAGGGTAAGTACACAGCAGAGGACTCTGGACAAAGAGATGGGATGATGGCAAGGAAAGGCTGAAGTAGTGAAAATGTGCCGAGCACCAGGACACACACAACCTTTTCATCAGCTGGTTTTGTCTACCCCTTCTGACTTTTCTGATTTATCGTAAATTGCATGCTGTAGTTATTTCTAACAACTAACACTTATAAATCTGCCATTGCTATACGTTAGGCAGTACCCAGACACTTGGGTTACACCAGTGCCCATTAACTTGGCTGATAAATAATCATATTCAACAAGCAGATGAGGGGACAACTGCTGTTCGTTAAATTGGACAGAATATCTTTGTGTATGACTCTAGTAGCTGAAAAGCCCAAAGTGTAAAATTTAAGTATCTATGAGTTAAACTTGGCATCAGTGGGTAGGCAAAAAGATTGCTTTTGCTGTTAAGAGCAATAATTTAACAGAACTGCAGCTTCTTTTTGTTTACATCTCAACTTATGAATTTTTTTCCCTCACACTGGGAAAATTGTTCCTACAAACTGGGTACTTGGAGGGGAAAATTGTAAGCTGTACAACATTCTCTGTTTTTTTTTTTTTTTTTTTTTTTTTTTTATGTGTTACGATATCCCTAATAGCAAGGGGAAAAAAACAAAACAAAACAAACAAACAAACAAAATGCCTCATCCAGAAGTAAACCTAATACTACTCTTCCATTCTGGATAAGAAAAATTAAAATGAAAGATTGAACTGAAACACTTCTTCATCTGTTGCATAGCAATGCAGTCTGCTTGCTATCACATGGTGTGTGAGCCTGAGTTTTTTATTCAGATTCTAATTAAGAGTGCCCCAAAACTGGGTCTATCCGTGTAGTTAAGCATGTTGTAGGAAAGGGAATTCCTCCATCCCCATGCATCTGTTTTTTCAATAGATTGCTCTTGTTGCTCTGCCTTCGAACAAAAGCATCAACGAACAGAAAGGTATTTGATCTTTATATGTAGCTGGGGTGACAGGAAGGTGGGGGGCATGATTCATCTTCCTTAACCATCTAGAAGCCAATCCCAGGGTGTTCAGCTAACCTCTGCTTATAGTCAAGGGACAAGGGATGGGACAAGGTGCCTGCAGAGCATGTTTCACCCAATTGCAGACAAATTTCCACTAGGCATTAAGTCCCATGTTTCCCTCTTCTTTCCCTGCAGAGCAAACCTAGATGAACTATTCAACTAGTTCCCTAAATGTAGGACTTAGATGAACCCATTCCAGAATATAGAAGTATTAGTGCTTGCTGGGATCATATCAGCGTTTCAGAAACTTAGATTGTCTGTGCTTCAAAAAATAAATTTTACATTTACATTTACTTCAGAATTTCATTGTCATCTTCTGCTTTTGTTAGGACGAGATGGTGAAACACAAGTCATAGGTGCCCAGCATGGAGCAGTTGGCTGACCAGGACTCACCTGGGAGATCTTTTGGGAGACTGATGTTAAACAGCATCTCCCCAGTGCACTCCCCTTAAAGTAACAATTATCTCCCATAGGAAGAAGACTAGGCTAGTTAAACATACATCCACATGCTTTTTGCATGCAAAAAATCTCATATTCTGCCTGCTCACTAAGTCAACCAGAAATTATTTGGCTGTGATCATGTATCAATAAACCAGAGCTAGTATCTCTAAGGAACTATGTAGACATACCTTAAATGATTAGTTCACATGCAGTCTGCAGGACAAGATTCAGTAAGGACTTGAGGTTAACACATCTATCAGTAATAAAATATAGAAGAAGCTTCGGGCACTGGTTTGCAAGAGCAGAGGCTTTTCACAGTTCTCAAGACACCTGTATTCAGCAAGGATACAGCCAGGTACAGAATCCACTAAAATGCTCTTGCACTGAGACCTGATTTGAACTTATTCTCAGTTTCCTTACTTGCATCTTTTGAGATACATATATAAGTTTGGGAACACTCTTTTCAAATCTTGCGTTTGGTATCAGGAAAGAAACAAATGTAGTGGCTGAACTGGCATACTGAAAGTTGAGGGAGTGGTGGTACACAGCCTATTTCTTGGCTGAGAACCTGATGAGCCATCCTATGATGGCTCTTCAGTTTTCCTATCCAGTTTGGCATAGTGAAAGGTTTCCAACACTAGTGGACAACACTGGGAAAAAAATTATGGAATGAAAACTATTCATAAGCAAAATACTGGATAACAGCCAAGAAAGATGGAGAAAAGATTGCTGAAGCTGGGAAGTACAATGTGTATTAAGCATCAAATAATAAGAGAGTGAAAAGAGCAAGTGAGTCAGACAATAAACAAGTGATAGGTGGAACCCTAAATAAATTTAATCAGACAGTAAAAACCGTAACAAATTTTGAAGAAGACAGAAAAGGATGAAAGGAATATGCCAAGAGGCTGGAAATGAAATAGAAAAAGAGAAATTGATGGATTAAAATTGCCTTAAGTTAAAAATGAAACCATAGGGGAAAAATTTATCATTGGACTTGGGGAAAAAAGATAGAGATCTCCCTATCCTCCCTCATTCAGCATGCAATTTGGGCAAGTCATCTTCAAAGCACAGAAGAAAATGATTTGTAGTTACAATGTGTATGATTACTTGAGCCTGATATTAAGCTTCCCTGTGGAACTTTCCCACTGCCATAGCACTGGAGCAGACAATGTGGAACTGAGGCACAGATTTGAAGCGTTTTGCCCAAGTAGTCCATGGCTAAGCCAGAAACCGAAAACAGATGGTGCCTGAGACCATTCTTTCTCTCTCTGGCATGACTCTGGCCTACGTATTGGCATCACTAGACTGGCCACCCCAAAGCAGCTAGCACTAGAAGAAGACCAGGGCTTTAAGAGTCACTGTTTACAGCTGCAGATAGAAGCCAGACCTATGCATATGTGCCCAGGCCTGTTTATTTTCAGGAGCTCCATGACTTTTATCGAAGACAGATGCTTTGTACCGTCTTTGTACTGGTAAGATCCAATCCTATAAAGGTTGATTGGCAAGTTTTATGATTTGCTGTACTATTTATACATGCTAGGGATTAGTATACCATCGGAAGTTGCAGAGGACATTGACTTTTAGGTGTGGAATGAGTTACCTCTGTGACAGTAAACTGTTGCAGTCATGCTGGTATGGCTCTGTGTTAGGAATAATGAGCCTAAGTAAGAGACATGGCTAATGAATCAGCTTCAGTGCCACAGAGACACAGCTTTGGGGATATAAACTAGTGCTGTGTGTACCTACCAGCTCAGGTGGTGCTACCTGAAATATGCTTATTATGGGCAGTGTAAACATAGCGATGGTGGGCTTATAACTTGGGATCAGCATTGTTAGCTTCTGTTTTCTTTTTAGTTGTTTCACTTACCTGGCATGTACGACCAGTGCTTCAGGAACTCACACAGCTTGATTTGAAGTGGAAGCTGCCATTTCAATACAGTAATGTTGGCAGTGAGATTTCGAGTAAGCATTTTACAGGCTAGCCAAAGTTTTCATTGTCCAAAGAGACTCTTAAGTGAGCTCAAGGCGATGCTCCAGATGTGGAGTGTAAATGTCTGTGACCCGAGGTTTGAAGTAGTTAGGCTTCCTGAACGTCAGGTTTGGCATGCAACAAAGGCAGCTATATGCGTCATTGTTTAGATGAGAGAAAAAGAAAGGATAGTCTGTCTGCCCCTAAAATCTGGAAGTGTTCTTAATCATGGGATTGTGCTGGTATCTTCAGCTTTCTGCTCTCCCAACATATCTTGCTTTTGTGCCCTTGTTACTTCTGTAAAGATGGTAAGAAAATTAAGTTTAAATATTGTATTTCTTTATTGGACTTGTTTTTCCTCCTGGAAAGTCAGAAAAATACTTGATAACAGATTAACCAGTGTACCATGGTGACAGGATACATCCATTACCAATTTATTTTCTCACTGCTAATGATGGAGGGCTTAATCATACTCACAAGGTAAGATTTAGGAACAGACTTCTAGTGCATTTTCATACTTCTCCTTTGGGATTGATATCTGGGGTATCCGTCTGTCTTTCCCTGAACAGAAAATGTGACTATATTTTTCAGTTTTGGCCTTCTCATTCTCTATTTGTGCATCTTGTTATAACTTTTCCCCTCCCCCATTTAACCTGCACATGCTTCAGGACAGGGTCTGCCCCATTGTATGGACTCATAGTATGTTCATACAACGAAACTTCAATATCCAGAACTACTGCCAAGGCTTATGTTAAAAACAAACGAAACAAACAAACAAACAAGGAAATGAAGAACAGAAGTTCTTCAACTTCATTTGGAGTTCCCCAGCTCTCTTTTCTTGGATGTCAAGCTTTTTATTGGATGTTGTATTCTACAAGCTCAGAGGAAATCCTCCACTTTTCATTATTGTCATAACAGACAATGAAAAATAATTATTTATTCACCAGGAACTTGAGTTGTAAGAATGATTTAGAGATGTTAACAGTTTTGTTTTCAATCCCTCTCATGTAATTTAAAAACTATTCTTCCTGAAGATATGCAAAAGGGTGAAGAAGTTAATAATAAGATCTTGCTGGTGAGAAGCACCTCAACATTAATTGTGTCTCTCGTGAGGAGACTTCAGGCATATCATTTCCACCCACACTAATCACAAAACCAGCACTGTGAATTGTTTCATAATTGTATCCCTGTCAAGCTGATGCCAATTTATGACTGTTATGCTTAAAAAGTACTAAAATCTGATTTTCTTTTGATGAACACAGATAAGATCTGTTAGTTTTATTATGAGGTGTATAGTATGATACCATAAACCTTCCTATTATTTATATTATTTGAGCTGTTTGAACTTCACTCCCTTCTCCCAGACCAGACCAGCACGAGAATTAGCATATTATGCCTATTGTCACAAGAGGGCTTTTCCATATTTAACAGTTTGAACATACCTGGTATTCACATTTTAGCTTAGTTTTCTAAACCATATGCTTGACTATAATATGTTCTTGTGGTGGTGGTTTTTGTTTTGCTTTTCTCAGGAATGGTTATGAATGTGTTTGTCTGGAATACACAGAGGGCTGAATTGTTCTTGAACCTTGCCGCATCCCCCTCTGTCCATTCTCTTCTGCTCCATCAAGTTCCATTTTAGAACAAGTTGCCAGTGAGCACCTCAGAAACAGTTCTGACTCAGAAACACAGAAGTGTTGCTTTTATTAGCTCCGTCAAAGTCAGTGGACTAAGTTTTTTACCTAAATAAGCTGAAGAAAGGTATTTTTTCCCGACCAAAAAAAAAGATCTTGGACGGATACAAAATCTTCTTATTGAGTATAGACTTATAAATTCCATGCTCACATAGTCTCTGACAAAAAAGATACTTTAACTGCAGTAAGGCTGCACGCTACCTGTTGCATAGCAAGGTTTTCAATGCTGCAGGGCAAAACTTTTCCATGCTGTGAAATAATACTTGTACGGTTGGATGATCCCAGTGCCAAATCCTCAGTGGAGAAAGGCCTGCAGGTTAGCAAGTTCAGCATTTTCGATTTAGTAACAAGCCCTCTATGATGGGAGCAGCCTTTTTCAAAGGAGAAGGAATGAATACTCCTCACTTAGTTACTGGTAAAATGTTCTGACCTTCTGCCCTTGTACTGGCCAGCAGGATTCCTACATTGATCATCTTTATTCTCCATGCTCTCCATCTGCTGAGAGCGTTTGGCTTCTGGAGCACTCTGGTTCTCATCATGCAGAAGATAAAAGAGTGTGGTCTTCCTTCTGGCATGGTAAGCAGCTTAAAAATACTCTGCTGAACTCAAGAGTCAGATTTGAAGCTGGCTGAAAGTTTGAGGCCTTCAAATGAAAGGAACTTTGCTATTCAAATAGCACTTACTTAAATATTAAAAGCTATTTCTGAGAACCATCCTAGTCCAAGCTGAAAGATTATTTCTTTGAAGAAACATGACTCACAAGGATTAAAGGCTAAAAAAAACTATTGCTGTGGAAGTACATCTAAAGTTTTATCAAAGAAAACTTTTTCAGAGCTGAAGGTGGCTAAAAGCCAAAATGTTAGGTTCAGAATTCAGTGAGCTGTGGTATTATACCAACTGACGATTTAAAATGAATTTTTTAAAACGGCAAACCTGTTAAAAAGCAACATTTTCACTGGAGGTTAAATGAGATATGAGTTCTAAAGTTATGTTTGGTATTTTAAGTGACTAAAAGAAATGGAAACTGTTAACATTTTAGAAGTCCCTATCAATCACCTTGAGGTAGGGAGGCAATTTCTTTCCCTCAAGGATCATTTCTTTCACTGTAGATGCTGATTCACTTTTGAATGCATATTTTTTCCATGCACCTGCCAGCAGAGTCCTAGATGACAACTGCATACGTATTATAAACAGGGTTTGTTCTTGCAGTATAGAAAGCTGTATTTAAGAGACTCCCCAAAATGTGATGCATTTCCTTCTTAAATTAATGTTGTCTTTACAGAGACTGTTCATAGTAGCTGTATTGGTTATGTTGGCCAGTTGCTGTTTTTATAGAAGTGGTTGTGTTCGTGTATGAATTTTGAAGAGACCAAATTGCCACTGTGCAATCAGTATAGAACAATACCTGCTTATTGTCATACCGTCAACATTTTCACAAAGAAGTGCTCCTTTCACCTCTCTCATGACCCTCAAGGTATTTACCTTAACCAGATGATGAGTCTGGCAAGTATAGTTCATAACTGTACTGCATACTGAAAACCACAGACTGGAAAGAACATTGGTTCTACTACACTATTTCTGCCTACTTCCTGCCCCTGGTTTATCCCTTATAGATCTACCAGAGAGTATCTACTACTCTCTCCTTTTTAGAACTACCAGCCTTACAACTTTATCTCTTTCTAGTATCTGTCTCTACTTCACAGGTATCAGCCACTTTTTCTTCCAAACCATTTAACAGATTAACATCAATCAAGGTAAAATCTTGTTCAGCTTGTACATGGCTTTGGGGATGTAGCTTCTATTTCAGACCAGAAGAAGTGCTTTGTGAATGTTAGTTTGCCTGTTCTGATTATATCAGCTTATCTAACAAAAGAAATTCCCTTGCAGCTAATGATGCCTCACAGAAAGCATTGTAATAATTTTGTATGGTGAACTGTGTAGTGGTTAAATGAAGTGATTTCTCAGGAGGTGCAGCCCTGGTTGGTAAAGATCCTCTGTACAGTGGTGAACAGGTTATTGTGAATCTTCTATGAGCAAACATGCTTGTGGCAGAGTGATACCTGCTGTAGGTTATGTGCTCTCCTCTACTAAGGAGGAGTCAACAGGAATAGCCAACAGGAAAGGAACACAACAAATTCTAGGCTTAACTGAAGCTTCACAACCTGCTCTGAGTAAGGAGTGATCAGAAGATGACAGCTTTTTTATAGGACCAGCAAATGAATGACTGAACATCATGTCTCCAATGTCTACGAGACTGAGGAAGTATTTTCATCTCCTGTCTTTGCAGTGATCCATCTGTCTGAGCACATTTCCATTTATCCTCCCAGGAGAGAATGCACCACTCCCAGGTCTGCTTGAACTATGACTTCAGTTGCAAGAGGCATAACATAGACTGAACAGGGAATTGGGTGAAGTAAAAACAATCTAAACTTCTGTGTTAATACCTGCAAGGCATGCCAATATTAATATACTAGGCAGCTCTTCCCATCAGAGTGAAGAGTATCCGTGAAAGGAGAACAGCAGGCTGCAGAAAGAACTGCCCTTGGAAATCTGGGGATGCTTCCAGTGGAAAGATTTCCCTTCCTCCAGCTTCACCATAGTCAGTTTCTTACAGACAACTTTGGGGACACCTGAATGTCAGTGGCAGGGTCTGTGAGCACTTGTGAGCCTGAGCAGATGTCCAAAGGCAGAATTGAAGTTAAGGTCCCTGGTTCCTTTTCAGGATGGAGTTCACAGAAAGATACAACTGCCTCAGATCCCACTGCAGAACTGGTCCTCTGCACAGCCCAGCAGATTCAATGCAGTCAAAGTAAATTATATCTATGTTTCTGAGTCTGTAAAATAAAGTATAGATAACCTAGAAGAGCTATTGCTTGTGGCTGTTAGTCATACTTGTGATTTCTAGCAGTTGCCATGGCATATCAAGTATAGAGGGTGAACATGACGTTCTGATAAGGCTTTGAACTACATGCTGTAGCTAATCAAATTTCAGTGACATGAAGCACATTTCTACGTTGTTACTTACTGATGCTGTGCTATGCAAGCACTGCAGATTATTTTGCTAAAAATGACAGAACTGTAATCTGTAGAACAAACTACCATATAATGCCTGTGATTTATGAATAGTTTTGCTGCAATAAAGCTGCTTCATAACTAGCATATTTAGAAAACAATACCTGGAGTTTCTTGGAATGAAGTTTTCTTCTCCCTCCCCTCCTTGTTTTGCATAAAAGAACAAACTGCAAATCTTTGAGTTTATTTTTTTATTTTTATTTTTTTTCAACTCTGCTCCTCTGGGAAACAGGAACTGTGCTGGGAACAAGGAAAGTTGCTCCATAAATTAGGGTAAAACATACCAGCTGTAAAGATTTTATCCTGTGATCAACATACCAAGGAAGAGCGATGTTGTGCTAACACAATCACAAGAGGACTAGATGAGAAAATCTAGGCTAGATAGCTTGCCACAGCTGTGCAGAAGACCATAAAGGCTGTCACAGGATTAATCTGCTACCAAATTAAAGCACAGACTGTAAGTATTAGAGGCAATTTATTCTTTTTAGAATTTAAAATTGACTGAGAGGTAACTGCAAGTGTTGGAGACTGGAGAACTGTTCAAGAATATGATTACGGGTATTTGCTGGCTGTCAAAGAGAGCTGTATGTTTTAACCACTGACAGTAAAAAGAGGCATTAATTTATTCCAAGTTTAAATATCACAATGTATTTCTAAGGGAATTGGGACTTATCTGACAACTGTAAATAATTTTTAAAATTAGATCACAAGTTTGGTGAATAAAAATAACCACAAGTTACATGTAATATCTGCACTGTGTTCAGGTAAGAAAATTAATCACTTTGAAAAGCCAATAAGCATTTAGATAGGGTCAGAGCTGGTTCAGATTTTAAACAGCTATGAGCGGTAAATCTTTCTTGATTTTTTTTAATTATTAAAAGGTAATTCAGAACACTCAGGTTGTGGAGAAAGGGACACAGAATGAAGGTCACACAAAGAATAAAGGACTGTATGCTAGAAATTTGAGATTCTGAAGAAGTTTTAAAGGGCAAAACTGTCAGTAAAGGACATAACTGATGTTATGATGTTATTATTGCAAGGGGAATACTCAGAATCAGTAGATACATGACATTTAACTCATATGTGGCTGATGTTGGAATAATGCTTAAATTCCAATCTACCTTTAATGAGAAGGAAATTTCCTTTCCCAAAAGAAAAACATCACTAAGAGATGCGATGTTCAAGACAATAAAACTTACCCAAAGAATCTTAATTGTAAATACACAACTGCAATAGAACATACCATGAAAAAACTTGCTTTTTAACACGGGAACGGTACTAAGAGCTACAAACTCAAACTGGAAGTGAGACAGCATTTTTGGTAGTTGAGCAGAAGAGTGCTGAAACATGCTACGAGGGAGGAAGGTGGATTCTCCTAGTGATTCTGTGGTCAAGAAGTACCTCTCAGAAAGCTATTCCACTTGCATAGTACAGGGTCTCCCAATATTAAGTTGAGGTTGCGGGAAACTACTAATTACATTTTAAAAATGATCACTTGTGAAAGTGATATAGTTAGAAGATATGAACATAGTTCATTACTCAACCACTTTTTATTATTGTTATGTATATCTGTAGATTTGCATTTAATTTCTACTAACGTGACTGAAATCAAACATGCATGGGTGGCTTATGTTAAAGCTTCATTCTCCATTCATGGAAGTTTTACCTTTTAATTTAGTTCCACATTGTAAGGTGGATAAAATACGTTTTTCCCTATAATACTATTTCTTTTAAAACATGACAGATTGTGGAGCTCAACATAGTTTGAGAGAAAAATCAAAATTACTTTTTAGTGACTTTGAACCCTGAACTTGTTAGTACATTTGGCCATCAACAGCACTGGAAAGCTCACTAGGGCAGCCTTTTCACAGATCTGCAACTTTGAGAATTTTTTTGAGAGTTTAGTACAGGAAAATGGTAAATATAAATAGGTGGGGGGTTCAATTCTGATTAAGCTACACTGAAGAGGCTTTTTTTTTTTTTCCTTTGCAGTTGCTTTTAGATGGCTGCTAAAACACAGGCAGCTACTGACTATGTGAATCTAAAGTTCTGGAAAGTGAGAAGGACTGTCAGAATGAATCTCTGCAGCATTTGTGCTTTAATTGTAAACACAGTCTCTAGTTGTATATCACTAAACCCTGGGCTGACACCACAGCTGCTGAGCCACAAGAGAGCAGATGCTGCAGATAAAGCTCCATCCTCATTCTGGTCAGCTGCAATGTGAATGCATGTGGCTCTCTGCTTCCCTCAGATGAACTCCTTTGCCTTTTAGAAATTCCCACTGCTGGCTCTGTATGCAGGAAGAGATACTAATGATGTGCATGAAGAGACAGAAAATGAAATGACAGGAGCAATGGGGAAAAGATACTTTAACACCTTTATCTTCACTGGGAGTTTGTGCACCTGCAGAGTTCTGCATCTCAGCTGGAAAGAGCACTGTATAATCACCAATTCTGCATTTTCACCAATAAGCATTAGAAACTGACATTAAGAGCCTTGAGAAAATACTACAATTCTGATTCACTAGTCTAGCCATGGTTTGGTTTTGCTCAGCCTCTGCTGTACAGAGTATCAAAGACAGCTCTAATCTTTCCTTAAAGGACAAAGCACAGGAGATGAGGTGGATGTGTGGTATTGGCTACGTGAAGCTTCCTTCTCTGAGAGGGAATTTGCGTGCTAAATTGTTTTTAAGCCTAAGAAACACAAACAAAAGCCTGAGTCATGCTGCCTTTTCAACATCAGTGGAATTAGTAGAAGGGAGGTTCCTGATTTTCCATTATGTTTATTCAATTTTCTGATCATGATGATGCATAAGCATCAGTTTTATATTTTTGAGATGAAGATGACAACATTGATAGCTTTTATGACTGTTTCTGGAGAGACAGCACTGTTCAAGATTGTAGTCCCATCTGAAGAGAAACAGGAGATGAAATGCAGTGGTTTCACTGATGCCCTTACTTGCACCTGACACGTATTCAAGTGGAAGAAGACAAATAGATATGAAGCATGTAGAGAGGCTGATGTCAAAGAATAAATGCCACTGAGTCCTAGCATGGACTCACCGCAATGCTTGAGGGTGGGTAGCACAGCAGGCTTTGTTGGGCTGGTGTGCAAGGAAGCCCAAGGACACCACTCGATTGCCATGAAGACGAATAAAAGCCACAAAGATGGAGAAGCAACTGCAGCAGTTCGAGGAGAAGCTGGGACTGCTTACCCCGGAGAAGGCTCAGAGGGTTCACCGCTGTGAATAAATACCTGCTGGAGGCATTAAGATGGAACCAGAATCTTCTCAGCGGTATCCTGACAGATCATGAGGAAAGGAGCACAAACCGAAACACAAGAACTTTTATTACAGGTAAGAAAAACCCCGCCCGCGCTTCTCGGCTCCCCTCACCCCTCCAACACCAACGCTCCCCCTTGAGGCGGCCGGGGCCGGGACCCTGCCCGCCCGCTCCTCCGCTCGACGCCGCGGCGCCCCGCCGAAGCCGTTGCCCGCGGCCGCCC